>OU015753.1:5121753-5152473 GCA_907169655.1 Acomys percivali | reverse complement strand
ACACACACACACACACACACACACACACACACACACACACACACACACACAGACACACACACAATCTGTCACCTACATCTCGGAGGGCTGCTGCACAGGTCTTTGCAAACAGAGCCCGTGGCTCTATTTCACACTGACCCATTAAACAGGTAAACCTGAGACCAAGGACAAGTCGAGCTGTCCCAGGTTCCCACAGAGCTCCGTGCTGGACTCTGCGTCCCCAGCCGCCCGGCCGAGAGCCTCCGGGCGGGGTCCCAGAGCCTCCGCGCGCGACAGAAACGCGGGTCCCTTCACACGCCCGCCCTCGCCCACCACGGGCCAGGTGCTGCAGCACCCCTCCCAGCCTCACCCGGGGCCGGTTGCCGGTATCTAGCTCGATGGCCTTGTTGGCCAGTTTCATGGCGCTTTGCAGCGGCTTCGCCGCGCCATCCCCGGCCGCAGCGGCCATGGCGCCGGGCGGGGGAGGCAGCGGCGGCAGGGGCGGGGCGGACACCTCCAAGCCGGAACGTGCAGTGCGCGGCAGAGGGAGCTGCGGGAGCCGCACACTGCCGGAAGGGACCGGGACACACTTCCGTCGGCCCCGCCCCGCCGCGCAGACCTGGGTTTACGGATTAAGAAGGTGGGTCTTGTCAGTTTATCCCCGCGGACCTGAAGCGGCTCTGCAAGAAGACTGGTGGAAAGAACCTCTCGTTTTACGCTTTTCTGTTAAGTTCCACAGCCGGCGCCTCGGTCCGCGGCGGTTTAGCCTCCCGGCTGCCCCTCCTTTATGGGCCTGTCGCGAGTTGTGAGCGACCCTAGGAACTCCTGGCTCCCGGCAGAGCGGCGGGCACTGTCGCTCGCTGGCCGCTCCTCGCTTCGCTCCACCCCTCGCTTCGCCCAGCTCAGCTCTCCATGAACCCAGCGGAGCCGAGGAGCCCGGCGGAGTGCAGCCGAACTGAGTGAGTGGAGTCAAGTCCGGTCTGGCAGAGCTCAGTGGGCCGAGCCACACGGAACGGCACGGAGCAGGGACCAAGTGGCGGCTGCCACCATGAAGCGGGACCGGCTCGGCCGCTTCCTGTCGCCTGGAACGGCTCGGCAGCGCGGGAGTTCGGGCGGCGCCTGTGGAAGCGGTCACACTCGGGGTCGCCTTTCTCGGACAGGCGGAGCGAGCGCTGACAGGGCGGCGGCGCAACTCAGCTGGGGCTCAACGCGCTCCTGCGGGGACACGGGCGAGGAGGGTACAGAGGAGGCAGGTGGGTTCTGGGCGGGGGCGGGGGGGGGTCCTCTGGCCCTGGTGTGAGCCTAGGGTTTCTGAAATCAAACCAGGCGTCCCAGGTCTGATGAGCTCAGTCCCCTCTGGTTTCTACTGCAGTGACTTCTCGCCAGACTCCCGATCCTTTCCTGCCCTGTGTCGCTGCTCTTTAGTGCTTAAGATTTGAAGTCACACAGGTGTAGTTTCAGGCTTGCTCTTCGTGCTATGTACTATTAGGGCATTTACTTAACTTCTCTGAACCCCAGGCTCTTTCTTGTTGGTTAAAACAGATCATTAACCTGTGGTCGGGGGGCTGAGCTAAGTAAACGATTTGCTCCTTGTCTGGCCGAGAGTTTGTGTATAAGCAACAGCTGGTGAAGGTAACAGCATCAGTTTGTATCACACTTGGGTAGTGTTCTTCATTTGAGTGTGACTTTCCTGTGTATGCTGTCCTTTAGTCCCCCCACGGGCAGGCAGTGAGGTGGTTTTTTTCCACTTTCTGCGGACAGGGCACCTACGGATGGACAGTGAGTCAGTCTCTTGCGGCACAGCTGGTATACATTTTCAGAGTCAGGATGTTGAACAGTAGTTACATTTCATCTTCATTGGAGGCATCTGGGCTTCTTTGAAAGGAGCTGGGCACAGTGGCATGTGCCTGTCATCCCAGCTCTTGGGAGTCTGAGGCAGGAGGATTATAAGCCCCAGCCTGGGCTGCACAGTGAGACCCTCCCTCAAAAAAAAAAAAAAAAAAGATTCGAAAGATTTCTTGATAGTATCTCTCCAAAAGTTGACTGTTCAGTGAGAAAGGCCAGCCCTTGCGCCCTGCTGCTAGTGTGTTTAGGAAGTCTGAGGAGGGCACAGGTCTGCTTCAGGGTTAGGAGGCCAGTGGGAAGTGTGAGCCCCACACTGCAAGTCCCTCACTTACGTCACGTTTGCTTCTTTGCTCAGGAGCAGGCCGAACTCTTGCTATGGGGCACTGTCGCCTCTGCCATGGGAAGTTTTCCTCAAGGAGCCTCCGCAGCATCTCTGGTGAGGCCTCAGAGGGACTGTCGCCAGGGGAGCGTGTCTTCATTCGGGACTTCCAGCGTCTTCTGGGTGTTGCTGTGCGCCAGGACCCAGCCCTGCCTCAGTTCGTCTGCAAGAACTGCTACACCCAATTCTATCAGTGCCGCAGCCTTCTCAGGTCCTTCTTACAGAGAGTCAACGTCTCCCCGGCTGGCCAGCGGAAACCTCGTACAAAGTAGGCCCTTGTTGGATTTCTTGGGACCTTCAGAGGTTCGCCGCCCCGTGTTCTGGGTGTTGATTTAGGGCAATGACTTGTGGGGTGGACAGAAGCCCGTACAAGCCCCTCACAGTGCTACAGTGAGGTGCTGTGGTGGCAAGGTTTACAGAGGGTGAGGAGCCATCACAGAAGAGAGGGAACAGGGATGCTAGCGGAGGGTCCCTGGGGAAGACAGCTAGAGAGGTCTCTGACCTTGAGAGGTTCCTAAACTGGGGCCACGCTGATGCTTTGCAGGGTTGGTGTCCAGCCTCCCACAGCGGCAGAGGAGGAAGCAGGTATGGGTGAGTCCTGTTTGTGCCAGGGTGGGCTTTCCAGGTTGGGCCTAGTGTTGGCCACCATGAGACTGACATTTCTGTCGATTCTCCTCAGCTGACCTGATCACCTCGAGCCCCCAGTGTCTGCACAGCTTGGTGGGCTGGGTACACGAACATGCAGCCAACTGTGGGTCTCTGCCCAGCCTCCAGAGGACACTGTCCTCTGAGTACTGTGGCATCATCCAGGCTGTGTGGGGCTGCGACCAGGGCCATGACTTCACCATGGACACAGACTCCAGCTGCAGAGCGCTTTTTTTGGACAGTGCATTAGCAGTGAAATGGGCATGGGTCAAGGAGTTATCACCACGGCTGGCCCAGAATTCAAACCCCACTGGAGCTGCCTCTCAGCTCTGCCAGGCTAGAGAAACCCAAGTTGGATCTGAGACCAAGACCCTGTCCAGTATGGATGTAGCCCTGCTGCACTCACATGGAGACTCTGCGGGACCTGGACTGGGCCCCTATACTCAGCCAGGCTTGGCTCCCAGTGAGGCCCCAGGTAAGCAGCACCGTGGCTCATGCTAGAACAGGATTCAGTGTCCTGACCAAGGCTGTCTTCAGCAGAAAGCGGATGTCTGTACTCTTTGGGTGTAGATCGTGGGATGGTGGAGCAAGCTGGAAGGAGAAGATGAGGACCCAGCCTCAGTGCGTCCCCATAGGAACTGAGGCTATTCCAGTACTTAGGAGTAGGCTGGCCCTACCAGCCGGTCTCGCCCTCGTGTTCCTTCACAAGAAGGCCTCTAATTCACAGTGTCTGTAACGACATGCTCATCTGGCTCCCAGTCTTCCTCTATGTCTGTCCTTAGACCAGAGGGTACTGGCTGTTCCTGTAGGCTAAGGGGACTGAGGGAGAGAGAAGAATGGGTCATTGTCTGAGGCCGTGGAGGCAGACAATGAGGCTGCTGCTTTACCGCAGTGTGGAAGCCTGCTGACTGGACCCCCTGCATGTGCTACGGGCTGGACACAGCTGCGCCTAGGCAGCATGTGGGAGAGCTGGTTCAGCTTCCTGCCTGTCTGTTGCCTTCATCTGCTAGTGTACATGGCCACTTCGGGTGCTCAGCCGCTTCCCACCTGCAGATCCTACAGTGGGGCCTTTAAAAGTACTGGAGGGTTGCCGAGCACAGTGGCGCACACCTTGACTCCCAGCACTTGGGTGGCAAAGGCAGGCGGATCTCTATGAATTTGAGGCCAGCCATTTTACATAGAGAGTTTCAGGATGGAGCTAAGGCTATATGGAGAGACCCTGTCTCAAAAACAAAAAACAAACCAAACAACAACAAAAAACCCCCAGAGGGTTGAAGATCGGGCTCATCAGTTAAGAGCACCTGCTGCCCTTGCAAAAGACCTTGGTTCAGTTTTCAGCACCTACATGGCAGCTCCTCACCATCTATTACTCCAGCTCCAGGATTCAAAGTCCTCTTCTGGCCTATGCCAGCAGCAGCCATGAACACAGGCAAAGCAGTCATACACATGAAAATGTTTAGAAGCTGGGTGTGGTGGCACACGCCTTTAATTCCAGCACTCGGGAGGCAGAGGCAGGTGGATCGCTGTGAGTTTGAGGCCAGCCTGGTCTACAAAGTGAGTCTAGGACAGCCAAGGCTACCATAGAAACCCTGTCTTGAAAAACCAACAAAACAAAACAAAACCCAAAAAAAGAAAGAAAAAAGAAAATGTTTAGAACATTAAAAATGTTGGTAGCCTTGTAGTTCATAGACATAATACAGATATGGACTCCATCCAAGGCTCTAAGAAGATGTCACAGACAGAGTGCTTGGCTGTGTAAGTGTGTGTACACCTCTTGTGATAACTGTAGCCTTTAAGATGTTATAAGTTATCCAGTGGGCCATTCTCAACCTACAACAGTGGCCTGAATCTGAGAAGGTCAGCTTGCTGACCATGGTGCCTCCCGTTCCTGTGGACAGAGACTGGCATAGTGAGTAGGGGCTGAGAATAGAGGAAAATGAAGCCAGAGACCCCCTGGCCCCAGTAAGGAAGGCTATGTCCTTAGACGGGGCATTGCCCCTTTCAGATGAGGCCCTTTCTGTGCTCAGTGTTGATAACCAGAGCTGTTCTTTGTTTTCCAGGGCAACTGGGTGAGAAGCAGGTTCCATCTTCAACCTCGGATGATCGGGTAAAAGACGAGTTCAGTGACCTTTCTGAGGGGTGAGAGAAGAGTGGGTTTAAAAAGCCTAAAATTCCTCCTTTGACAATCAGACTCAGCCTCCCTGGAGCTGCTACCCCTGGCTGGCACATGTGCCTTCCCTCCTCACAGGTGGGGGGGAGAGGCGTGGCCAGGGAGTTCTGAGGCCTCTGGCTCCTGGCTTGGCTCTGGTCCCAGAGGCACCCAGATGAAGCACACCGCAGGGGAAGCACAGTTCCTATTCTGACCCAAAGCATTTTGGAATTGCCTCATTTAACCTGCCCCTGGGTTGGTCCTCTGCTGTTTTCTGTGTGCTGCTTCTTGAAAGGCCTTGGCTTTGTACCAGCTCCAGGCGTCACTAGAACAGGGCATGCTAGATCCAACCCTTTTGGGTAGTGATGTCGAGACTGGAAGTAGAAGCTGTGTAGGCTGTGGAGAGAACAGGCCTCCCTTGGAAGGGGTGTATAGGGTCTGTCAGCTCTGGGCTGAGAACTACTCAGAGGTGTTTACCCGCTCTGTTTACCTGCTCCACGGCTTAGGCTGGGGTGCAGATGCATCTCCATCCAAATAGGAGGAACACCCTAAATTTGGTTTGACTCCTGTGAGGCCCAGCTGTATCTCTGGGCTGTTAGACTGTCCGTACCTTAGGCCTTACCCCATCCAGAGAGCTGGTGGCCTGTGGGGAACACCGTGGGCTTCTAGATGGGCTGTTTGCTGCTCAACAGAGGCCAGTGACTCATGTTTAGGGGGAAGGTCATAAACTTTCCCCCCCTCTGTTGTGAACTTTGAAATGGCTAACAGTGTGCCTGTGTTCACAGTCGATGGGTGAAACAGCCCCTTTGAGAATCTGCCTTGACACCGCCACGCTCTCCCTGGCTGTAAAGGAATACGCCCTCCAGAGTTTGCAAAGAGTGGCCTACAGGGAGGGTTGCCAGCCTGCTTGGTTTCAGTGACTGGATTGTCCTTCCCGTTAGAGCAGAGACTGAGCAGTTAGGGGTTTTAGGTTCTGAAGACACGTTTAGGAGCGAAGCGTGGGCTGTGGATGGAGTCTGCAGTGTCTGCCCAGGAGGCCGGTTGGGTCTGCTGCCCACACAGGCCAGTGCTTTGCTGAAAGCTCTCTTGTCTTTCCTAGAGACTTCCTGAGTGAAGACGAGAGCGATAAGAAGCAAACCCCACAGTCCTCGGATGAGTCCTTCCAGCCTTACCCAGACAGGAAGTAAGTGTCTAGCCCTGTCTAAGCGCATGCCTTGTAGAGCGGTGTCAGGATATGGAGGCTCATACTTCCTGACTGTCCTTGGTCAGCTCACCTATTTTTCCTCTGGCCCCATCTCCCAAGTCTAGTGAACATGGCTTCCATCTATCTGTCCATTTGCTGTCTGTCTGTCTATCTTATTGTGTATGTTTATTTATTTATTGTGTGTCTGGTGTGTGTGTGTGTGTGTTTTGCTCATGGGGAGGAGGACAGAGGACCACTTCCGCCATGTTGGCCCTAAGGATCGAACTAGGGTTGTCAGACTGGGTGGCGGGTGCCCTTCAGCTGCTGAGCCACTCATGGGCTCCTAAGTGAGTCAGAAGGAGTATTTGAAAGGCCAAGCGAGCAGCTAAATAGGATAGCATTTCCTTTGACTTTTAGTCACTTTTTTGTGGCTTGGGGACCTGGTCTGAGTTTGTGTGACAAGGTGGCAGGTAGCCTGTGGTAGGGAGTTCCTTAGTGGGCATCTCGCTGGCTCAGGCCTCTTGTGATGCCCAGGGACTCGGCCTGGTGACCGTCCTCGGGTTGCTCCTTCTGATTTCTTTGGTCACAACATTGTTTGTTCTTCGTGTGATTTTGCTTTGCCTTTCCCTTTTTTCTCTTTAAACAAACACAGGACATTAGCAAGGAAAGGCAGAGCTAGTTTTTACTTGGGTCTCTTTCCTCCTAGCCTGTTCCGAGAATACCCACATCCCGAAGAGTTGGTTAGTGATGGCCGGATTGCCACAGTGCTCTGATCATTTCAGAGTTCAGAGTGAAGATCCAAAGAGCATGCAGCTCTTGGCACCACACTGCCAGCCAGAAAAATCCTACAAAAGATTTGACAATTTCTTTGGTTTTGTACTTGTTTTTTTTTCTTTTTAATGTAAATTCTAATATTCCTATGGAAAGAGAAATAAGAGTAGAGTGGGAGACACGGGACATCAGAATCAGGATAGAGTACCAAGGCACGTCACTTCAGTAGGCCTCACAGGACAGAGAGCTGGCTGGTCGCCAACAGGGAATGGCTCCAAGAAAGCATGGCCAGAGTGCAGACTGGGCTGCCATAAGGAACTTTGTTCCCTTTTCAGCGACCTCCATGTTTTGTAGGTATTTTGGGAGTCCAGGCTAGGATAGGAGGAGGAAGTGGTGGTTCTGCCATGCCACTGTGGCTGAGCTGTAGCAGCATGCTCAACTGCGCACTCACTGTCTCACCAAGACTTGAGGTGAAGATAATGCACTGAGGGCGGGACACCTTTAGTACAGTGAATGATTTATTGCAGGAGGTCGGACTAGATGTCGGTGGACACGTTTCTCTGTGTGTTCCTAAGGCACACTGGCCCGAGTGCTCCCCAAGACTCAGCTGGAGAGTCAGTGTTTGAAATGGGCTTTCTCTGTCAGTCCTAGCCATCCTGAAATTCACTTTGTAGATGAGGCTGGCCTTGAACTCAGATTCACCTGCCTCTGCCTCCTGAGTGCTGGGATTAAAGGCGTGCGCCACCACTACCTGGTGCTGTTTTGTTTTTTAAAGATTTATTTAGTTTATGTGCATGGCTGTTTGCCTGCATGTATATCTATGCCAGGTGCATGCAGTGCCCTCAGAGGTCAGAGAGGGTGTCACATCCTGTTTGTTAGGTGCCATGTGGTGCTAGGAATTGAACCTAGGTCCTCTGCAAGAGCAAAAAGTATCTTAGCCACTGAGCCAACTCTTTAGCACCAGGACAGTTTAGACTGCATGAGATCCTGCCTCACAACACCAACAAAAACCTTGTTTGGCTGTCTGTCTCCAAAAGTTCTATGTAAAATTTCAGTCCAGCTGATTTTGGTCCCCCCAAAATGTTACTTGTATATTTATTTATTTTTGCCATTCTGGAGATTGATCCCAGGCCCTTGCATATGCTCAGTAAACACTGAGCTGTCCTCCTTAGTCTTCTGTTTTTATTAGTTTTTGAGACAGGGTCTTGCTTTCCTTTGGGGGGCGCTGGTTTGTGGGACAGATTCTCTGTGTACCCCTGGTTGTGCTGGTTCTCATTCTGTAGAGCAGGCTGGCCTCAAACTCAGAGATCTTCCTGCCTCTGCCTCCCTGAGTGCTGGGATTACAGGTGTGGGCCACCACCACCTGGCCAGGTCTTGCTCTTTGGCTCAGGCAAGTTTTGAACTCATGCTCCTGTCTCATCCTCGGAATTACATCCTGAAATTACACGCATGTGTCGCCACAACCTGCTTCCACCCTGACTTTTGACAGGGATCTCAGTGAGTCTGTAGATGGTTTGGGTGGGCTGTATTGCCATTGTACTCAGTTCTGGAAAGGAACAGACTGAGTAGATATTAAAATGAGATAGACTGGCCTACATGGTACAGCTTCGTGTAGTCTAACTGCATGTCTTACTGGAGAGCTGAGAACCGAGTAGTTGCGCAGTCCTTGATGGCAGGCACCTCTGCAGTCTTAACCTGGTATTGAAGGCCTGGAGGAATCCTGGGTAGCCACTGGTTCAGTCCACATCAGAGGCCTGTGAGGCTGGGTTCTGGTATCAGCAAAATGATGTAGCAGCAACAGCAGATGAACTTGCCAGGATACTGAAGCAAAGCAAAGCTTTCTTTCTCATGTCCTGTCATCTGGGCTGCCACTGTAAGTTGCTACCCACATTTAAGGGTGGGTCTTCCCACTTCAGAGACTCTCATCTTCCACAGATATAGATGGCCAGTGGGTTGCCTTTTGATTCTAGATGTAAGCAATTTGACAGCCAAAATAAATTGTAGCTATCTTTTTTTTTTCCCCTTTATTTTTTTGAGGCAAGGTTTCTATGTAGCCTTGGCTGACCTTGACCTTAGGAGATCCACCTGCCTGCCCTGCCTTTCAAATGCTGGGATTAAAGGCATGCGCCACCACTGCCTGGCAGTCATAGTCTTTTGATTCCTTTTTCATAGCTATCTTAATATTAGGAATTTTTGGTTTTTCTTGGGTGACAGGGTCTTGCTATGTACCTCAGGCTGGCCTTGAATTCATGATCCTTCTGCTTCTGTCTCCTGGTGACATCACATCCCATATAAGTTAAATGTCTTTAAGTGTTATGCAGTTTTTAACATACAAGTCTTTCACTTTCTCTGGTCAACTCTATTCCTTTTTGTTTGTTTGGTTTGGTTTTCATGACAGGGTTTCTCTGTGTAGCCTTGGCTGTCCTGGACTCACATTGTAGACCAGGCTGGCCTGGAACTCACAGAGATCCACCTGCCTTGGTCTCTCAAGTGCTCAGATTACAGTTGTACGCCACCATGCCCAGCCAACTCTATTCCTAAGTATGCAGAATCCCAGAAAGATAGGGCTGGTCCTAAAGCATTGCCAAATAAGTAAATAGCAAAGTACCTGGGTTTTGTTTATTGGTTTTTATTTCGTTTGAGATTCAGGGTATTGGACTGAGGGCTTTGCATATACTAAGCGTTCTGCAGAGCTAATTCACCACACACTTTGCTTTTTATTTTTTATTTTATTTTATTTTTTAAAGAATTGTTTATTTATTATTATGTATACAGTGCTGTGCCTGCATGTACACTTCAGAAGAGGGCATCAGATCACATTATAGATGGTTGCGAGCCACCATGTGGTTGTTGGGAATTGAACTCAGGACCTCTGGAGGAGCAGTCAGTGCCATTAACCTCTGAGCCATCTCTCCAGCCCCACACTTTGCTTTTTAAAACGTCATATTTTTATTTTATTCTGTTTCTCTGTGTAGCCTTGACTGTCCTGGACTTGCTTTGTAGACCAGGCTGGCCTCAAACTCAGAGACCCACCTGCCTCTGCCTCCCTGAGTGCTGGGATTACAGGTGTGTGCCAGCACACCAGGCTAGCAAACCTTTGTATTTTTAAACAGGGTCTCACTAAGTTGCTCAGGCTAGCCCGTACTTTGTGATCCTTTTGCCTCAGCGTTTTGATTAGCTAGGTTTTTCAGGCCTGCTTGACCTGGCTTAGCTTCTGTTAATTGGTATCTGGAGAACTGGCTCAGCGATTAAGTGTATGTCTTGCTTTTGCAGAGGACCCCCATGCAGTCAGCATGCCCTGTACATCCATTTTTAGTTTTAGGGTGGATCAAATCTAGGCCCTGTGCACACTGGTCCACTGCTTTACAATTGCACTACACGCCACAGGAATTGGAGATGTTTAAACGTTTGCTTGTTTTGAGAGACGGGGTCTGGCTGTGCTCACACTTTCAGGCTCTTGCACAACTGCTGTCAGCCATGCCCTGTCATGCTGGCCTTTTGTCCTTTTATTTATTTATTTTTTATTTTTTTTAAGATTTATTTATTATGTATACAGTATGCATCAGATCACATTATAGATGGTTGTGAGCCACCATGTGGTTGCTGGGAATTGAACTCAGGACCTCTAGAAGAGCAGTCAGTGCTCTTAACCGCTGAGCCATCTCTCCAGCCCCCTTTTGTCCTTTTAGATGCTATTGAACAGAAGCTGTTTTCTTAGTTTCCTTTTTGAACTATTCATTGTTACTGTGTGAAATACAACTACATTTGGGGCTGGAGATATGACCTCTGGCTCCTGGGTGCCTGACAGAATCTCAAGTCGAGCAGTAATGCTGAGCCCCTCTGAGGTCATCTGGAAACTAGGAATTCTGTATTTTCCATATCTTCATTTCTTGATCTGGATACTGAGCACACAGGACTTTAATTCTGAAATGTATCGTGTGATAGTATGTGTGCTCCATGCTACCGTCTGTTCTGCCTTCTGGCTGTATGCGTTCCTCAAGGCCTCTACCCCTCCCAGGGCTGTACTGGCCGTCACGGCTAAGGACAGAAGAGGCTGGAGTCTACATAGAGGCAGCTGAGTCAGGAAAACTTAAAACTAGATGCAGGAAGAGACAAAGATCTCTCAAAAGCAAATAGGAAAAAAAAAAAAAGCATCACTAGTTTTTTTTGTTTGTTTGTTTTAATTTAACCCCCTCTAGGGTCTCTGCTAAGAAGAGTGAAAGCAGAGAAGCTAAGAGGCCAGAAGAGCCCAAAATCAGAAAGAAGCCTGGGCCCAAGCCGGGATGGAAGAAAAAGCTGCGATGTGAGAGGTAAGCAGGCTGTAGGGTGGGGCGTTTGCATGTTGGGTTGGCATCCCCACATGTGCTTTGCCTTACAGAGAGGAGCTGCCCACCATCTACAAGTGTCCTTACCAGGGCTGCACAGCTGTATACCGAGGGGCTGATGGCATGAAGGTGAGTGGGTGTCACCTTCAGTCAGGGCTGCTGTCAGCTGCGGGAGTCCCTAAGCTTTCCTGGGAATTAGCATGAACCTGCTGGAGGCACCAGGTATATTTGCAGAGCCACCTGCAGACTTCCCAAGGGCTCCCGTGATCCTAGAGGGTATGGAGTCAGCCCGTCTCTAAGGAGGAAGTAGTTGTCTGTCTCTCCATTAGCCAGGCTCTCCAGGGACGGAGTGTTCAGATGAGGCACAGGCTCGCTGCTCCCCCCTTCCCACAGAAGCACATTAAGGAGCACCATGAGGAGGTCCGGGAAAGGCCCTGCCCGCATCCTGGCTGCAACAAGGTGTTCATGATCGACCGGTACCTGCAGCGGCATGTGAAGCTCATCCACACAGGTACCTACTATAGGCTGTGCCGGCCAGAGGGACGGACTTTAAGGCGTTCTGAATCCGTGCAGACTTGAGTCTTGTCTGTTGGATTCCCAATGGAAGCAGAATTCTCACCCCGGCGAGGTCTGAGCAGCTTCTCAGCACTGACAGCACTGATCCCTTGTGCTCTCTGTGACCTTATCACCTCTGAAAATTCACTGTGGCAGTCATTTAGGTAGATCATTACACTTCTCTGAGGTTTATATAAATGACCTTCTTTACATCAGCACTTGTGCATTTTATTGCTGGATCATTTACTTGGTTTTATAATGAAACCCAGCTATATGCTGATTAAAAAAAAATTATTTATACAGTATTCTGCCCACAAGTGTGCCTGCATGCCAGAAGAGAGCACCAGATCTCTTTATAGATGATTGTGAGCCACCATGTGGTTGCTGGGAATTGAACTCAGGACCTCTGGAAGAGCAGCAACCACTGAACCATCTCTCCAGCCCCTATGTTGGCGTCTTAATCTCTACTCCTTCTAAGCATTTGGGCACGAGTCTCCTCATAGAAGAACTTCCTTTGGTCTAGACCTTCAAAGTAGCCAGTCACTGATGGACACAACTGCAGCTTTCTGGAGAGCTCAAACACTAGAGGGGAGGTGGTGGCACCTGCCTTTTTAATCCCAGCACTTGGTAAACAGAGGCAGTTTGAAGCCAGCCTAGGCTACAGAGAAAGTTTAAGGACAGCCAGGGATACCCAGAGGAAAGAGAAACCCTGTCTCAAAAAACAGGAGGCAAAATAAAAATAAAAACAAGCCATATTTGTGCAAATGGCATAGTACAGAGGTCAGAAGAGAATTTGTAGCTATCAGCTCTCCCCTACCAACTGGGATTAAATTCAGGTCATCAGTCTTGACGGCTCTTGTTTAGTGTCGTGACTTGCAATGTGCGTCAAACCGTGTTACTTTCACCTGTGCGCTATCTCCGTTGTTTGGTCCCTGCTTGGGGATGGATTCTAGAGAGTGCTCTCTCTAGAGCTCTGTGCCCCAAAGGCTATCTGTTTTGTTTTGGAAAAAGAGCTTCAGGCTGGGTTGGTGGTGTACATATTTCACTGTGAATTCTCTCTGTAGGCCAGCCAGGGATACACAGTGAAAACTTGTCTCAGGCACAAAGAAGCTCCAAATGATAAGTGAGAGATAAGAAATTAGATGTAATCTGAATCAACTACTTAAAAATAAAGGGGTCCAAATGCACACTATCTCTGTGGGGGACCTAGCCATGTAACAGCATTTCAAAGGAACACCCCCCCCCCCCTTTTTTTTTTTTTTTTTGGTTTTTCGAAACAAGGTTTCTCTGTGTAGTCTTGGCTGTCCTGGACTCACTTTGTAGACCAGGCTGGTCTTGAACTCACAGTGATCCGCCTGCCCCTGCCTCCTGAGTGCTGGGGTAAAGGCATGCACCACCACGCCCAGCAGAACTTAGAAACTTTTATCAGTGAAGTTCTTTGTATCAGAATTGTATTTTGTCTTACATTGAGCGCACCCTGTGTTGTATAACGCAGTGATCACTGTCACCCCTCCTGGAGCAGATCTGGGTGTTGGGACAGGCGCTCACACCTGCTCTGGTCTTGCAGAGGTGCGCAATTACATCTGTGACGAGTGTGGGCAGACCTTCAAGCAGCGGAAGCACCTCCTTGTCCACCAGATGCGCCACTCAGGAGCCAAGCCACTGCAGTAAGTGTGGGCTGGGCACTGCCTATGACCGGGACAAGGCGCAGCTTTCCTCACCTGCCTCTGCCCCCCAGGTGTGAGGTCTGTGGCTTCCAGTGCAGGCAGCGAGCATCCCTCAAGTACCACATGACCAAACACAAAGCAGAGACTGAGCTGGACTTCGCCTGTGACCAGTGCGGCCGGAGGTTTGAAAAGGCCCACAACCTCAACGTGCATATGTCCATGGTACATCCCCTGACCCAGACCCAGGACAAAGCCTCACCTTTGGAAGCGGAGCCGCCACCTGGGCCTCGGAGCCTCTCTGGGACCATGGAGGCTGTGAAGCCTGAGCCTACCTGAGGAGTGCAGGTGGGACACTGGGCGTGGTGAGGCTTACGGACAGTTTAACGTCCTCACTTCACTGCTGCACAGTTGTTTGCTCTTGGACCCCATGCGGCACCCCACCTCACAGATCAGCAGCCATATGTTGGAGGGCACCTCTCTCAGGGCGAGGTGTGTACTTCAACCTCGTGTGGTACCAGCATTTTTATTTTCTTATGGACACGGAACAATTTAAAGCCACACACAGATTATGAATAATTAATTTTTTCCTAACTAGAGCAATCAAGGAGATTTGTAATCTACTTTCTAATGTAACAAGAGCTCCATGTTATGCTTGCAATAAATTATTTACAAAGGTGCCGGCTGCTGCGCTGAGATGGGTGCAGTCAGAATAGAAGAGGCTCCTGGTAGAGATCAAAGCTGGGACCAGCCTGCTGCCTTTGCAGGAGGGCGTTGCTCACCTCAGGGTCGCAGTCTCCTCGGCCAGCCAGAAGCTGTGAGAAAAAACACTGCTTAGTGCCCACAGCCTCCCAGGACGGCCTAAGTTGTTTGCAAATTAGGAGCTGGTGGACACTTGAGTTGTGCTGCCGGCCTGATGGGTCAGTGCTGTGCAGCCACCATCTCACGGGTCACAGGGTTGTGGCTTCATTTTCCCTAAGCTGTGAAGTCACTCAGGGAGGCTAGCTCTGGGTTTGTTACCTCTGTTATGTTGGAGAAGCACCGTTTCGGGCACTGAGGTATTAGCTGCAGCAGGAAACCACGTGCTTCTGTTACCAGTTGAACAGGACTGCCCTAGAACAGAGACGGGCAGTCAGGGTTAGACACACTAGCTGCTCCCAAGCAATGGCTGCCTGCCAGGCTGCAGGGAGCCTACCTGGAGCAATGAATGGCCTTGGAGCTTTAGGCTTCTGCCTGCCTGAGGTGACACGATCCTGGTTTCACCATCCACAAAGAGCTGCACCAGCTTGAGGTACATGTCGACAGCAACATACAGGAAAGCCTCTTCCTTGATGATGGCGTCTTGACTGAAGCAGGAGAGAAGACTGCAGGGAAAGCAAGATGATGAAGGACTTGACAACGGGGAGCGGTAAGTCGCAGTCAGCACAGAGACAAACTGATAAGCAGCCTTCCCACCCGGTGGGAGGCCTTGGGGAAGCACTGCCTTGTGTCTGACCGGGCCAGGCCGGAAATTACCTGTAGAAAGCGAGTGGCAGCAGCCTGGTGTGCTGCTCCGGGGCCAAGCGGAGGAGGTGCCCCAGCTCGGCATCTGTAAAACGGAGGCGTTCAGTAAGCTCTGTAGGCGCCCGAACCCAGTGTCACTGCTGTGGAAGACTCCACAATGTCATGTGCTCTGGGAGGGCTCTGTCTAGCTGTGGTGACATTCCGGGCCTTGTGGTGGACACTTGTTTAGAGCTGCTGGGAAAGAGGGGTCACGTTTCCCTTGGTCTGGGAAAATGGGGGTGATATGCTCTGGGAGAATACAGACGGATTGAACAAGTGCCCTCTCCCACTGCACCCCATACAGCGTAGCTGTGGACAGACATTCCAGAATGGCGCATTTGACCTCTGGGCGCCCCACTCTGTTGCTTTAAATGAGTGTGTCCTGAACTAGTAGCCCAAATGATGTCGCGTTTATAAATTCAGCTAAACTCATACAAGGTTATCCTCCAGGCTTGCTCCTTTTTTGTTTTTTTAGACAGGGATTCTCTGTTATGCAGAGCCCCGACTGTCCTAGACTCTCTCTCAGAGATCCACCTGCCTCTGCCTCCCGAGTGCTGGGATTAAAAGTGTGTGCCTCCTCACCCAGCTCCAAGCTTGCTCTTAACTGTTTGAAAATTGCTTCTGAAGAATGACATAATTGCAGCGGTAGCTTCTCACTGGGGTAGAGCCAGCCTTTCCTTACTATTCCAGGGACACAAGGCTTCTCACCTGCCTCTGTCAACTGGAAGAGCATCAGCCAGGACACCTTCCTTCTTCCCAAGCACATGAGGATCTCGGCACAGACGTCCACAGCCTTCGCATACTCGGCAGTGTCCTGTGATTCCACAGAAGACCCTCAGAGGAGCTGAGTGGGCGGAGAGCTAACCTTTGTCCAGGGTGGACAGAGCTGGTTCCCAACAGCTACTGTGTCAGGTAGACTCAGGGTCCAACCCTCACCATGAACAAGGTGGTTCCTTTTTACTCTCCCAAGTCTAAAACTGGTGACACAACCTAAATAAAGGTGTTGCCTTGGGCCTTCTGGATGGAAAGTGCCCACACACACCAGCTCACTGTGCCTACCAGTTCTGGGGCAAGACATCAAAAGGAAGAGTAAACCAGAACAGCTGGAAATACCCAGACATCTGATCTTAGCACCTGGTGCTCCTGCTCAGCCAGGGTTCCAGGGACAAGGCTACCTCAGCGGAAAGGTCTGACTTACCCGCTGGGTCAGGTAGGATGATAACAGGCCCATCAAGGAAAAGAAGAGGAGGGCGATCAGTAGCTAGGAGGGAAACAGTACATGAAAGTCACACACTGACACTCTAGGCCTCTGGGTAGCTCTCAGGAGGAGGAAAGATCCTGATTCATTTATTTTAATTTTTTGAGACAGGGTCTCACTTCCTGTCTCAACCTTCTAAGGGCTGTGTGATTACTAGTATAACCACTCTGCTAGGTTTCTTATCATTAAGGAGCTTTTGCCAGAAAACATGGCAACAGGGTGATTTAAAGCACTTTGCTACATTTTATTTGCATGTGTATGCATGCAGAGGTCAGAGGACAATCTGTGCGCTCGGAAGCCGTTAACATTACTTCTAGTATTAATTCAAAAGCAATAAAAAAACAGGCTTTGCCGGGCATGGTGGCGCACGCCTTTATCTCAGCACTCAGGAGGCAGGCAGATCGCTGTGAGTTCAAGGCCAGCCTGGTCCACAAATCAAGTCCAGGACAGCCAAGGCTACACAGAGAAACAGTCTCAAAAACCAAAAAATTAAATGAAAATAAAATGGGCTTGGAAGAATCCTTCTAGGGTTTTTATATCATAGTGATCCGGTATTTGGCTCTACTGCTGATCTAGTTTTTAGGTTGTACTGAGGAGGGAGGGGGCATACAGACAGCATGGCTCACTCCCAGCCTCCTCCTCAAATGCTGGCTCCCAGTTTCCTCTGAATCGCCTACACGGGCTGAGTTTCCTTAGAGGTCATGTGAGTGCTGACTAGAGGGCCCTCTCTCTACAGCCCAGTGCTCAAGGCCTGACGGCCTTTGCTGAAAAGCTGGAACAGAGCGGGTCACCACTGGGTGCCTGAGGTGCCCTCTGTAAGTGCCTTGCTGCACAGGCCACAGTTACAGCAATGTGGAGATGGAAGGTGGACACTGGCCGGTGGCTTTACACTATTTGTTGTGCAGGCAAAAACAAGCCCAACAAAAACACTTCCAAAAAGAAATGTCAAGCATTTTACCAATAAACACTTAGCCAAATAGAGTGACAACTCCCAATCTAATAATGCTTGTCTCTGGGAGAGGGACGCCATTAGGCATACCTCACTAGAAGAAAGGCATGCAGGGTTCTGTCTTACCTCTTCTCTTTCGCAGTCTAGCCTTCTCAGATGTGTCTTGATATTTTCCTTCCTAACCTCTCTAGTTGCAAAGTGCAGTGCAGCTGCTGAGATCCAGGCTGGGCTGGGCGCTGGGGAAGCTGAGTCAGAGCGGAAACTGACAGGGAGACATTGCAGAGATGTAAACTAGGTACCGCCTGATGGCCCTGCCTTGGCCCCGAGACATCCCTGTGTTTGACATCGAGGGCTTTCCTTTCAAACACAGTCCAGGGGGGCCCAGAGAAAATGAAGTTTGTGTCAAGTGTCATCTCTGGGAGGACATGGTGGATTTGGGGACAGCCTTGTACATAAAGCAGATGATGTATAGCATTCTGAGGGGAAGCAGCTTAGTCCTGCCCACCTCATAATGACATCAGGGCCCCAGAGCTTTGAAGGAAGAGGCCATAGTATTACTGAGCTCTCACTATTCTTGGTTGTCCATGTGGGCCTGTGGCTGGTCTGGTCCAAGGGAGCCTAACTTTATTACTAGCAAGATATCTTAGTTTCCATCAGGGTAAACGTTTGGCAGGAAACTTATGACGTACAGCGTAGGATTCAAAGGAGTGACCTGATCTCCATTGGATCAGGGTGGTAGCAAGGCCTGCTTCACTTGTTTGCGGAGCAGGTTTTGGAGTATTCCTGACCGGGGAGGACACGGAGGCATCATGGACTCAAAACTAGCTACCAGAAGGAATGCGGTAAAGATCAATGTCTCGCTCACGCCCTCGCTGCTGCAGGAGCTTGGCAGTCCTCCTGAGAAATCTGTGCTAAATAAATGTTAGCGCAGAACCCAGGGCCAGGATAAGCAGGACTCGAAGCTACGAGGGATTAAGACGCCATGAAACCAGGCTTTGTGAACACGGGAGCAGCCTCCCCAGGCAGGCCCGTTCATTCTCAGAGGGCGTCATGGGCACAGCCTAGTCCCAGCAGCAGCTGGGCTCCCCCGACACCGCTTCAGCTTACTTGCTAGCGAACTCCTGGGCCTCCTGTAGCCTCTGCAGCTCTTGAGGCAGCGTGCTCTGGTGACATTTCTTCCACCGACTACACAGCACCGGCTCTAGGCTTGACCACCACGACTATGGGACGTGAACAACCATCAAGAAATAGATTAAGGAAGTTGTCTCGGATGGCTAGGAGACGTGCTGCCCCTTGGCCAACATCCATACACCTAATTCCTAGTCAGCGAGGACATTCTGACCAGCTGTGCAGGTTTATCTCTTTTTTTTTTGGTCTTTCTGAGACAGGGTTTCTCCATGTAGCCTTGCCTCGATTTGTAGACCAGGCTGGCCTCAAACTCAGAGATCTGCCTGCCTCTGCCTCCTGAGTGCTGGGATTAAGGGCACTTGCCATCACTGCCCAGCTTGTTTTTGTTTTTGTTTTGAGACAGTCTCACTATGTATATAGCTCTGGCTATCCTGAAACTAAGTAGACCAGGCTGGCCTAGAATTCAGGTCTGCCTGCCTCTGCCTCTCAAGTGCTAGGATTAAAGGTGTGAGCCATTATACCTGATTCATGAGAGGCTTGCTTGCCGCCTTTTTTTTCTGAGACAGAGTTTCTCTGTGTAGCCCTGGCTGTCCTGGAACTTGCTCTGTAGACCAGGCTAGCCTTGAACTCAGCGATCTGCCTATGCCTGCCTCTGCCTCCCCAGTGCTGGGATTAAAGCTGTGCACCACCACTGCCTATCTATGAGGCATTCTTATTCTCAGGGACAAGGCTTAGAGGAAAGGCACTGTTGGTAATGGTGGCATTGAGCCAGCTGGCTTCTACGTGCTGGGCTGAGAGCTACACAGAATAGTCTATAGTGAATTCCACCCAATGAGCTACAAATTGAAATGCAATTGGCCATGGCTTGACCTGTCCATCTCCCCTCTGGTTAGAACGATGAAGCAGGTAGAGACATGGGGGGTGGGGGTGACCACGACCTGGGAAGCCTTGGTGGTTGGGGGTGGATCACGACCTGGGAAGCCTCAGAAGTTCCCATGCTTTGCGATGCACAGCAGCTGGCGTGGAGCCTGCAGTACCGTGGGTGAGGACAGCACTTGAGACTGGAGGATGTCCTCTCCTGTGAGCCGCGTGCTCTACCTACCTTTTGTGTTTGTTGTTTTCCGAGACAGGGTCTCTCTGTTTAGCCCTGGCTGTCCTAGACTCACTTTGTAGACCAGGCTGGCCTCGAACTCACAGCGATCCGCCTGTCTCTGCCTCCCCAGTGCTGGGATTATAAGCATGTGCCACCATATCTGGCTTCTCTACCTACTTTTTTTTTTTTAATATTTTTTATTTAATTTTAATTTATGTGCGTTGGTGTCAGATCTTGGAGTTACAGACAGTTGTGAGCTGCCATGTGGGTGCTGGGAATTGAATCCACGTCCTTTGGAAGAACAGGCAGTGCTCTTAACCACTGAGCCATCTCTCCAGCCTACTTTTTTTCTTTTTTAAGATTTATTTATTACATATACAGTGTTCTGTCTACAGGCCAGAAGAGGGCACCAGATCTCATTATAGATGGTAGTAAGCCACCATGTGACTGCTGGGAATTGAACTCATGACTTCTGGAAAAGCAACCAGTGCTCTTAACCTCTGAGCCACCTCTCCAGCCCCCTATGTTTGTATATGTATGAGTGTTCTGCCTGTATGTATGTTTACATGTCACATATAGGCACACACCTGCTACCTGTAACGGTCAGGAGGAGGTGTCAGGTGCCCCGGAACCTGAGATATGAATGGTAAACCACTATGGGAATGCTGGGAATCAAGCCTGGATCCTCTGGAAGAACAACCACTGTTTAGTTTTTATTTTTGCCTCCCAGTGCTGGGATTAAAGGTGTGTGCCACCGCACCCAGCTGAACACCCACTATTTTAAACACTGAGTTGTTGCTCCAGCCTCTCACACATCTTGTAACTCCTAACAACTAGAGTGGGACACTAAACCTCTTGGGAAACGGAGATCCCGACTCTTGGAAAAATACCCAATATGAGGGTCTGTGAGATATGCCAAATCTGATGACTTGAGTTCAACCCCAGGGTCCCGCATCCCGCACAGCGGGAAGAGGGAACTGAGCCCTGCAGCTGGTTCACTGACCTCTGCACGTGAAGACATACGGAGGGATTGGTGTGGGGAGGAGGAGAATGATTAGTTAAGTAATTAAAAGAACCCAACAGGGCCAGACCTACCAGTGCTGAAGTCAAAATCATGGGACACTTGGCTTGGCACTCCTTCAGGGTCAGGTTGGCCACCAATGCTGGGTCTTGACTTCGAAAACACACGTTAAGGAGCCCCTGCAGCAAGAGTGCACTGAAGCTCAGCAGTTTGCCCACCCAGGTACCTCTGGGAACCCTGGCCCCAAAGGGCACCACCAGGCAACCAAAGAGTTCATAGGAGGCACTGAATTACCCTGAAGAAGTGCATGGTAATGTCGTGGGTCAAGACACTGCCGTGGCAACAAAGGTTTCTCTGTAAAACAGTTCAAAGTCAGCACAAAGCCCACAGGTAGAAAAGCCAGCCCAGAGTGTTTGCACATACCAGCTCTGAGTTGACCAGGTTGAAGAACTCCTCACAGCTGGGGGAGACAGTCTGTCCGGCCTGGGGGCTGCCCACAAGAACAGACGGTGGCAGGCGGAGGAGAAGCCTTGGAAGGAAGCGAGTGCATCATGGTGAAGACAGACAGACAGACAGACAGACAGACAGACAGACAACACAGACAGGGCTCAAACTTTGTTGCACAGTACTTTCCAGGCCGAGTGATGCTTCTTGAACCACAGCCCTGGTCTCCAGTTCCCACTGCCCTTGCTTTGGCCTTGTGTGTTCTACATACAAAGCTGCCATTGTCCCCAACTCCTAATTCCCGTTTATGCACTGCAGTACCCCAAATGCCTTTCATACAATATAAGTAAATTTACACAAATATATTTTTATGAAAATATAAAGAAGCTGGGCGTGGTGGCGCACAACCTTTGATCCCAGCACTTGGGAGGCAGAGGCAGGTAGATCACTGTGAGTTCAAGGCCAACCTGGTCTACAAAGCGAGTCAAGGGGTGAACACAGAGAAACCTTGTTTCGAAAAACATATATATAGGGGGCTGGAGAGATGGCTCAGAGGGTAAGAGCACTGAGGGCTCTTCCAGGGGTCATGAGTTCAATTCCCAGCAACCACATGGTGGCTCACAACAATCTATAGTGTGATCTGATGGCCCTCTTCTGGCCTGCAGGTGTACATGCAGGCAGAGCACTTGTATATGTAATAATAATAAAGAAATAAATCTTTAAAAAAAAAAAGAAAAAAGAAAAACATATATATATATATATGTAAATTTTCAACCAGGTAGAAGAACACACCAGTGACTAAGGAAGCAACCGTAAACTGGAGAATTCCTTTACAAGTAGACAGACTTGAATGCAAAGCACCTTTTACACTGCCACACTGTGAGAGCCAAGACACTACAGCTGTTCCACACTTGGGGTAAACATGACAGAAACAAGCAGCTTGTAGAGAAAGCTAAAGATGGCCGCCACCATGGGAGCCACCTCAACATTCGTTACCGTTTGCACATGAGCAGCTCTTGCTGTCTCCTAAGGCGAGTGGCCATGCTGTCTCCTCCTGCCAGAGCTTGCAGCCGTGTTTTGAACACCCGGAAGAGAAAGTGACTCCGAGGAGTAGAAGAGCTGCAGGGCGCAGAGGACCCTTGATGCAGCTCCAGGTCTGCAGCCATCTCCTGGACAAGGGCAGGACAGACAGTCTGACCCTCTGTCCCTGCTGTGTCCCTAACCCTGAGTCAGGGCAGAGAAGCTCTCGGGGGTCACTGCAGCCCTTAGCTGGGCAACGCCGAGAGATGAGCTCAGGAGAACTCTCACAGGGATGAGGAGCGAGAGAAGCTTTCCCATGTGAAAACTGTTTTTAGCCAGAGCTGGCAGCTCAACTATTGGGAGACTAAGGCAGGAGGACTAAAAATTCAGGCGCCTACGTGGAGTAGAGCACCTGCCTAGGATGTACAGGTTCTAGGGTCAGCCCCCAACACCACAGAAACAAACAACTTTCAAATTGCCAACATGAGAGCACAGGGAATACCCATCATACCTCACCCAGATTTCCCTGTGGCTGGCACTGTCCTTCTGTCACTTTCTGCTCAGTGTAGACAAGTATACACACACACACACACACACACACAAACACACACAAACACAGACACTCTCACTCTCTCTCTCTCTGCCCTTACTTTCTGATCTGTATAGACAGGCATATATACATAGAGGAATGAGCCAAAGGTGAACTTTTCACTGTCGCCCCCCCCAGGCCCTCTGTATGCATTCTTTTTTGGGGGTGGTATTTTTCTGCATAGCCTTGGCTGTCCTGGACTCACCTTGTAGATGAGGCTGGACTTGAACTCACAGCAGTCCGCCTGCCTCTGCCTCCCTAAGTGCTGGGATTAAAGGTGTGTGCCAAGCCGGGCGTGGTGGCGCATGCCTTTAATCCCAGCACTCGGGAGGCAGAGGCAGGTGGATCGCTGTGAGTTCGAGGCCAGCCTGGTCTACAAAGGGAGTCTAGGACAGCCAAGGCTACACAGAGAAACATTGTCTTGAAAAACCAAAAAAATAAATAAATAAAGGTGTGTGCCACCACTCACAGCTTTTTTTAGGGGTGGTGGTGGTTAAGTGTGACTTTTTAAACACCAAAGGATATTCCATGTGCCCCAGATAAATGTGATTTCCGCTTTGGGCCTGCATTTGGATCTTGTATACTATTATTCTCTTAAAAACAAGATGGCAAATCCAGGACTAAGACTGATTTTCTCAGTCCAACCTGGGAGCCATGTCATCAACAGACAACACAGAGAGCAAGCCATAGAGATGGCTTCTGTGCATCTTTGACGTTCACCTTGGTTTCATCCTGCATCCCCAGCTTCCATTTCACAAAGGGGCCGCAGGGGCCGGGCTGCCCACTTGGCACCCGCCCACCAGCAGAACTGCCTGTGGGGCGAAGGAGAGGTCCTGTTGTCAGGGAACGGGCAGACACCCAATGCAGGACAGCAGGGTTATCTGATGATGGTGTGGAGGTGTGTCGTGTCCACTGAACAGAAGTAACATGTGTGGTCCCCAGAGCTAGTTACAGCCTGTGTGTGAAAGCCACACGCAAGCTAGGTGACTCTCAGGTGTCTCAGGTCTGCCGTTCAGGAAAGATGGACAGAGAGGACACAGGTAAAGGGCTTTGGACCTCTTTATCTGTAGAATGTTCTCAATTTTGGGTGATTTTCTCAGTACTTACCACCCACAGTTCTCTTTAGTTCCCTATATTTCTGAATTCAGACCCTTGAATAATGGTAGCACAGAACCCACACATATGATTGTGTCCAGTAAAATTACATGTGCTGGGCCAGTCGTGGTGGCGCACGCCTTTAATCCCAGCACTCGGAAGGCAGAGGCAGGCAGATCACTGTGTGTTTGAGGCCAGCCTGGTCTACAAAGCGAGTCCAGGACAGCCAAGGCTACATAGGGAGACCCTGTCTCAAAAAAAAACCAAAAAAAAAGAAAAAAGAAAAAAAAAATTACATGTGCTGTTATGGTTTCTGTCTGAAATGTCCTCTACGGGCCAGGTTCTAAAAGCTTGTTCCCCGAAAGCCCCAGAATTTACCTGTGCCCCCCAAAGGCCCAGTATTCATAAGTGAGTGGCTCATGAGGGCTCTGACCCCATCCATTGATGGAGACATACCCAGATGGACTATTAGGAAGTGGTTCAACACGTAGAGGGTGGGCCTGCTTAGAGGAAATAGGTCCCTACGGATGGGCTTGAAGAATCTACCATGTCCCCAGTTGCTTGCTCTCTGCTTCTTGGATGCTACGAGCTAAACACCTTTGCCTGCCACACCCTCCGTGGTGTGACGTCCTGCCTTGCCACAGGACCACGGCAACGAGGGCGAGTGCCTGAAGTTAGGAGGCAGACCTTTCTCAGTGAGTGTGCAACGGACAGAAGACTGAGATGTGTGCGCCCGAGGGCAGCCAGGCAGGGGGGCTTTGGAAGTGGGTAACTAGAAGATGCGAGCTGAGAGACACATCGTGGGACATCAGCGTGACATCACTGCATGTCCTGTTCATTCTGGGACACCCAATGAAGCCTGAAAATGCCCTGTGCTCTCTTCCTCTGCTCTATAGGGGCTTGTTAAGGTCTCTTCTCAGAGCCTACAGGTGTGGAAGGCTGCGGTGGCAGCAGCAGCAGCAGCATTCTGTCAGAGTTTGCGTGTTTCCCAGCTGGGAGACAGCTTGACATCACAGCTGTGTCTGGGTTCTGTGCTACTCACCTGCAGAATCCATTCAGGGTACACTGTGGCCCTAGCTCTTAGCCACAGTGTGGACACCGCAAGGTTCCACTCTCTTGACATAGTCCCATTATGCAAATTGGTCATCAACGCCTCAGCAGAGGGCAGGCTTGCTGCAGCAAACACACGGAGCCCACTCCGCCCTCTAACTCACCTGCAGCCGAGAAAGAATGTCCTCATTTCCCCTGCGGCCTCCAAGAGCCAAGTCAGAGTGCTCCGAATGCTCGTAACTCCTCCAGCTGAAAACAAAGCAAGCCACCCGCTCAGTCCTGCTGGGCAAGACTTAGCGCAGTGCCCATTCTTTGGCCTGCCTCAGTGGCAGAGCGTCTGCCTGGCTGCGAGCAGGAAGCCGCCAAGAAATCCAGCAAAGCCAAAGTCCTAACACTCAACAACCGCAAGCACAGGAAACAGCGGGACACTCCAAGTCATTCTAGCACTCGGGAGGCAGACAGGATTACTACATGTTTGAGGTCTAGCATGTTCCAGGCTTGCCAGGGCCAAACTGCAGGAGCCTAGCTGAAGAAAAGGGAGGGGTCAGAGTCAGTGGTTAAGAGTATCTGTTAGCAACCATAAGGCTGACGGTGGATCCTAGCACCCACGTGCTGATCGTGTTAACCTCTTCTGGCTTCTGCACTTGCACTCATGTGTGAGCATGAACATGAACACACACAGATACACGCACATTTTCCCCCAAGACAGAGTTTTTCTGTATAGTCCTGGAACTAGCTCCATAGACCAGGCTGGTCTCCAATTCACAGACATCCACCTACCTCTGTTTCCTGAGTGCTGGAATCAAAGGTGTGCTGGCAAAGCACCTCCTGGCTACCTTTTATTTTTAAGATTATTTCTTTATTATTATTTATACAGTGCTCTGCCTGCGTGTACACCTGCAGGCCAGAAGAGGGCACCAGATCACATTATAGATGGCTGTGAGCCACCATGTGGTTGCTGGGAATTGAACTCTGGAAAAGCAGACAGTGCTTTTAACCTCTGAGCCATCTCTCCAGCCCATTGGTTTTGTTTGTTTGCTTGTTTTTTAAAAGGGAAGAAAAATGTACCAAAACCAAGTATAATTTGTCATAGAAGACTTAACGTTCCAAATCTAAATCAAACCATTAACAACGGCATAAAAACCAAAACCGTATGATCACATCAAAAGCTGCAGAAAAGGCATTTGACAAAATTTATACCTTAACAGGAAAAGAATGAGTCAATATACTAGAAACATAATGGAATTTCCTCAGCTTGACAGAGGACATCTATGAAAAACCTAAAGCTACTGTCACATCCAACAACAAAAGACTAAAAACTTTCCCACTAAGATCAGAAATAAGGCAAAGATGTCCTCTTAACCATGTCGCTTTAATTGCATTCCACAGACTGGCCAGGGCAACTGAGTAAGAAAAAGAACACAGGCTTCAAACTAGAGCAGAAAACTTGGAATGACTGCATTCACCAGACGTGACCACACAGTAAAGCCTCAACAACGCACTCAGAGGAACCTCCGCAGGAAGTACCTGTTCACTGAGTCAACGTAGGAAACTCAGTGGTATTTCCAAACGGTACCCATGACTAGTCTTTAAAAAGGCAGTATTTCTATTTACAGTCACACTGAGAAGAAAAAATATACAGGGACAGGAGGGTCTCTGGGAGTTCAAGGTCAGCACACTCTACACGTCAAGTTCTTGGTTAGACAAAGCTACATGGCGAGACCATGTCTTAAGACAAACAAACAAAAATAAAACACTTATTAAATACTTGTACCGTGAGAACCTAAAATCCTGTTAAAATAAATTAAACCCTTAATAAATGAAAAACCATCCCATGAGCATGAGAGGAAAAGGCGACCACTGTTAAGATGGCATCATCATCCTAAGCGGTGGAGCATTAGCGCAGTTCCCGTCAGGATCCCAGATGGTTTTGTAAAAAAATCGATATCCTGATCGTAAAACTCAAATGACATCACAAAGCAATCTTTAAAAGGGGTGATGTTAGAAGGCTTGCATTTCCAAATGTCAAGACTTAGTCCAAAGCTACAGGACAGAGCAACACAGTGAGACAGTGACAGAACCAGGGCCCAACTGACCTACGACAGGAACACCAAGACCACACGCCTCCCAGGAGTTAGAGCAAACCTAAGTGTGACAGATGCATCAGATCTCACCAAATCCACCTGTTACCAGTGAACGTCATCACGGGGGGGAAGAGGGCAACTCAGGGGACACAGGAGATAAGTTCAAGTCACCTGTGCGCTGTGTCTGTCTGGGCTATAGAAAGAGCGACTGCTCAGGATGACAGGCCAGCCGAAAAGGGACCCGGGTGTACTCAGAGGCAGCCACTGTCTAGTTTCTGTGGGGGCCCCGGCTTTGGTGTCTAGCTGCACAAAAGACAGGTGGCAGGAAGGGGGGGCCCTGGAAAAGGATTCCGATAGACATTTCTCTAAATGATCTGTGAGCACAAGAAAGGAAAAAAAGGAAGGAAGGAAGCTCAAATAAAAACAACGAAATAGCAGGGTGGTGGTGGCGCACGCCTTTAATCCCAGCACTTGGGAGGCAGAGGCAGGTGGATCGCTTTGAGTTCGAAGCCAGCCTGGTCTACAAAGGGAGGGAGTCCAGGACAGCCAAGGCTACACAGAGAAACCCTGTCTCAAAAAGCCAAAAACAAAAACAAACAAACAAAAAAACAACGAAATAGCACTTCACACCCCAGAATGGCTAGTCCTGAAATCAGAAGAGGACAGTGTCGGTGATGATGTGGGACCCTTTGAATCCACTCTACTGCAAGGAGACTGTAAAATCGTAGAGCCAAGCTTGTAAAAAACATCGCGAAAGAAAGAAAAAAAAGTATCATTATCCATCAGTCTACTTCTATGAATATGCCCAGGAAAAATAAGAACTCAGGGCTCCACAAAAACCGGTACACAAGTGGTTACAGCAATGTTACCCACAGCCAAACAGCAGAGGCAACCCAAACGCCCACCAATGGAAGGGTGGCTGAAGAGGCTGTCGTAAATTGTCCAATGGTACCATTCGGCCATAACGGAATGAAGCATTAAGCCACAGACGGATCTTGAAAGCATTTGCTCAGCGCAATAAGCCAGGAACAGATTCTGTTTCTATGAAGTATGCAGAACAGGCAGTTCAGCAGGCAGGCAGGCAGGAGGGAGACTGCTGGGGTGGTGGCGTGTGAGTGCACTAGCGTGGGCCTCACACAACTCCTGTCCACTGCAGAGTTGCCCCAAGAGGCGACAGGGACGATGAGCTAGGCCAGGGTTACCTTGCTGTGTCTCCATTACAACTCCCACCCCAGCCCTCAGGAGGGAGGGAGGAGGCTGCTGCACTGCCCCATGGATGCATGCACGCGGAAGACACTGAGCTTATACGATGCGCTCTTGTGCTGACTGGTGCTGTCACTAGCAGAGCAGGAGCTTCTGGGTACTGGGTGGCTGACCTTTGATGAAAGTCCATCAGCTCGCCGACGAGGATCGTGCACGCCACTTCCAGGTCTCCACCACAACCTCCCACCGCGGCCGGTGCTGGGACGAAGTGCTCATAGACTGCCCACTGGTGGAAGTCATGTCTGCAACAGGTGAAGGCCGAGGTCAGTTCTGAGGAACACTTTGTAACCAGCGGTCCCTAACATCCTGAAGTGGGCTCCCTGAGAGGAGCACACAGTTCCAGTGGCTGGGCGAAGGGTGACTAGTAACAGCCGCCTGAGAACTCAGGCCTTAAACAACAAAAACAGAAAAAACCCTGTCATGACATACTCGGTTTCTGGTGCCCATCTCAAGGAGACTGCCCACCATATTTCCCTATTGCCTCATAACAAACAGCCTGCTCTGTTGTCCTCATAAGGTCACTTGCTCTTCAGGGCCTATTGTGTGGCCTCAGACACTCATCCTGTCTACTGTGGTTTTAACCAAAGTGTACGGTGTGTATGTGTGTATGTATGTCTGTATGTATGTATGTATGGTATGTGTGTGTATATATATACGTACACATACATACACACACACACACACACACACACTTGTCAATATGGCTGTGGTGGGTGTAGAGTCCCTGCGTAGACCTGGTCTGACTTTCTCTGTATGAAGGTGCCATGTGTATATAGGTAGGTGTGGCTCAGTTACTTTGTAACCCCAGCGTCTGGGGCACCTGGCACAGGGAAGCTCAAGGGATTTTCAGTGAACACATGAATGACAGAAGCTGTGCTTAAACACTGTTCAGGTAGCCGGAACACCATACTAAAGACTATGAGGATGCTTTAGAGGCAAGCTCCCTTCAACTCTTACCTTTCTGTCTCTGAGAGAACATCAGCCTCAGGTTGGATTTCCAATTCCAGCTGTATCCAGTCTTTGTATGTTAACTGAGTGACAGAAACATTCAGGGCATGGAGGATGAAACAGGAAGCAGTTTATAAGCACCTGTCACTTTACCTTGAAAACAAAGACCTGAGCTGGCCATGGTGGCACACGCCTGTAATCCCAACACTTGGGAGGCAGAGGCAGGAGGATCTCTGTGAGTTCGAGGCCAGCCAGGAGTATGGAGGGTTCCAGAACAGCACGGCTACACAGAGAAAGCCTAAAACTCCACAAAGATCTGTGCTCCGTGCTGTAATGAAATGGAGGGCTAATGCACAATGGAAACCTATTGTCCATATGCTCTGAATATAAAATTAAAACTGTGGAAACCAGTACAGTTTTGTTTGTTTGAGACAGGGTCTTCTTACTCTGTAGCTAAGGCTGGCCTCAAACTTGTGGCAATCCTGTTTCAGTTCCCCACGTGCTGGGATTACAAGCAAGGCCTACCAGACCTGCCACACTGGTCTTTTAAGCAGCATACAGAGAAATCCTATTTCAAAAAACTGTTTCAAATATTTATGGCATTTCCCACCTCCCCCCAAGACAGGGTTTCTTTGTGTAGCCTTCGCTGTCCTGGACTCACTTTGTAGACTAGGCTGGCATCGAACTCACAGAGATCTGCCTGCCTCTGCCTCCCTGAATGCTGGGATTACAGGCATACACCACGGAGCCAGGCTATTCACAGCATCTTATATTTTGTTTTTTTCTTCTGAAAATTCTTAGCACAATCACATATACCAGTGTACCCTAATCTCAAAATCTCACTTTGCATTAAAAACCAAAACCCAAGCCTACCCAGCCCAACCCAACCCACATTACAGCTCAACCCTCCACACATTCCCACTGGAACAAAGGCCACAGCAGACAGCAGTATGGATATGGTGTAACCAGGAAGCAAGACTGCAGACTGACAGGAAGCACGACATGACAGCGGCCTCTGAGAGCTGATGACACGTCCCCCAAATCACTAGCGGTCTCCTGGCTAGTCACTGCTTCACCTCTCCTCACACTGGTGGCAGTGCCACACCTGCCTTAGATAGGGGTGGATATATATATATCCTCATATAGGACTCGGCCAGGACTTTGCCCCATCAACAAGGACAAGACCCTTATATAGCTAAACCACAAAAACACGGTACATTCTCCCTAAACAAGGTGAACACAAGGAAAGAAGAAAGATGGTCTGTTGGTGCAAAGAGTGCCAGGTTCCAGTTGATGGGCGTGAGCTACAAGTGTGGAGACACCAAGATCTGTGAAAAGTGCTCGTGGGAAGACCAAGCATGGTACGGTCTTTGTGGGGTTATTGTTTTGTTTTGTTTTGGTATTTTGAGACAGGGTTTCCCTGTGTAGCCTTGGCTGTCCCGGACTCGATTTGTAGACCAGGCGGGCCTCGAACTCACAGAGATCTGTCTGCCTCTACCCTGCTAAGTACTGGGATTAAAAGCGTGTGCCACCACGCCAGGCTGGCAAGGTCTTTCTGGAATATTCCTTACTGTTCAGTGGCTTCAGTGAAGTTTCCAATCCAACCAAGTATTATTGTGGCCTCTCAGGAGACATAGAGCCCTCTTACACACATGGCTCAGAGACACAGGCTTCTCCTACTTCCCACTCCCAATACACACACACACACACACACACACACACACACACACACACACACACA
>OU015753.1:5077286-5117337 GCA_907169655.1 Acomys percivali | reverse complement strand
TGAAGCTGGAGTTACAGGTAAGACAGCTGATATGAGCGCTGGGAAGCAGAGCCAGGCCCTCCGCAAGAGTGATCCTGATGGCTGAGCATCTTGCCAGCCCCAATTCAAGCAGCTTTTGTGTCTGCTTTGTTTTGTTGTTCTCAACAGCAACTGAAAACCGACTAGCACACTCAGTAAAAACTACGGTGATACCCATCAAAATAAAATAAAGTTAAAAACCAAAAAACAACCCTAAACACTGCAAGTTTGCTACTGACGTCATGGACTGCTGCATAAGTGAGTGCTTCCAAGTCCCACAGATGGACACTCTGAGCTCAGTGTTCTACAAAGTGCTCAGATGCAGAACAGAAAGGAGAGCTCCTAAGTGCCTGACGGAGCTACTGAGAGTCTAAGTGGCTCTCAACCTTCCTAACACCAGACCCTGGGACACAGCTGCTCACGTTGTGCTGACTCCAACCATAAAATTATTTCATTGCTACTTCATAGCTGTTAATTTTGCTACTGTTGTGAATCATAATGTAACTATCTGTGTTTTCCAATGGACTTAGGCCACCCCTGTGACAGTGTCATTTGACCCTCCAAAGGGGTCTCCACCCACCGGCTGAGAGCCTCTGACGTAGGAAGTCAGTAAGAATCTGACTGCTTCTTACGTCAGTTTCTTTCCTCTCTACCACCTGTTTTATTGGGATACAAAAAGAAGATCCACCTCCTGCCCAGACTGTGTGACAGTACAGAGAGGCGGTCGCCACCATCCTGAATGCCCACTTACTCTAGTCTGTGAGCAGGTTCACCTGCAAATGCTGAGCTACAGGAAGGAAGGACAGGCCAGCCTGTCACTATGGCAACACGCTCTCAGAGGGGCAGACCGCATACAGCCCCTCTCCCCCTTTCTTACCACCATATTGGGTGGGGTCGGTCATTAAAGCTCTGAGCTCTTCCAGTGCAGCTGTGAGCAGTCCCAGGGGCTGTTCAGCACAATCAGATTCCGTCCTTTTTCCTGAGGTGACATCTGAGCCAGGGAAGGACATTTGAGAAATCAGGTCAAGCGCTAATCACACTCAATGATTCTTTATCATAAACAGAAAAACCTTATACACGGGGAACGCTGGTGTGTACTGCTGTATGCGGCTGCACGCACAGTCTCCGTGAGCTTTTCTCTTTGATGCTAGGTATAATATAAGAAATAAAGACATCAGGGATGGGATAACCATAGAGATGTAACAAGAATAAATTAATTAAAAAAATAAAATAAAATAAAATAAAAAAATAAATAAAGACATCAAGATGAGAAATGCCACTCAGGGTGCAACATGTGCCAATAATGCATGAGAGTGAGTTGAGTCCCCAGGCAGCTGTCCCACTCTGAGCAGGTTGGGGTGCTGGCCAGAGACCAGAAAGATGTGGGTGTTTGCTGACAGGTCTCTCATCTGGGAGGCGGACTTCGCCTACCAGGACAAGCTGATTGGTTATATCACTAACTACAGCCAGCGCTTCTGGCAAGGCAGCACCGCTGGCCGCCGGGTCCCTGGCAAGCCTGGAGGAGTCGGGACCCTTGTCGAGGATCCTGGGGGCCGTATGGTGTGTGCGGATTCTGTTCACAAACCACAGTAGGAAAAGAAGAAGTGAACCCCACACCTTGACTTCAGAGAGAAAGGTAGCTACAGAACCACGCTCAAATTTATAATGCATCTGGTCCAAGGGGAAGAAATACAGACTATCTTTCTGGTTTTTTTGTTTTTGTTTTTGTTTTGTTTTTTCGAGGCAGGGTCTCTCTGTGTAGCCCTGGCTGTCCTAGACTCGCTTTGTAGACCAGGCTGGCCTCGAACTCACAGCGATCCGCCTGCCTCTGCCTCCGGAGTGCTGGGATTAAAGGTGTGCGCCACCACCGTCCGGCTCAGACTATCTTTCTGAACTTGCAGATTCTATTAAGAAACTTGTGCCAAAAGATGCAGATGAGCATCTCGTCTCTTTGGGAAAATTTAGGAAACGAACATTTGTTTGGAAGGAAAACGAAACCTCATTAGCACACATAGCCAGCAACGCATCCAAGCAGGCAGAGCTCAGTCTTTACAGAATAACATCGATACAAAACAGCAGTGTGCTCTGGATGTTCTTACTATTTAATGTTGTAATTGAAACAACGTCTAAGTGTACAGTTTATTTACAAGTGCCCTAAAACTTATTCAAAGATTAGCATATGGGGAAAGACAGAGTTCAGGCTGTACAAGTGAGTTCCTAACTACAACATTTGAAAACTTGTTCATTAGAAATACAGGTCTCAAGCCGGGCGGTGGTGGCGCACACCTTTAATCCCAGCACTCAGGAGGCAGAGGCAGGCGGATCTCTGTGAGTTTGAGGCCAGCCTGGTATACAAAGCGAGTCCAGGACAGCCAGGGCTACACAGAGACGCCTTGCCTCGAGAAACCAAAAAAATTAATTAGTTAAATAACATAAAAAATAAAATTTCTCAAAGAGGGGAAAAAAAAAGACTCTGGGTTCAACTCCTAGCAACATACACTTAAGAAATTATAGACAATTTTATGGAAGAGAGAGACAAACAGAAAGAGAGACAGAGAGAGAGAAGGAAAGAGCACGCTCGAGCAAGTGAGTGAGTGTGCAAACCTGGGGAGATGCTCAGGGATTAGAGCACTGCCTGTTCTTCTTTATAAAAACCCAGGTTTGAGTCCCAATAACTGTGCTGTGGCTCGCAACCATCTGTAACTCCAGTCTCTGGGAATCTGATGCTCTCCCTCTTGTGTCCTCTGAAGGCCCCAAGCACATATGGGATTCACATATATATGGGGCAAAACACCCATACACAGAAAATAAAATAAAAAATTGTACAATGAAAAAAGTGATATAACGATGAAAAACACATATAATGCAAGCACAGCAACACAGCCTAGGTAAGATCAGAATCACAGATGCAATAACAATTAATTCAGTTTCCCAACCTTCTACCTAACTCAACCATGCTCTATAACAGGAAGAGAAAGACAGACTTGATGCTGGAGAGAGCGAGCCTCTAGCTCACGAAGACGACGCACTAAGATCATATATTTGCAGAAAGCTGGTTCAGCAAATCCTACCAGCGTGCGCCATCACAACCCGCCTAAAAGGCACCGGTTCAAACCATTCTAATTATGTAACAGAAGGCATTACCACCTGTTTGAGAGAAACACACGAGCCAGTGAGTTGACGCATAGGGGGAAAAGCCTGTTGTCACACCAGCCTTCTTCTCAAATGGCAGGCACTGGGAACATGAGTGGTGTCCTCCCATATGTGTAGGCAAAACAACCATACACATAAGATAAAACAAACTTAAAAAGCTCAATAAACAGAATGCCATAGGGTCCGTGCAGTCCAGCTGTACACTCCTGGACACACATCCAAAGAAATAAACACCCACTGTTCTACTGTGGCACTCACAACAGCCGAACATACTTCAGCCTAGACAGCCATCAATGGACGGATGACTAAAGAAAATATGGTCCGCACATACACAACAGTGTGTGTCTATAATCAATGCAATCGTGTCACTTGCAATGGGTGGAACCAGACAGCACTATGTTAATCAAAATAAACCAGGCTCAGAAAGACAAATATCAGCTCAGTGTAGCAACACACGCTAGTAACCTTAGCATTAGGAGGTCAAGGCCACCCTCAATGGCCAGCTACATTAGACTCTGCCTTAAAAAGCAACAACAGGGCTGGAGAGATGGCTCAGAGGTTAAGAGCGCTGGCTGCTCTTCCAGAGGTCCTGAGTTCAACTCCCAGCAACCACATGGTGGCTCACAACCATCCATGATGAGATCTGGCGTCCCCTTCTGGCCTGCAGGGGAACACGCAGGTAAAAACACTGTATACAAAATAAATAAATCTTAAAACAAATCAAAACAAAACAAAACACGAGGGGCCAGAGAGGCTTGCTGCCAAGCCTGATAACCTGCATTTGACCCCAGGGACTTACAAGGTAGGTAGGAAGAAAGAACCCACAAGTGGTACTCTACGTATGTGCTTAGTACACGCACCCACAGCCCTCCCTGGCCATAAATATAATTTTAAGAAGACAAATACCATATATCTTTCTCTCATAAGTAGTATCTACATTTAAAAAAAAAAATACATGAAAGTAAAGAGAAGACTGGGAAGAGGAGGGAACTAACGGGAGAGGCGGGGACAAAGAGTAGTTAGGGATGACAGATGATCAAAGTACACTATATATGTGGGAAATGCTGTAAGTGATATACAGTAATAAAAAACAGAGAGCTTGTGACTCAGTTAGCATAACGCTTGCTGAGCATGCACAAAGCCCTGGGTTCCATACCAGTTCAACACATAAAACTGGGCTGGGCTAACAATTGAGATGTAATATGAATAAATTAATTTAAAAATGTAATTAAAAAAACTGGACGTGGCTGTACATCCCTGTAACCCTAGCACTTTGGGAGGTGGGGAGGCAGGAGGCTCAGAGGACATGCCAGCCCCACTCTGTAGAGATGCTGGCTCATTGGTCATAGCATCCCAAAACGAGCAAGATCTATCATTGCTCTGTACAAAGACCCTCCCAGCCCAGGATCAGAGAGATGGCTCAGTGCTTAAGAGTGCTAGCTGCTTGCTGGGTTTGATTCCTAGAACGCACATGACGGCTCACAACTGTCTGTCTGTGCTGGAGAGCCGACTCCCTCTTCTGTCCTCTGCAGACACCTGGCACGCACACGATGCACTGACACACATGTAGGCAATAATACACACATATAAAAATAAAAATAAAAAACCCTGCAACCCACTGTAAAGCAGACTATCCAGTTGAAAACTGATCACTGCTGACCGAGCTATGCTGCAGGTGACTACATTGGGAGATCCCACACAGAGGCGGGCTGTGCCCCATGCTCCCTAGAAGGCAGGAAGGTGGCCTAGTGTCAAGGCCTCCAAGGCGGTAAGCCTGTGGGCTGCTAACACATTGTTTGGGCCGGATTGCCGCAGTCAGGCAAAGTCACAGGCCTACCACACCTGAGTGAGAAAAAAAAAAAATCTGAGCACTGAGGACCCCTGCAGGTGACAGACACCACAGAAATGAAAAGCTGAGGAACAGAAGGTAACCATGGGCTTACTTTCAGGCTGCTTCTCCTCAGCAGTGGCACAGGCCTGGCGATAGGCATCATATAATGAGCAGGGAATCTTATCTGCTCTAGATAAAAAGAAAGCAAGGCTCACATTAGCTATGACACTGATTAGGTTCCGAAGCCATAACAACAGCGCGCATCGTATTGTTTTGTGTTTTATTCCTTCGCTTCAGTTCTGGATTGAACAGTTCCGGATTGAACTGTAGAGGAATGCTAATTCAGAACATGGCTGTTTTAGCAAGAGAGCATATCCAAAGATCTTCTAGGTCTGTGTGATCCGGCTGGAATACAGACATGCCTTTAATACAAGAGACAGAGGCAAACGGACCTGAGTTCAAGGCCAGCCACCAGGGAAAGAAAAGCTTAGGTCCAGGCCTGGTGGCACACACCTTTAATCCCAAACAAAGGTGAAGTTAGTTTGTAGAAGGAAGCTCCCATGTTTGAAAGTGATGTCCGAGTGGCAGAAAAGGTGATGAATCAGAGAAGATTTGACAGAACAGGACACGCCCACCCAACTCTCAGGAGACGAGAGAAAAGGGAAGCTACTTATGAACAGTTTTTCAGAGAGAGGAGGCAGTTTTTTACCAAGACAGTCATAGAGAGATGGGCTGCAGAGAGAGCTCAGGTGAAGACTGAACAAGCCAGAAGATGAGAAGAAGCCAGAAGATCAGAGCAGATTGCTGAGTTAGTTTGAGGCCAAGCAGAGCAATTCTGGGCTGAGAGAGAAGCCAGATTAAATAAGTCAGCTGGGAGAGGAGTTTGAGCCACAACAGCTGAGTTGAACCAGGCAGCCCAGAGCTCAGAAAGAACAAGGAAGCAGGGCTGGAGAGATGGCTCAGTGGTTAAGAGCACCGCCTGCTCTTCCAAAGGTCTTGAGTTCAATTCCCAGCAACCACACCCATCTGTAATGTGATATGGCGCCCTCTTCTGGCTTGCAGGAGTACATGCAAGCAGAACACTGTATACCTAATAATAAATAAATAAATCTTAAAAAAAAAAAAAAAGAAAGAACAAGTAAGCACTAAGTCTCAGAGGCTGAAAACATTCTAGGCCTAGGTTAGATTGTATGGAGGCTAGAAGCTTCCAGGACTAGGCCTACGTTAGCAGAAGAAGGCAGTGAGCCTCCCAGACAACAACTGTACAAGGAAAAAAAAAATCCTTAAACTATTCAGGCGGCACACAGCAGTCTGGGTGGCCATCTCCAGCTGCCTCTCTTACAACGGCTCTGGCTTGTCTGTTGGGTTTTTTCTTTGGAGCACTGGCTCCTGTCTGAGTTTTGCCATGCTCAGAAGGCAGAGCCAAGGCAGCCTCACAGCACCAGAGAAAATCTGTGCTGAAGTCTTCTGCGTATGTTTATTTACAGTGCCAACCCAGAGCCGTGTGCTGTTCAGTGGATGTCTGGGCAGGTGTAACATCCTATCCATGCTGCCGGGTAGCTGCAGCCACTGCAAACACAGATGGACTATCAACACTTCCCACTTCACTATGGCCCACACACAGCCAGTGAATGGAGCGCAGCTCAGCTGGGTGGGGGCGGTAATGCAGGCCTGTAATCCCAGCACCCGGAAGCAGAGGCAGGCAGATCTCTGTGAGTTCAAGGACAGCCTGGTCAACAGAGAGAGTTCTAAGACAGCCAGGGCTACATCGAGAAACCCTGGAGGGTGGGAGGTGGGGGGTGGGGGAGTGCAGCTCAGTGGTAGAGCTGTTGCCTGGTGTGTGCAGGGTCCTGGGTTCTATTCCCAGCACCACAAGGGGAAAAAAATAGATTAAGTTAAAAAATTTTTGCTTGTTTTGTTTTGATGAGAAAATGTCTCACTATGTAGCTCTGGCTGACCTGGAGCTTGTTATGCAGACCAAGCTGTCCTTGAACTCACAGAGATGGGCCTGCCTCTAGTTCCTGCCTTCCAAGTACAGGATGTACCTCAGAGCCTGGCTTGAAATAAAAATTACATAAAAACCTTAAATAAAAAAAATTAAAAATTAAAAAAAAAAAAAAGAAAAAAGAAAAAAGGAAAGGAAAAGGAAAGCAGCTGGCTGAACTAACAATCATCCACCGACATTCCCAGCCAGCATCTCCGACTCTGTGGAAGTCAGCAGACAAATGTGTTGTAGCGCACTCTGCCAAACTTCCAGCACAGCAGAAGCTCTGATCCAACAACAGTCCCGACAAACACAAACACGCCACCATATTCATTTTACAAGATACACGCGACAACCTCAGACACAGACACGAGGCCCACTCCCACTGCATATAACTGCATGAAACTCAGTTCAAATCAGACATGGTAGTACATGCCTGTATACACAGTACTTAGGAGGCAGGGGCAGGAGGGTTAGCCTGGGCTACGTAGTAAGACTGGTCTCAAAAAACCAAAAAAAACAATAAAAAACAAAACCAACCAAACAAAAACAGGTGCAGTAGTGCACACCTGTGGTCTCCGCAGCTGGGAGATGGAAGCAGGAGAATTGGGGGCTCAGGGCCAGCCTCAGCCACTTGGCAAGTTCAAACGTGGGCTACATGAGACTATTTCAGGGCCAGCCTCAGCTACTTAGCAAATTCAAGCGTGGGCTACATGAGACTGTTTGGAAGACAGCAACAGATGGATGGCTTGTGGGGTTTGTTTTGAAAACTCATAGAACTTCATACACTTGCATGTTACCCTTCCAGAGATCATGCTAACTTTTTCTGTTCCATTTCAACTTCAGCGTGCGGCCAACTGAAGTAAACAATGATGGATGCTATTTAATTAGGTATTTTAACTTACCTCTACTTTTTGGTGGTTTGAGGTTTTTGTTTGTTTGTTTATTATTTAAACTTGTTATTTAATGAAGGCTGTCATGGATTGGGAGCCTCCTGGGCGCAGCAGTGGGTGCACAGCTGGGGACAATGTTTCTCGCTACTCTAGAAACTATCAGCAGTAAAGAACTGCTCCCCGTCGCCCTCCCTCCATGACTAGTTACAGACAGGGCCTGTCTGAGGCGGGCTGCTGTAGGTCGCCACACTTCTAAGGTCACGATTGCAATGGTTGTACAGAGTACGGAGGATCGCACTTCCCAGTCCTTTACCATTCTTCCGGCTCTGCCTGCTCTAAGACTCAGGAAATATTGTGGAAGAAAGGGTAGCAAATATTTTAAATAGTGTGTGTGTGTGTGTGTGTATGTATGTGTGTGTCAGGAGCGGTGGCACCCACTTTTTTTTTTTTTTTTTTGGTTTTTGGAGACAGGGTTTCTCTGTGTAGCTCTGGCTGTCCTGGACTCACTCTGTAGACCAGGCTGGCCTCGAACTCGCAGCGATCCGCCTGCCTCTGCCTCCCGAGTGCTGGGATTAAAGGCATGAGCCACCACCGCCCGGCTGGCACCCACTTTTAATTCCACCACTCGGGGAGGCAGAGGCAGGTGGATGCTGTGAGTTCGAGGCCAGCCTGGTCTACAGAGTGAGTCCAGGACAGCCAAAGCTACACAGGGAAACCCTGTCTTGAAAAACCTAAATAAATAAATAAATAAATAAATAAATAAATAAATAAATAAATCAAGTGGCCAGTGTGGTGGCGCATGACAAATCCCAGCATGCCGGAGGCAGAGAGAGGTTGGAGGGTTTCTGTGAGTTCCAGAGCCACTTGATGACAGCTTAGTCCAACAGATACGTAAGTAAGACTCTCTGGAATGGCCTTTTTTTAAAAAAAAAAATCTAATTTTAGATTAAAAATTTGCGTTGGGAGGGTCAATGGTCAATTGTTTGTTTGCTGAGACAGGTTTCTCTGTGTATAGCCAGTGGGCAACGTTAGGAGTGAGGAGTGGTTCTCTCCTGCCAGCACACGGCTCCCAGGAGGCAGACTCAGGTTGTCAGGAGCGGCATCGAGAGCCTTTACCAACCAAGCCACCTCACTAGCCTGAGGGATGCTCTCATTGTAAAATATAAAAAATAATTTTTATACTCTAGGTCCCATCTCTTTTCTGTCTTCCTTAGGGTCCCATCAGATCCTAAGCTCATCAGGGACTAGAGGCAGTGCTCCCATCCCCGTCAGGAAGAAAGCGCTCGGACAGGCAGCAGTCGGCTGCCGGAGGCCATGGTTGGGTGAGCTACATGAGGCTGCATCCTCGAGACGTAACAGAGGTTATCCCTAAGTCTCCAAACAGAAGGCTTTCCAGGGTTCTTGTTCTCTGTCTTCTAAAGTCACCTCTTGCCTAACCATGATGGACACACTGGCTCTAAGTCCCCAGATCAGCCCTCCCCAAACCTCAGTGACAAGCGCTGTGAAGGAGTTAAGTCGGGGTCACTCTTTTTTTTTTTTTTTTTAAATCATTACCAACTAATTTGGAGCCAACATCTTATGAATAAAACACATGTGTGGTGAACTTTTCTATAAAAGAACTGAACTCCATTATCCCGTTAAAAACCCACTGCACCCTGAGCAGCCTCTGTGGAAGCCGTTGCTTACCTCTTCAGGGTCTCTATGAAGGCTGCCCGGGAGTCAGGGACCTGCGGGAGCTGGGGAAAAGAGCAACCATGTAAGCAGCAGGCAGGGAACGTGCCGGAGCTGGCGGGATAAGAGGGGGGGCAGGTACTCACCACTCTCGGCGTGAGCAGCGCGGGGAGGAAGTGGGACAGGTAGTATGGCCTCCGGAATATGCTGTGGCACAGAAAGGCGCCTTGAGTCAACGCAGGGGAAGCGTGTCCCCACCACGTCACTCGCAGCGCGGAGTTCTCAGCACAAGGTTTTCATTTTTGCTTCGATTCATTTCTTTTTTCTTTTGGTTTTTCGAGACAGGGTCTCTCTGTGTAGCCTTGGCTGTCCTAGACTCACTTTGTAGACCAGGCTGGCCTCGGACTCACGGTGATCCGCCTGACCCTGCCCTCCGCAGTACTCATTTCATTTTTTTTTTTTTCTTTAAAGACAGTGTCTTATATAGTTTCAGCTGGCCTCAGACTCAGTATATGACAAAGTCCTGACCCCCTGCTCGACTTGCCTCCCTCTCTCAGGCACTGACATCATAGGTGGGTACCACCAGGCCTGGCCAGGCTCTCCTTTGATCATATGCGTTTTGTTTTGGTGTGTCACTAGCTGGCCTGAAACTCAGAGATCTGCCTGCCTCTGCTTTTTTTTTTTTCTTTGTGTGTGTGTGTGTGCGCGAGTGCATGCGTGTGTGTGTGTGTGTGTGTGTGTGTGTGTGTGTGTGTGTGTCTTCCCTGCTCTAAGGCTATGAGGGTTGCAATGGGGGCACTATGAGCTTCCTGCTGAGGTGAGCTCAGGTCACCAACACTGATTGCAATCACAATTCACGATGTTCACAATGGGCTGAGCATGGTGGCGCACGCCTTTAATCCCAGCACTCGGGAAGCAGAGGCAGGCGGATGGCTGTGAGTTCGAGGCTAGCCTGGTCTACAGAGTAAGTCCAGGACAGCCAGGGATACACAGAGAAACCCTATCTCGAAAAATCAAAAAGATGTTCACAATGAATTCAATAAAGCTACTCGGTTCCCCAGTAGCTTTGGACTCCACAATGGTCACCCCGGGAGCACTAACTAAAAGTCTGGCGCTAGACTGGGCTAAACATCCTTCCTTCCCTCATGGCTCCAGTTAGGCACCAGCTATTGACTGTTTCGGAAAGCAAGGGTACCATGTGCTGCTCAGGAGTGAACGCGGGCTCGCTGTGGTAGCACGTGCCTTTACTCTTAGCACCCAGGACACAGAGGCAAAGCAGTGAGTTCGATACCAGCCTGGCCTACATAAAGAGTTTCAGACCAAACAAGGCTATACACTGAGACTCTGTCTAGAAACGAAACAAAACAAAATTGACAAGAAGAAGAAGTCGACACGGACCTGCCCTCACTCTCTGCCACCTCAGCCCTCACCTTTGACACAGCATCCACATTGACTCCTGTCTCTATGATAGACCACGTCCCCTCCAATCCCTGACCAACCTTGTGATGAAAAGGGGACAGACTTTAAGAGTCCCAGTGTACTAGTGGCAGCAGGGCCATGTCTGGGCACGCTGCAGCCGTCAGGCGTGGTACAGCAGCCTACTCCTACCTGGCTTCCATGACGGCCATGGGGATTTTCCCTGTTTGTTCAAACACCATGATGGCCTTCTCAACATCCTGGACCGCTTGGCTCTGAGGCTGGCTCCGGGAAGGGGGGGCGGGGAGGGAAAAAGAATGAAGATTTGGAAGCAAGTAAAGTAAGCAGAGAGACCGGCAGCAATCTGCTGTTCACTGTGGCCGTGAGTTTCTGGACATGTTAGGGGTAAAAGATGAGGTGTGTCCTGTACACCCTGGAACAGTCACACATCCCCAGACCCTGTTGTCTGGACTCACATGAGCCCCAAGGTCAGCTTGGCTCAAGGAGCCAGGGCCACCCTCCCAAGCCTTCCGCCTGCTGTGAGCCATTTTTCTCCCTTCTCTGCTTCTTTTTCAAGAAAGGAGCGGGTGGCTTCCAGGTGGGTCAGAATGGAAGCTTAACTTTGAGATTTCAAAAACTATGAAGTATCAGCCAGGCATGGTGGCGCACACCTTTAATCCCAGCACTCGGGAGGCAGAGGCAGGTGGATCGCTGTGAGTTCGAGGCCAGCCTGGTCTACAAAGCGAGTCCAGGACAGGCAAGGCTACACAGAGAAACCCTGTCTCGAAAAAACAAAACAAAACAAAACAAACAAAAAAAAGGAAACCAAACTAAGAAACGTAAACTAAGAAATCCTGAGGAGAGGCCACTGTAGCACAGGTCTGTCTTTGAACACGGCCACTTCTCCTCCACTACTGCTGTCAAGCAAAGACTCTGAGGGACAGTTCAGACAGAACACTTTGAGGAAAACAGCCACCCCAGCTGCACGGGAGATGAACCAAGTAGAGGATTTTGGGGGCCGAAATACTCAAGCCACAAGGCAAGTGAAGCAAACACTATGGGTCAACTGGAAGCAGCATTCATTACCTCTGCAATGTCCCCAGAGGAGGACAGATCCTCATAGAGTCCCACATTCTCCAGGGAAACCTGCAGAGGGGCGAAACAGCCGCGTGAACACAAAGGCAGAGCCTGGGTGCTACCAGGTGGGCTGGAGCGGTGGCCAGACTTACCTTGAGGTCAGCAAGCCTTGTCTTGGCCAGCGAGATGTAGTCTGTAAGGAGGGAGTGGTACTTGCTTGGGACCAGGGGTGGGTGGAAGATATGCACCTACGAGAAAACACAGTACAGCAACGTAAGGGCACAGCCCACCCTGGTGCCTCTCACTGGGACATCAGCAAGTACCCGAATGACAATTAGTACAGTGATGACGGTGAGAGATGGTCACTGCGGGCATGAGGCCTCTAACTTTTGAAATCAAAGCCCACAAGGAGCTGGGTGTGGCGATGCACACTTGTGATTCCCAACACTCAGCAGGAGGCCGTGCAAGAGAAGGCTGTCCTTCTTTCCTGGGAGGAAAGTTAAGAAAGCTGGACTGAGCCGGGTGTGGTAGCGCACGCCTTTAATCCCAGCATTTGGGAGGCAGAGGCAGGCAGATCACTGTGAGTTCGAGGCCAGCCTGGTCTACAAAGCAAGTCCAGAACAGCCAAGTCTAACACAGAGAGACACTGTCTCAGAAAAAAAAAAGAAAAGAAAGCTGTACTGTGTGGTTGGTTCTATGAGTGGGAGGGATACCATGGTATGTGTAGCCCCGTGGACACACCCAGCAGCCGCACACCATGAACCCTGGAGAGACACAGGTCACAGCACGAGAATGGACTGTCAGGGTCCATACTGCGTCCAGGTCTGCGGTTAGAGAACAAAACTGACCATAGGTACCAGGGTTTGAGGAACACTGAGTCCAGTTAAGGGTTAAGAGCCAGACTGCCATGCTCCACAGCATGTTCAAAATACAGGAAGGAAGCCAGGCATGGTGGCGCACGCCAGTAATCCCAGCACTCGGGAGGCAGAGGCAGGCGGAGCTCTGTCACTTCGAGGCAGGTGGATCGTTGTGAGTTCGAGGCCAGCCTGGTCTACAAAGCGAGTTCAGGACAGCCAAGGCTACACAGAGAAACCCTGTCTCAAAAAAAAAAAAAAAGAAAAAAAGAAAAAGAAAAGCCAAAACAACAACAACAACAAAAAAAAAAACACCCAACAACAGACCATCAGAGCTTCAAGTACGAAGCCCCCAAATAAGTGGGTGACGGCTCTAGCTGATGAAAACAGACAGCCAAGCCTGCCTGCCTGCCTTCCTTCCTTCCTTCCTTCCTTCCTTCCTTCCTTCCTCATGTGACACAGTATCCCACTGTTCTTCACAATGGATTTGAACCCCCCGGGCTCCTGTAGTTTCTTGCCCAGGCCCAGGCACTGAGTGGCTGAGACTATAAACCGTTGCGCACAGCCTCAGACTCCGGGAGTTTGAGACAGCATCTCGCTGTGGAGCCCTGACTGGCCTGGCCTGGAGCTTCTGCTCCTCCTGCCTTGGCCTCCCAAACACTGGGACTACAGCACTGTGCCACTATCTTGGCTTCAAGATTGGCGTGTCTTCTTGTCTTGAGACAGTGTCTCACAAGGCAACCCTGGCTGTCCAGAACGCCTGTGACAGCGCCAACCTCTGTCAAACTTAGGATGATCTTGTCTCCCGAATCCTGGGATTCTAGGTGTACAGTACCACGGACTGTTACAAATAGTCCAACAGTAGACTTACATAACCACCCCCCTTCTTTTTTTTTTTTTCCGAGACAGGGTCTCTCTGTGTAGCCTTGGCTGTCTCGGACTCACTTTGTAGACCAGGCTGGCCTCGAACTCACAGAGATCACCTGCCTCTCCCTCCCGAGTGCTGGGATTAAAGGCGTGTACCGCTACCACCACCCGGCAATTTGGTGTATCTTTACTCAGGTATGTATGGATGTTTTTAATATGTATGGTTGTCGGCATGCATGTCTGCCCATCACATGTATGCCTGGTGTCTGCAAAGGCCAGAAGAGAGAATCAGTTTCCCAAGGAACTGGAGTCGCAGCAAGTTGAGCCGCCACATGGGTGCTGGGAACTGAACTCGGGTCCTCTGGAAGGACAATGAGTGTTCTTAGCTGCTGAGCCATCTCTCCAGGACCCAGAAACTTGAACACATAAAGCCATATCATGTTATTAAGGCAAAAATAGATTGCCCCATGCTCACTGACCTGCCACTCACTCATCCCCTATAGCCCATTTGGACCTGCCCATCCTCCCGAGAGCCTGTGTGGCTGGCACTTTACCACTCACACACCAGTAGGATCAATTCTCTTCTGAGACGGATGTTTGGGTGCTCCTAGGTGCCTGCGCTGGCTCACTGTACACCAATGTTGGGCACTACCTGGACTGTCTAACGAAGGGAAGAAACCAGCCCTTGCTCAGTGGGATCTGCAGGAGGCTGGGGTGAGCAGAAAGCCTCACGGTGCAGCTGACGGCTCCTTACCTGCATATACCGCGGGGCTTCCCAGGGCACAAGGTCAGACAGAAACTTGAAGAGGAAGACCAGGGTCTTCTTGCTGCAGCTGTGGTAGCCATGTGAGCTCCCAAAGGCCTCCTGACAGAGAGAGGGAGGGAGAGGGCAGGGACATGAGCCCCAGTGGCCAGGAACTGCTCGGTAGATGCCCACTCTGTGGGCTGTGCTGGCCAACAAGAGCTCAGGAGCTGTGGTCTGCCCCAACAGAAAACTACTGCTGAAAAAAAAGAATAGGGCTGTGGAAGCAGAGACACATGGGTCAAGGATGAAAGTTTATCCTTAACGATAGTGGGTTCGAAGCCGGCCTGGGTTACAGGAGACCCTGCCTCAAGAACAGTAATAAAACAAACAAAGTAAAACAAACAAAGATATTAAGTATGGGACACTATTTGTAACAGGAGCACAATCTGCCCAGCAGGCTAAGGTTTTTAACTCAACAAATACGTTTATTTCATTTCTGTCCCCAAACTCGGCAAAAGCAGAAATGTCACTACCTGATGGGCAGCCATGGACAAAGGCCCATAGTGCTGCCCTTGACTAGAAGCAAAGACAGTGATGTCATGGACAAGGGCGGAGCCTGAGGCAGCCCTGCTACTGTGGCTACTGTGCTGGGACAGGGTTACTGCACGTGGGGACGGAACAAACAGACTTTAAGTCAACCACAACACTGACTTTGTCACACATGACTTGCAAAGACAATGCCCACGTGGGAGGACCGCCCAACCCTCCCCTAGAGCACATGGGCCCCTGCTCTGCTGGCCTTGTGGGACGGACGGGCAATGCACATCCGGCACCAAATACTGAGCTGCAGTGAACTGAAGCGATGAGGCGGGTTGTGGAAGCACACATTTTGCCGAGATTAGCCAATTCTTTTGCGTGTTAGGCTACGCATACGAAACATCATTCAGCCATGCCGTGGTGGCGCACCCCTTTAACCCAGCAGGCAGGTGAAACTCTTGAGTTTGAGGCTAGCATGGTGTACAGAGTGAGTTCTATGACAGCCAGGGCTACACAGAGAAACAAAGCAAAAGATAAAAAGGAATTGTTTAGCGACATCAACTGCCTGCAAAACGTAAGGAAAGCAGCTCAGCACCCCTGGATCCAGTCAGGCCGAGCTGAGTCTCCTCTGAGGCTGCTCAGACCCGCCTGGCTCACCGTGTATTTTCTAACTGCGAGGATAGCTAAATGGAGCCAAAGGGACACACACTTAGATCTGGGGTCACAGAAGTCATCGACACCCTCATTGATACCCTACGGCAAATGTGGCTCTTTTCTGGGGCTAAAGAGATGGCTCAGCTATTGACAGCAGTTACACGCGCATGCGTGGGCGGATGCGGGGACACACACACACACACACACACCCCTCACGCACCCCTCACGCACCCTGGCCTAAACCTGTACTCATACCAGCTGGCCAGGATCTCCCTGCAGACTTCATCTTGGGAGCAGATTCAACAGGCCTGGGATGATCCAAGATCTGTGCTTCCTTTTTATCTATCTATCCATCCATCCATCCATTTATTTATTATGTACACCTGCAGGCCAGAAGAGGGCATCAGCTCTCACTATAGCTGGTTATGAGGCACCATGTGGTTGCTGGGAATTGAACTCATGACCTCTGGAGGAGCAGTCAGTACTCTGAGCCATCTCTCCAGCCAAGAAATATGCTTTCAAAACCCTTGCAAGGTAAGTCTGAGGACTCTCAGGTTCAGGAGCACAGACAAGAACAGGGGATGCAGCCGAAAACAGAAGAGGGAGATGTAGATCGGTCATGTAAGGACGAGGTACACGCCTCAGAACTTTCAGAGGCACGGGACATCTGCCAGAAAGAAGCTGCTGCTGCTCCTAGTCTTGTCAACAGTTCCCATTTACCAAAGCTTCAGAAAACGAGACCTCCGGCAAAAAGGTGATTCGTAAAGACTCAGAGCCTCTGGGCTGTGAGCAGAGCACAGCAGACAGCTTCTAGAGACAGAGATGAGGCTCTGCCTTGGCCAAGCTTGCCAGACTGACCTCCTTCTCCACAGAGAACACAGCGCAGGATGCCAGCAGTTCCTCCCCGACCCCCACCCCAGTTACTCACCTTGAACCAGTCTGCATAGGATGGGAACACGAAGGGGCCTTCCAGAGTAGCCTGGCGCACGATCAGGAACGCGGTGACCATGCTGTCTAGGTGGTAGCTCTCAAAGGCCCGGGCCATCAAACCGGCTATCCAATCTGTGAGATTGTGACACAGTCAGCAGCAGGTGAGGGCGGATCTGCTGGTGATTGAATATCTGAGCCAGGAGGATGCACACGTTCAAACTCCAGCACTTGGATGGCCCACAGTCATCTCAGGCTGGGTACAAAGTGCCTCAGACTCACGGGCTGGCGGGGGTGGGGGTGGGGTCGTGGGGGGTTGGGGGGGTGGTGGTGGTGTCACACAAACACTAGCAGACAGACAGGGCTCTATGAGTTCTGAGTGAGTGAAGGCATCACTGATGTGCTCAGCCTCTGCTGCTGTTTGGGATTCAACCGACATTCGCATGCAAATCACACAACAGCACGACGGGGCTGCACGCACTGGTACCTTTAACTAGCTGCTGTGCCTCAGGAAAGCAGACAACCAGTGTGGACACACAGGAAAGCACATGCTGCCAGTTAACCTCCTGCAGCTCCAGGACTTCCTGCAGACGGCCGACTGACTCCTCAGCACCCAGGGTCACAAACAGCTGAAACAACAGCCCCAGCTCCCCTCAATACCAAAATTTACCCCTGCTAGACGGGCGCGGGCGCAGGTGCAGCCTCAGTGAGGAGCCTCAGTGGTGGCCACCACGGCTGTCCTCTCTGCAGTGGTCAGTACTGGCAGGAGGAACTCTCATTCTGAGAAAGGAGGGCCAGTTCAGCCTCCTGACCCTGAACTGCAATCTTGATGCAGACAGTAGCTGCCTTGCTGGGGAGTCTGGAACCTTCTCACAGGGCAGTGTCCAGTCTCACACCCTAAGTCCCGCTGCAGAGCGGACCCCACACTCACCCTGCAGTACAGTGTGGTGAGCACCTGATGTGTCTTGGCAAAGCTCCACTCTTTCTGCTTTTGAATGGCATCAGACACTGGGGAGGAAGAAGAAAAACACTGCAAGTCAGGGTTTCTTTTAAAAATAAATTACAGGCAGTGGCGCTCACCTGTAATCCCAGCACTCATAAGGCAGAGGCAGGTGGATCTCTATGACTTCTGAGGCCAGCCTGGTCTACACTGAGTCCAGGACAGGCAAGGCTACACAGAGAAATCCTGTCTCCGTGTCTAAACAAAACAAAACCACCAAACAAACAAAAGTCAGCCAACAAAACAAACAGACTTGTTTTTTAAAAGCTTCGATGTGAAAAGATATTCCTGTTTTAATTTTTTTTCAAGTACTATGATCAGAGCAGGGCATGGTGGGGCATACCTTTAGTCCCAGCACTTGGGAGGCAGAGGCAGGTGGATCACTGTGAGTTCGAGGCCAGCCTGGTCTACAAAGTGAGTCCAAAACAGACAGGGCTACACAGAGAAACCCTGTCTCAAAAAAACCAACCAACAAACAAAACTAAATCAAGTGCTATACTCATTCCTTTGGTTAACTGACGTCATCTCTCAGTATAAGAGGGATGTCCATCCCAGACAACGAAGATGCCAGACTCTGGGATAAAGTGCCGTGGTCTCAAAGTGCTCCATTTCGCCCACAGGTCTCAGTGCTCAAGCACCCATAATATAGAGGACAGAGCCACAAATCTACCCAACGGTCACTGAAATCTCTGTCAGACTTTCACCAAAAGTATAGGGGACAAGTCCAGAGCCGGCAGGGGACCACAGCCACAGCGAGATGACCCACCTTTCAGCACAGGCTTGTGAGTGAGAATCTGAGTCAGAGTGGAACCAAAGAACCTCGTCAGAGACTCCGCTGCCGCCATGCCACAGCATCTGTGTCCAGAGTACACGCCAAACCTGCGAACAGCACCAGAGGTGCACAAGAAGAAAAACACTGTCCTGCCCGGATCACGTCCAAGTACCAACAGGGTTCACTCTCCTTCGGGCCTGGACCACACTTTCTCTACCAGGCCAGGAAGCCACGAGTACCAAGTGAATCCATGTGGTTTTGACAAGAGAGAAGTGAGTCATCTGAAGACATCAAGAGTCCAGAAGCAGGCAGCAGACTAGACACTAGGAAGGTAGGGGCTGCACACCAAAGCTGAAGACAGACACATGGGAGGGAGGGAGGTCACTCTGGACACATGACAGAAAAGTGAGGCTGAAGAACCATTGGTCCCACACCCTAGAAATTTAGAGGCTGAAGAGAGTTCTACAATAAGACGGGTTCGGCTGCCCCAGCTCAGACCTCAGTGCTTCAGCAACTATCTTCCCCAGGGGTGACAAACGGCAGAGAGCACCCCGCCAGTGACCGCTTGCTGCTACCATCCATAGGTCTAAGACGGAACGGTTGTCACAGGGACAGCAGGCCCCCACACATACCAGCCCCTCACTGCCTGGTGATCCGGAGTCGCCTGTGGATCGGCATCCAGGTTATCAAGAGCAACTGACAACAGGACAGAAAAACAAGATCAGCCCAGGAATGGCCTGTCCTGTGGCACCCCAAGAGCTCTCAGACAAAAGGCCAATTTCTGTCATAGGCCTCTGGAAGTCCAGAATCTCCTCCGACAATACCAGGTCTGCCAAGCCTCCTAAGTGCCATCAGAGCTTTTTTTGGTTAGTTTGGTTTTTTGAGAGAGGGTATCTCTGTGTAGCCTTGGCTGTCTTGGACTCATTTTGTAGACCAAGCTGGCCTCAAACTCACAGAGATCCACCTGCCTCTGCCTCCCGAGTGCTGGGATTACAAATGTTCGCCATCACGCCCAGCCAGCCATCAGAGCTTTAAAGTTGAGAACACCCACAACTGTGAATGCTGTCTGTACTTAACTGGTGACACTTTGTAGCTCTAGCGGTCTTGTGGTGCTGGGGATTGAACATGCAATGTTCTGCCACTAGACCATACCCCAGCCACAGCTCAAGAAATTAAAAGTGGGGTCTGGAGAGATGGCTCAGCAGTTAAGAGCACTGGCTGCAAAAAAAAAGCCCCCCCCCTGAAAAAAAGGTGAATAAAATTTAACTTAAAAAAAAAGGAGCACAGCCGGGCGTGGTGGCGCACGCCTTTAATCCCAGCACTCGGGAGGCAGAGGCAGGCAGATCTTTGTGAGTTCAAGGCCAGCCTGGTCTACAAAGCGAGTCCAGGATAGTCAAGGCTACACAGAGAAACCCTGTCTCAAAAACCAAAAAAACAAAAAACAAACAAACAAAAAACCCTTGCTCAGCAACAGCAGGGATTTTCAATTAAAATAACAATTGGTCGTAAGCAAATTAGTCATTTGTAGCCTGGGGCTCAGAGCAAACAACTTACAAGTCAGCATTCGGTGCAGTACATCAGCGGCAACCTGCCAACAGAACACAAGCTCAATCAATACTTCTCAAGCGGTCTCACGCTGGTGAGACACAAGAGATGGCTTGCTGTGTCTCTGCCTGATGTGAAACTGCCTGTAAGGTACTCATCCCTAGGAATCCCTCCCATTCTTTCTCATTTCCTTAAATTCTGCTGTGTGTGTGAGAGAGAGGGAGAGGAAGAGAGACAGACAGACAGACAGACAGAGAGGGAGAGAGGGAGAGAGGGAAAGAGAGACCGAGAAAGGAAGAAGGAGATGAATGCAGGCAGCAGGTAGGCAATGCACCTTTACAGAGGAAAGCCCTTGATTTGGTCCCTAGCATGTCATAAATCAGGAGTGCTGGTGCAGTTATAATCCCAACACACTTGGGAGGTAGAATCAGGAAAATCAGAAGTTCAAGACCAAGCCATGGGTGGTGGTGCACGCCTTTAATCCCAGCACTCAGGAGGCAGAGGCAGAGGATCTCTGTGAGTTCGAGGCCAGCCTGGTCTACAAAGTGAGTCCAGGACAGTCAAGGCTACACAGGGAGACTCTGCCTTGGGGTGGGGGTGGGGTGTTGAGGCAGTCGCTTAGGTCACTTCTCCATGGCTTTCCTTTTCCTTCCTACCCGGGTTTCGGATTCCACAGGTCGCCTTGGATCTGAGCTTTCCTGAAAGGCTCTTGAAATTAACAGTTGCATAAAACCTGAAAGATAATTTACATGCTCCAGTCTCAGAACAGCAGTGACCCACAGACAACCCACCTCAGTGGAGCACACACGTGTGCACAGACAGGGAACGGCTCCTGCACAGAGCCCCAAGCCCTAGGCGATCTCCTGTGGCTGCCACTGCCCACCTGACTGAGACGCAAGCGCTTACCCAACTACTTTTTGAAAAATCAAGTTTATGATAAGATTTTGTTTTTACTTTGTGTGTAGGAGTGTTCTCCCTGCACAGACATTGGTGCACCAGGCAAGCCCAGTGCTCAGAGAGGCCAGACGAGGGTGTCAGATATCCTGGACTGGCATGTGAACTGCCACAGAGGGACTGGGAATCAAACCCAGGTTCTCTGGAAGGACAGCCCTTAACCACTGAGCTCAGGACTGTGAGCTTCCAACCAGTCCAGATGTTCACCATCAACTCAAAGACCTGGAAAAGCACCTTTTTTTTTTTTTTTTTTACTTTGAGACTGGCATCTTGCTAAGTCACCTACATCAGTTTCACTCTCAGTCCCTTGACCCTGGAATATACATCTAATGCCTGACCCAATCGAAGCATCTCATTCTGAGAGTGAGAAAAACAAATGGACTCAAATTTTATATCTGGGGTCGGGGCTGAGAGAGTCTCACTACATAGCCTTGGCTGGCCTGAGGCACCCTGCATGGACTAGGCTGGCTTCCAACTCATAGAATTCTGCCTTTGCCTCTGCCTCTGGAGTGCTAAGACTAAAGGGATGAGCCACCACATCTGGCTGATCCACAACTGGCTGATGCGTAATTTTTTATTTTTGCTTGTGAGCCTAGCCTTTAACGGCCGAGCCATCTCTCTAGCCTTGATGCATGATTTTAAAGATCAGGATAAAGAAGCCTAGAATTGGCCAGGCGTGGTGGCGCGCACGCCTTTAATCCTAGCACTCGGGAGGCAGAGGCAGGAGGATCGATGTGAGTTCGAGGCTAGCCTGGTCTACAAAGTGAGTCCAGGACAGCCAAGGCTACACAGGGAAACCCTGTCTCGGAAAAAAAAAAAAAAAAAAAAAAAGAAGCCTAGAATTGAGGTGTTCTGTTTTACTTTTGATTTAAATTTTACCCATCTAAGATAGCTTATAGGAAACATAAGCAGTTTATACCACTGGAAAAGTATCTTTTGCAAACAAAGAAATATACATGGCAGGTGTGATGGTTAAATGCCTCTAACCCCAGCTTTGGGGAGGCTGATTGTGAAAGGTCAGCCTTAGCTACAGAATAAGAGGCCTTCTCGCCAGGCAGTGGCGGTGCACGCATCCCAGCGCTCAGGAGGCAGAAAGGCAGGTGGATTGCTGTGAGTTCGAGACCAGCCTGGTCTACAAAACTTGAGTCCAGGACAGCCAGGGCTAACACACAGAAAGCCTGTCTCGGAAAACCGGGGGGTTGGGGGGGTGGAGGGTGGGGGGAGGATTCTGAAAAGACCAAGTCTGATCGCACACCCCACTAACCCCAACATTCAGAAGCAGGTACATCTCTGAGCTTGAGTCCAGCCTATTCTACGTTAAAGTCCCAGGCCAGCTAGAGCTACACAGCCTCAAAGAACCAAAGCGGCTACAAGCTGCCTGTACAGAGCGGCGTGTCTCATCATCTCCGACTCGGTGTACCTCTCTGGGACTGCAGTCCACAGCTTAGACAGCAAAGGGAACTGTCTAGGGGCCAGAAAACCAACTCTGCCACAAAGTCAACTCACCCACTCAGAAGACAGAAAGCCCTGGCTGACCTGGTGAGTTTACTTCACGCTAGGCCCACAGGAAGGGAGACGCTGCTCTAGTGTCCAGCGCCAAAATGAATATAAGTGTCCCCAGGAAGCCGTCTGCCGTGAACATACCAGCAAGCATGGCTTCCGTTACGTCAGCGGATGGGCAGGAGGTGTCTGTCTGCTCACACAGAAAGCGCAGGTTCCTGAAGAGCCACGTGGTCATGGTCTGTGTGTCAGGATGGCTGAGGACACAAAGAACCAAGGTTGGGCCCCCGCTCATGCCACTTCCCTCACGCTTTTATTTATCTGTTTACTTATTCGTTGCAATATTCACTTAGCTAGGAAGCACTGGCCAGTAACTGCCTCAAGAACCAAAGCCGGCAGGGACCGGGCACCTGCCTGGCTGCTGCTAATTCAAGAAAAAACAGAAGACCCACATTTGATTCCCAGCGCCCATACACCAGCTCCAGCTCCAGGAGATCTGACACCTGTTTCTGGACTCTTCTGACGACATACACACACATGCAGGCACACAGACGCGTGCGCGCGCGCGCGCAAGAGAGAGAGAAAGAGAGAGAGAGAGAGAGAGAGAGAGAGAGAGAGAGAACACGAACTAAATCCTTCCTTCAAGAAATTTTTTTTTTAAAGCTCAGTGATGAGGTGGCCACTCCTGGGTTTGACGTAAGCCACAGCCAACACCCTGCCCAAGAAACCCAACAACAAAAAAGTGTTTTGTGGGTAGAGAGCCTATTTTGAATTATTTCAGTCGGCCCTTTTAAGTCTATTCCAACTATTTTTATGGTCTGTACTTTCTGTTCTATCTCAGAAACAGTGTGTTTGCTTTTGTTCCCTTTCTTCTCAAAACAGTGTCTTACACAGTCCATATTGCATACATGCACTATGTAGCTGACGGTGGCTTCCAACCCCCAGTACTAGGATTATAGGTCTATGCCACATCTGGTGGTGCCAGGGATTAAATCTGGAGCCTTGGGCACGGTGGGCAAGGAGTCTACCAGCTGAGCTACATGCCCAAACCTCATCCGCGTGCTTATGTGTATTCTCCCTGACAGAGTATACCATGCTGACTAGTTACAGTGGTTTGCCATGTTCGGGTAGCCTAGAGCACTGCTGGGGTTTCACTATGCCTCCCTGGATAGCCTGCCCAGAACTCTCTATGTAGACCAGGCTGACCTTGCCTCTTGGGTGCTGACAGTAACGGCCTGCACCACCACTGCCAGCTTAGCACCGCTAACTTAACTATCTCATACGAAGAGGAATACACAAGTCTCTACAAAGATTCATCAAAATGTGTGTTTCCACTTCCACTCTGTCCACTTTTGCTCTGTAGATTTGGCGTCCTGGTGTGGATGTACCAGGAGCCGTGCTCGCCGTATAATTAGGCTGACTGGCCATTTGTAGCCTCGGAGCTCTGCTCTGCCATATAGGCTTCCTGCTTCACGATCATACCAACCAACAACTGTCTGTGATTTCCTCAGCTTTTGTTTTTGTTTTGTGAGAGAGGGCTTCTCTGGGTAGCCTTGGATATCCTGGACTCACTTTATAGTCTCACTCACACAGGTTCGTCTGTCTCTGCCCCTCCCCCACCCCACCCCAGTGCTGGGATTAAAGACGTGCAACACCATGCCCGGCTTTATCTTGTCTTTTTAAATTATGTATATAGCACTCTGCCTGCATGTACACCTGTAGGCCAGAAGAGGGCACCAGATCTCACCATAGATGGTTGTGAGCCACCATGTGGTTGCTGGGAATTGAACTCAGGACCTCTGGAAGAGCAGTCAGTGCTTTTAACCTCTGAGCCATCTCTCCAGCCCCTCAGGATAGATCTTGAAGTTTGCTAAATCTCTTACTGCTTTTCCATCTGCTTCCTTCTTCCAATTTTTCGCTTTTGTCATCTTCTATACTGTCCCGTCAGGTAAAGATCCTTGCCACCAAGTCTGACAACCTGAGTCCCATCCCAGGGAGTCACATGGTGGGAAAGCTGACTCCCGTATGGTGCCCCGACTTCCACACAAGAGCTCTGGCACATTTTTTTAAAATTATTTATTTATTTATTTATTATGTATACAATGTTTTGCTTGCATGTACCCCTGCAGGCTAGAAGAGGGCACCAGATCTCATTATAGATGGTTATGAGCCACCATGTGGTTGCTAAGAATTGAACTCAGGACCTCGGGAAGTCAGTGCTCCTAACCGCTGAGCCATCTCTCCAGCCCAGCTCTGGCACATTTAAACCCTCACATGAATTAGTAAAGTCTGACTCCTACAGTGATTTCAGAAAGGAATAAATACACTTACTTATCTTTCGTCAACCATCTTTACCTAGACATCTCTTTTTTCAGTTAGCGTTTGTTCTGTTTTCTAAGACAGTGTCTTGTGAAGCCAGGGCTGGCCTTGAGCTTCGTATGTAACTGAGAATAAGCTTAAGTGGCTTTTTTTTAATGACTTTATATTTATTTTTATGTTTAATTAAAAAAAAAAAAACTACGGGCTGGAGAGATGGCTCAAAGGTTAAGAGCACTGACTGCTCTTCCAGAGGTCCTGAGTTCAATTCCCAGCAACCACATGGTGGCTCACAATCATCTATAATGTGATCTGATGTGCACTGTATACATAATAAACAAATCTTTTTAAAAAACTGTGTAGGAGTAGTCTGTCTGTCTGCATACCATGTACATGTGTGCCTGCAGAAGACAGAAGGCATCAGGGCTCCTGGAGCTGGATTTATGAATGGTAATGAGCTACCACACGGATGCAGGAAAGCAAACCTAGGTCCTCTGCAGAGCGACCAGCGCTCTGACCTCTGACCTCTCCAGCCTGACCTTGAGCTTCTGATTCTGCTCCATCCCCCTCCCCAGGGCTGGGATCATAGGTCTGCGCTACTGCGCCTGCTTATGAAGGGCTGGGACTGAATTCAGGGCTTTGTGCCTTCACTGCCACCTACCTCTCTGCGTCCTAAGTCCCTCTTTCCTGTCTTCGTCGCTACTGTTTGGTTTTTTTTTGTTTGTTTGTTTTGAGGCAGTTTCACTATGTAGCCCTGGCTATCCTAAAACTCACTCTGTAGTCCAGGCTAGCCTTGAACTCACAGAGATCCAACTGCCTCCCAAGCTCTTCCTCACCTGCCCCACCCACCATTTTTAAAAATAATCATTATGGTAGCTAAGTGTGGTGCTGCATCCTTTAATCCCAGTGCTTGGGAGGCAGAGGCAGCTGGATCTCTGTGAGTTCGAGGCCAGCATGGTCTACAAAGGGAGTCCAGGACAGACAGGGCTACATAGAGAAACCCTGTCTCGAAAAACAAACAAACAAACAAACAAACAATCATCATCCTCATGAGAAAAGGCCGAGGAAACGTCGCAATCAATGAGCGGCTCCCTGTGCCCAGGCCTAAGGAGACAAAGAAGACCCCTGGGACTTGTAGAGGAGCTTCTGGTTCAGTGGGACCCTGCATCAAAAGTTAAGTAGAAGTGACCATTGGGCATCTTCACTTACTTTTTCAGCATTGACCTCTGACCTCTACAAGCAAGATCAACACTTACACATATGCACAAAAACCATCATCGCAAGGCATGTACAAAGAAAACCTGCAAAGTGCTTACCACCAAAACCTGATCCCCAGACCCCACACGGTGGAAGGAGAAAACTGCCTCCTCTGAGCCCCACCCCTACACATGCACATGACATAGCACATGCACCTCCCACCCAACAATAAATAACTTTTGTTGTTGTTGTTCTTTTTTGAGACAGGGTCTCTCTGTGTAGCCTTGGCTGTCCTGGACTCACTTTGTAGACCAGGCTGGCCTCGAACTCATAGCGATCCGCCTGCCTCTGCCTCCCGAGTGCTGGGATTAAAGGTGTGCGCCACCACACACAGCTAAATAACTTTTTAAAAACAGCTTAAAACCACAGCTATTTAATAAAAGAGGCAGAATGGCAAGTGAAGTACCTCCGCAGTAGCTCCTGAAGGCTCACAACGCTATGCGTGTGAAGACTCCACACAGCTTCAGGCAACAAAGAATTCTGAAAAACACAACAGCGTTGTGTCAACACGTGCATCTTCCTACAGAACGTTCAGCCCGGGTTATGCTCATTTGCCCACAGAGAAGCGGCACATCGTGGCCTGCAGGGCTCATGTCACAGGTGCCCATTCACACAGCGTTCACACCCATTCCTGCCCTGCCTGGCTTTTCCTCTGCAGTCTGTGTCAGCTCTGACCTCCCGGAAGTGCCAAGTCACTGCCAATCCCTTCTACACACTGTGGGCTATGCGTTCTAAATTACTGCCTGGAAATTGTCGTCTGATTCCCCATGCACCTGCCACCGTTTGAGAGCACACATGGCACAATAAAGATTAAAAAATGTTTTTCCATGTTTCTTTTTTCTGTTTTGGTTTTTTGAGACAGGTTTTCTCTGCGTAGCCTTGGCTGTCCTAGACTCTCTTTGTAGACCAGGCTGGACTCGAACTCACAGCCATCCGCCTGCCTCTGCCTCCGGAGTGCTGGGATTAAAGGTGTGCGCCTCCACACCCAGCCTGTTTTGTTGTTGGAAATAGGACCTCATGTAGTCCATGAGGTCTAGAATTGTATTTTATCGGCAAGGAAAACCTTGAACTTCTGATCCTTAGGCCTCTGCCTCTACCTCCCAAGGGCACGGATTACAGGCATGCACCACTATGCGCAGTTTCTGAGGAGCTGGGGGTCCAATCCAGTGCCTCATGCGCGCTTGATAAACACCCAGGCACCCAAGACACATTCCTGCCCTCACAGTATGGTGTCTACTTATTGGGAGAGCCTTCCTGCCGTGAACCCAAGAAGTCCGAGCATCGAGCTTCTGCAGGGTGCTCTACTTTATATGAGGAGAGATATGGTCTCATTATGTGGCTCTGGCTGGCCTGGTACTCTCCAAGTAGACCAGGCTAGCTTTGAACTCAGCGATCCTCCTGCCTGTATCTTTCAAGTGATGATATTATAGGCATCTTATGTTCCCTATACTGATGCTGGGAGGACACCGACATGCAATACGGAAACCCTTCTCCCAACCCGGGAGCATCTGATTCCTAAGAAAATTCATAGACCTAAATCAATAGAACATCGCCTTTAAAAATCCTAAGTGTGAGCCAGGCCGGTGGTGGTGCACGCCTTTAATCCCAGCACTCAGTAGGCAGAGGCAGGTGGATGTTGTGAGTTCGAGGCCAGCCTGGTCTACAAAGCAAGTCCAGCACAGCTAAGGCTACACAGAGACCCTGTGTCAAAAAAAAAAAAAAATCCTAAGTGTGAGGGCTTGAGAGATGGCTCAGCAGTTAAGAGCCCTGTCTGCTCTTCTAGAGGTCCTGAGTTCAATTCTCAGCAACCACATGGTGGTTCATAACCATCTATAATGAGATCCGGTGCCCTCTTCTGGCCTGCAGGAGTACATGCAAACATAATAATAAATAAACAAACAAATAACTAATGAATCTTTAAATAAATAAATAAAAATCCTAAGTGAAAGAATTTCAGATTTACCTGTGCTTTCCATAACTCTTGGCAGAAGGTGAGCCGGGAGAACATGTTGTGTGCCAACAAATGCTGAACAATCTCTAAGGAGGAAGACAGTTTCTTCTAAAAAGAGAATAAATCATTTTATTAAAAAAAGGTAAGTTATCTAAAAAGAATATTAAAGAAATATCTTATTTTCCCAAAGAGCTTAAAAAGGACATGTCCTCATTTAAGGGGACGGCCTCTTACTCTTTGTTCCGGGCTGAGCAGCACAGGGTGGCTGGGTTCCGCGCAGATCTGCTGTACACTGTGAGCGAACACTCTGGCAGACAGAACCCCCACAGGAACTCCCAGCCTCAAGGCTTGATCCCGAAAAGCAAAGCCTTAAAAACAAAACAAAGAAGGTTTAAATTGAAAAATGCTTCTGCTTGGGGCTGGAGCGATTGCTCAGCGGTTAAGAGCACTTGTTGGCTTTTTGTTGTTGTTGGTTTTGGTATTTTGTTTTGTTTTGTTTTTTGAGACAGGGTTTCTCTGTGTAGTCTTGACTATCCTAGACTCGCTTTGTAGACCAGGCTGGCCTTGAACTCACAGCGACCCACCTGCCTCTGCCTCCCAAGTGCTGAGATCAAAGGCATGCGCCACCTGCCCGGCTTCCATGGTGGCTTGTAACTGTCTATAACTCCAGTTCTAGAGGATCTAACCCCCTGTTCTTGCCTCCATGGGTACCAGACATGCATGTATCCTCTTACATACATGCAGAAAAAACATCCGTACACATAAATTTTTAAAAATCTCATAAACGTATACATGGCACACACTCATTGTCTTCAAGGATTGAAAAACTCACATTAGCATATAAGAAAACCACATGCGACAATTATAGAGACTTCAAATTTACAAGTGTTAGAACTCAGAGCTTAGACTGGTGACAAAAGCCTGTAATTCCAACCATGTAGAAAGCTGAGGGAGAGCTGAAAATTCAAGGCAGCCTGGGTGACTCAGCCAAACCCTGTCTTTAAAAAAAGACAAAAAAGTCTTGGGGCTGGAGAGATGGCTCAGCAGTTAAGAGCACTGTCTGATCTTCCAGAGGTCCTGAGTTCAATTCCCAGCAACCACATGGTGGCTCACAGCCATCTATAATGTGATCTAGTGCCCTCTCTGTCATTAATGCAGAGCATTGTATACATAATAAATAAATAAGTCTTTAAAAAAAGAAAACAGCCTGTGGTGGCACACGCCTTTAATCCCAGCACTAGGGAGGCAGAGGCAGGCAGATCGCTGTGAGTTCGAGGCCAGCCTGGTCTACAAAGTGAGTCCAAGACAGCCAAGGCTACATAGAGAGATCCTGTCTCAAAAAAATAAAAAGAAAAAAAAGAAAGAAAGAAAACCAAAACAAAATTGTTCAAATCAAGTCATAAAGCCTGTGTAACTGGTGACAGTACGTACATACAAGAGGAAAGGCAGTATTTGATGGCATTTAAATGTCTACTTATGAACAGACCATGGTCCCCACTCCCCCTCCCACCAAAAGTTCCCCCAGTGAACTGAAGAACAGAGAAACAACTCACGGATGAAGGAACTGGGCCGCTCGGAGGAGGCTTCGGCACTGTCACAGTCTATCAGCTTGCTGAGACACAAATCTTTACACTGTGGATCTTCTACCTACAAACAAAACAGAAAGAACTCACTTCCCGAGCTCGAGCTGTGCGCAGCTGGCGTGGTAGGCACGCTCACATTTTGTTTTCTTTGGTTCCTTTGGTTTGGTTTGGTTTTTAAATTCATCGTTGTGGGTGTGGGTCTGTGTGTTTTAGAACTGCTATGATAAAAACACCGTCACCGGGGCTGGAGAGATGGCTCAGGGAAGCCGGGTTCAACTCCCAGCACCCACATGGCAGCTCACAACTGTCTATAACTCCAGCTCCAGGGGATCCGACACTGTCACACGGACACACATGCAGGCAAAACACCAATGTATATAAAATACAAATAAATAAATAATGGAAAAAAAAAAAGGCCACCATGACCAAATGCGACTTGGGAAGAAAAGGGCTTATTTCAGTTTACAACTTGTATTTCATCTTGCTGGGCCGTAATAGCACATACCTTAAATCCCAGGAGGCAGGAGGCAGAGGTAGTTGAATTACTGAGTTTGAGAGCTAGCCTGTCCTACAGAGTGAGCGGCAGGACAGCCAGGGCTACACAGAAAAACCCTGTCTCAAAAAGAAAGAAACGTATAAAACAACTTGCAATCCATCATCCAGGGAAGTCAGGACAGGAACACGAGGCAGGAACCTGGAGGCAGGAGCCTGGAGGCAGGTGCCGAGAGTTTTGGTTTCTTTAAAAACCCAGATGTGCACACCTTTAATCCCAGCACTCGGGAGGCAGAGGTAGGCAGATCATTGGCCTGGTCTACAAAGTGAGTCCAGGAAAGCCAAGGCTACAGAGAGAAACCCTGTCTCAAAAAAACAAAAACAAATATATACAAAATGTACACTGTGCTGGCTGGTTTGAAGTCAACTCAACACAAATACAGCACTCTTCCTGCATGTACACACCTGCACACCAAAGGAGGGCACCAGATCTCACCGTAGATGGTTATGAGTCACCATGTGGTTGCTGGGAATTGAACTCAGGACCTTTGGAAGAGCAGCAAATACTCTTCCCCTCTGAGAGCCATCGCTCCAACCTCTTGTTTTTGTTGTTTTTTTTTTTTGTTTTAATCCCAGGTGTGGGTTATGGGGCAGCTTCAATTTGTCCACAACCATTAACTATGATTGTCTCGTGCACTAGCAAGGGGCCTGACCTTTGCCGGCTGCAGATAGTTTAATTCTGGGTCCGCCTGAGAGGGATGGGGGTGCTCTGAAAATGAAGGGCCCCCAATTCTACTTGCTGTCCTTTTGGTTTGAAGAAGTTGGGGTATCCTGACAACGAAGACTGGACTTACCCCCCAGCAACTCTATGACCCTAATCGGCAGGAAGTGGTCTAAACAGGTCTACGCCTCCTCTCCCCTCTAACCTTCTGGATCTCCTACCTGGCGTTGGGGTCTTGGAAGGGACTGTGTGGAAAAGGGTAGGAGATATAAGAATCTGATTAAATAAATAAATAAACCAACGGGCAGGAATTGATGTAGTGGCCAAAGAGGAGTGCTCTTGGCCACACCATGGCCAAGCCTGCCTTCCTACAGAGCCCAGGACCACCAGCCCAAGGAAGGCACCACCATATTGTGCTGGGCCCTCCCACATTAATCATTACTCGAGAGAATGCAACACAGGCTAGCTCAAAGGCCAATGTAGGCCAGGGGCCTCCCTAATTGAGATGAACTCTTCCCAAATGACTCTCAGCTTGTGTTGAGTTGACTTCAAGCCAGCGAGCACAGTGTGCATGCTTCTGTGTACATGTGCCAATCAGTCTGGGCAGTGTCCAGAGAGTAAAGATGGTGTCAGGTCCCCAGAGTTACAGATGGCCGTGAGCCACCTGATGTGGGTTCTGGGAACTGACCTCACATCCTCTCTAACAACATGACGTGTTAGAGCTGGAGAGATGGCTCCGTGGTTAAGAGCATTTGTCGCATGTGCAAAGGACCTGGGTTCGATTCCCAGCATGCACATGGTGGCTCCAGTTCCAGGGGAATCTGATACCCTCTTGATTTCTGCCCGCACCAGGCACATATGTGGCACATACATACATTCAGGCAAAACACTCCCTACACACAAAAACAAAAACCAGAACAGTATGTACTGAGCCATCTCTCAAGCCTCTCAAGCACTTTTTTCTGAGGGGAATTTACCAAAGCCTTTCCAGAATAAGTAAACTGCCGGGGAAGAGGGGGTGGGGGTGGGGGTGTGAGGGGGGGTGAGCGGGGTAGTGGGGGCACTCCTTTAATCCCAGCACTTGGGAGGCAGAGGCAGGTGGATCACTGTGAGTTCGAGGCCAGCCTGGTCTACAAAGCGAGTCAAGGACAGTCAAGGCTACAGAAAAACCCTGTCTCAAAAATAAAAATAAAAAAAAAGAATAAGCAAATTTACTACCCAACTGCTTTAATCTCCAAATGCATAAGATAAACTCAGCTGTCTTCTCATCTGGCTGCGGGTACCAGCTACCCACCAGGTACACAGGATATGGTAAAGACTGCGATCTGGCTGGGTTCCAAACACCCAACACTCACCCATCCCGATTTCCTCTTACCTCTAGCAAAAGGTCATTCATGTTTTGATGGTATCTCAGGAGGTGCAGAGCGGCGTCCTTTAATTTCTGTCCCCTTTCTGGATCATATGTGTGCTTCTTAACTCTGCCCGCTAAAGGGATTTTTTTTTTTTTAATTATTTTTCAAAAAAACTATTGCGCGTCATACACAGGTGATATGCTGAGCGCAGGTCCAAAGAGAGCTGCCCAAGATCTGGACGGTCATCTGCCGCTGCCGTGAGCGGCTGGGACCAGAAACCCTGGGGCCCATGGTTGCCTTATGAGGACCAGCTGACAGGGGCTCTACTGACTTGCAGGGCTGCGCCACGCTGGGACCTGAAAGGGCGGAAGGCTGAGCACGGACCCAGGAAAACGGGAGGACTGCCTGACTAATTGAGGTCAGAGATGGCGGGAGTGAGACCTACCCAGCAGCTCGGTCCAAGATCTCCGGGGGCCCAGGGGTCCACGGCCTGGCGCAGCATCCTTTCCCGGCGAAGGCGACATAGCGACTGCAACACCAGCACTGGAGCCCGCGCTGCCTTCCAATTGGCGGCGGCCGGGCGCATGCGCTCATTGGCTAGGAGCGCGCCTGACCACACCCCTCACGGGCTGGACATTGCTCTGCAGCCGTCTTCCGTTTTGGCAGCGGTCGCAGAGTCTGGCAGGGTTCTTGTGGCGGGGTAAGCAGAGTCACTAGAACGCTTTGGCGCAGTACACCAACCAGCGCATGACAACTAGGGGGAAAGTGGCGCAGAACTTGGAGCTGGAGTGGACATTGCGAATGGACTGCGGCTGACCCGCGCGGCTTCTGGATGCGACTTACACGAAGATAATGGCCCTGACCTGGGGCTGGGAAGATCACGTGACAACCTGGTTGCTGCTTTAAAAAAAAAAAACAAAACTCTTATTTGCTTTGTTCAAAAATACACAGACTTTAAAAAAACAAAACAAAACAAAAATACACAGAGTTGGGCTGGAGAGGTAGCTCAGAGGTTAAGAGCACTTGCTGTTCTTCCAAAGGTCCTGAGTTCAATTCCCAGCAACCACATGGTGGCTCACAACCATCTATAATGTGATCTGGTACATGCAGGAGAATATTGTATACATAATAAATAACTAAATCTTTTTTAAAAATACAAAAATACACAGGGTCGAGCTGGAGAGATGGTTCAGAGTTTAAGGGCACTGACTGCTCTTCCAGAGGTCCTGAGTTCAATTCCTAGCAACCACAGGATGGCTCCCAACCATCTATAATGAGGTATGATGCCTTCTTCTGGCCTGCAGGTGTACATGCAGTCAGAACATTGTATACATAATTAATAAATAAATAAGCCAGGCGGTGCCACATGTTTTTAATCCCTGCACTTGGGAGGCAGAGGCAAGCGGATGATCGCCATGAGTTTGAGGCCAGCCTGGTCTACAAGCCAGGACAGCCAAGGCTTTACAGAGAAACCCTGTCTCAAAAAAAGAAAGAAAGGGGGCTGGAGAGATGGCTCAGTGGTTAAGAGAGCACTGCTTGCTCTTCCAGGGGTCCTGAGTTCAATTCCCAGCAACCACATGGTAGCTCACAACCATCTGTAATAAGATCTGGTACCCATACATGCAAAGTACTCTGTACGTAATAAATTTTTAAAAAATTTAAAAAAAGAAAGAAAGAAAAGAAAAAATAAATAAATAAAGTAAATAAATATTTTTAAAAAGCAAAAAACAAAAAAATCACAGGGTTGATCCCCTAATACTCTGCTGTGATTATTTGTCTCTTTTTGATTGTTTTTGTTTTTGTTTTTGTTTTTTTCCAAGACATAGTTTCTCTGTGTAATGGCCCTTGCTGTGCTGGAACTCTCTTTGTAGGCCAGGCTAGGGGGCATGACTTTCAAAGGTTGGAGATAAGGAGAGTTAGTTTCCCTCCCTCTAAGCCTTCAAGGGAAAACCAGCCATGGAATGAATGCTATCGTTTCTCTGATTCTCGCTGTAAAATCCACCTGAGAAGGACAGGGATGGGGGTGGAGGTGGGGGTGGGGGTTTCCGCTTTGTGTGTGCACTTGGGGGTGTGCTCGGACGTGCCGCGTATTGAACCAGAGCCAAGGGCACCAAGACCCAGTGACACTGAGCGGCTCTTTCCCCGCAGGTGCGCACTCTCTGATGAACACCGCCGGTGTGGGATGCCGTAGGACGCCACAGATGATTCCTCTCTCCAGTAAAAGCGTCCACACACATCCTAATCACCAAGAACCGAGGTGGGCAGATTCCCATCACCCAACCGTTTCTAGAAGCCTCTTTGCTCCAGATTCCTTGAGGACAACTGACTATAAGGGAGGGAAAAGGACAAGGCAAAGAGGAAACCCGGAGAATCTGAAATGAAGTCCTTTCAGTACTGCCAGTCCTCGTAACTAGAGTAAGCGTGCGCACACTGTGTGCAAAGTCAGTGCATTTTCACATGCGCACACACACACACACACACACACACACACACACACTTTCAATTAAACCTTGCTACTTTTTACTTCTTCCTGCTCCAGCAAAATTATTTATTGGTGGCGCACGCCTTTAATCCCAGCACTCGGGAGGCAGAGGCGGGCAGATCTCTGTGAGTTCGAGGCCGGCCTGGTCTACAGTGGGAGTCCAGGACAGCCAAGGCTACAAAGAGAACGAAAGCCTGTTTCGAAAACAAAACTATCTGCAGCTGAAGCTCACGCCCCTCTCAGAGCCTGCAGGAGGCAAACAGACTGCAGCTGTGGACAATCTAAAGCAGCCCCGAGGTCCTACAGCTGGGATTAAAACAAAACCATGTTTACATGACATCGCTGAATTTTTAAAGGCCTCAAAACTTTGCAGTGCAAGGAAGGAGTCTGCATTACCTGCAGTGCAATTAACCTAACTGTGCTCGACTTTCGGCACTGTCCCAGGCATGTATGCAGTCTCCTGGTGCGTGACAGGACACTTGAGACAGGCTTGAAATGGCCACGATCCCCAGAGTGTGATTAAAGTTCTCCCAGCCACAAGTGAGTAGGCAGAGGGAGGAGCCATTATTAGGGCCAGAGTGGAGCAAAGACTGACCAAAGTTTTCCAAGAATCAGATTTATTGGTTTCCATGGCATGAAGGTGGTACGGTTGTGCTGGTAGCCAAAGAGCCACTTTACATATCAAAGAGAACATTAAACTCTGAAGAATATAAAACTGAAGAGAACCAATTCAGAAAAACAAAAACAAAACATTTCTTTCTTTTTTTCCCCCTCTCCCCACTCTGTGTAGCCTTGGCTGTTCTGGACTCCAGGCTGGCCTCAAACTCTCAGGGATCCCATCCGCCTGCCTCTGCCTCTTGAGTGCTGGGATTAAAGGCGTGCACCACCATGTCTGGCAACAACAAAAACATCTCAGCAATACCTCATCACAACAGCTGGCCCAGCCTCCTTGTAGTGCCTCTAGTATCACTAGTGCCCCCCCCCTTCTTCTAGAAAACCTCCTGACATCAAAGATTTGGCTGTACTTCCAACATTGCCCACAAGGTGGACTCCCCGCCAACACAAATCCACCCTCCAGGGTCCGCCCACACTCTGCCTGCTGCATCTTCACAGGGAAGTGCAGTCTCTTATTTCAGCACAAAAGAGCCATTTTCCTCCATTATGAAAAAGATGATCTGCTTGACCAGTCTATGGGTACAAAAAAGTACAAAAGGGCTGGAGAGATGGCTCAGTGGTTAAGAGCACCGCCTGCTCTTCCAAAGGACCAGGGTTCAATTCCCAGCAACCACATGGCAGCTCACAACTGTCTGTAACTCCAAGATCTGACACCCTAACACCAACACACATAAATTTAAAAATTAAATAAAATATTTAAAAATAAATAAATAAATAAATAAAGTACAAAAGCCAGGTGTGGTGGCGCACACCTTTAATACCAGCACTCAGGAGGCAGAGGCAGGCGGATCACTGTGAGTTCGAGGCCAGCCTGGGCTACAAAGTGAGTCCAGGACAGCCAAGGCTACACAGAGAAACCCTGTCTCAAAAAACAAAACAAAAGAAAACAAAAGGACAAAAAAGCAATAACTTCTCCAACAGACAAATACCACTAATATTTATTGTGTGTTTTCTTTTTTTTTTTTTTTTTTTTTTTTTGTGACAAGGTCTCTCTGTGTAGCCTTGGCTGTTCTGGACTCGCTTGGTAGACCAGTCTGGCCTCGAACTCACAGTGATCTGCCTGCCTCTGCCTCCCGAGTGCTGGGATTAAAGGCATGCACCACCACGCCCGGCTTTATTGTGTGTTTTCAATGTTTGTTGCAAATATTTTTCTTTTAATTGTTGCTTTATAATCAGCATTTTCAACAAGTACAGTGGCAGAAGCTAGGGATCCCAACTACTCTGGAAACTAAGGCAAGAACATCATTTTCACCAAGGAGCTTGGGGCAGCCTAAGCAACACTGGAAGACCCCCTGTCCCAAAAGCTGAGCTAGAGAGCCATTGAGGTGGAAACTGACTGAGGAAGACACCCAATGTTGGTTGACCTCTGAACTCCACACAAATGTTCACATAAACATAAGCAAGAAATATGTAACACACACAAGCAGCCTGTGTGTTTTATCCACGGGCATAAATGTCTTCTAAGTTATGAATGTAGCATCCCCACATCCATCTCTTGTACCTCTATGACAATTCCCACAGGATTTAGCCAACCCTGTTGCTGAGTCTGTAGCTCCGCTTTTATTTTCTCTGAGATTTTTGTTTTGTCTTAGAAGACTCATTTCTATTTGTACGGCTGTGTTTGTGAGGATGTGTGCGACATATGTGGGTGCCTGCAGAGACCAGGACAGGGCACTGGATCCTTTGAAGCTGGAGTTACAGGTAGGTAGGTGCCAGCCACCTGACCGGAGGAACCGCTGAGTCATTGCTCCAGCCCTGTGTTTTGTTTAGTTTTTTGAGGAGAGACTCTCTCTCTATCTGAGGATAAGCTTGAACTTCCTCTCCTCCTGCTTCTACCTCACAAGAATCTTGGGCTTGGGGTTTTTTTGTTTATTTGGTTGGTTGGTTTGGTTTTTCGAGACAGGGTCTCTCTGTGTAGCCTTGGCTGTCCTGGTCTCGCTCTGTAGACCAGGCTGGCCTTGAATTCACAGCGATCCGCCTGCCTCTGCCTCCCGAGTGCTGGGATTAAAGGCGTGCCCCATCACCGCCCGGTGTTCTTCACAAGAATCTTGGAAACAGTCATTGCCAATGGAACTCGGGGTGCATATTGGCTTGTCTGGGAGACTCAAGTGTCAGGAGAGAGAAGGTGACACAGAATAGACGAGGACAAAAACACGAAGATAGATTCAAGACCAGAGGTAGATCGTACCTGTAATCTCAGCAATTGGGAAGCTGAGGCAGGAGGATTGCTGTGAGTTCCCGGCCAGCATGGATGACAGTATGAGACCATCTACACGAACAAAGAGAGAGTTGGAGAAAAAGGAGCCAATATTGACAACACGAGGAGGTCTCCTGGTCCCTCTAGCCCACATACACTTTGGCTTCTGGCCCCCGGAACTCTAAGGACGGGTTTCTGGCTAAGGTATGATGGTGCACACCTTTAGTCCCAGAGGCAGAAGGTTCTGCTGGAGAATTGGATCTCTGCGAGTTTGTGATCAACCTGTTCTACATAGTGAGCTCCAGGCCAGCCAGGGCTACTACTAGTGAAACCCTATCTCAAGAAACAAAGAATAAAAAGGAATGAACTTCTGTGGTCTGAGCCCTCAAATCCTTTGGTTTTGTTGTTGTTGGTGGTGGTGGTGGTTTGGTTTGGTTTGGTTTTATCAGACAGGGTTTCTCTGTGTAGCCTTGGCTGTCCTGAACTGGCTTTGCAGACCAGGCTGGCCTCGAACTCACAGCGATCCGCCTGCCTCTGCCCCCCCACGTGCTGAGATTAAAGGCGTGCGCCACCACGCCCAGCTGGATAGTTTGTTTTGACAGCTACAGGAAACGTCTACACCCACCACTGCTCCTTTGTCATCAGAATAGCGAAAAGTTGCCCAGTAGTGCCAGCATGGGGAGTTTGCTTGCCTGTAGGACCCTGAAGGATCCCAGAAACCTCTGAGTGCAGGTCACAGAAGGAAGCCGGCTGCCCCAACAGAGAAAGAACTCCAGTGTAAAGGGCTAGAGAGCAAATACGTTAGCCTAGTGGGTCACATAGTTTTATCACAGCTACCCAACTTGCTAGCGTAGCCTAGAGCAGCCACAAGTACGTCACAAATCAATGTAGTCCTGTGCTAACAAAACCTGGTTTACAAAACAGAGAGTCGGGGGGGGGGGGGGCTGGAGAGATGGCTCAGTGGTTAAGAGTGCCGCCTGCTCTTCCAGAGGTCCTGAGTTCAATTCCCAGCAACCACATGGTGGCTCACAACCATCTATAATGTGATATGATGCCCTCTTCTGGCCTGCAGGTGTACAAGCAGACAACACTGTATACATAATAATAAGTAAATCTTAAAAAAAGAAACAGAGAGTGGGCTAAAGTGTGACACAGTTTTCCAATCTCTGGTCTCTCCCTGTGCCAAGGATGAGGAAAACACTGGGTATGATTGATGACTTGTACATAGGACGCTGATCAAAAAGGATTGTATGATCCAGGCCAGCCTCAACTATAGTGTAAAACCCTGTCTCAAGAAAGAAAAAAAGAAAAAAACAAAAAAGTGGAAATCTAGATTGTTTTCCAGCCTTGACATATGACATATGAGCTCACAGACAGACAATAACACTACGTTGTTTTTCTTTTCTGTTTTTTTTTTTTGGGGGGGAGGCGGCGATTCCAAGACAGGGTTTCTCTTGTTGCCTTGCCTGTCCTGGACACACGCTGTAGACCAGGCTGGCCTCAAACTCACAGAGATCCGCCTGCCTCTGTCTCCCGAGTGCTGGGATTAAAAGCGTGCACCACCACCGCCCAGCTACATTTTGTTTTTGACTCTTTCAAATAAAGATCATATTATGTTATACCTGTCTTGCACGGATATGATGAGACTACAATGAAATATTATTGGTGAAGTTAATTTGACTATTTTACCAGTGTTAGCAAAATGGTGAGAGCTATGTGTGGACAGGTACCCCTTGGCATGTTTGGTTTGATTCCACTTACATACCACACACCATTCTAGGCTGCGGACAACACAGTAAAAATCACCACAAACTAGGCAAAAATAAAAAATAAAAATCCCTGCTTTTGAGGGTTATATAGTCTAGAGAGAAGAGACACATAACATATTGGATGCTATATGGTGCCATGAGAGATTTATTTATTTACTTATTTAGTTAGTTAGTTAGTTTTTCGAGACAGGGTCTCTCTGTGTAGCCTTGGCTGTCCTGGACTTGCTTTGTAGACCAGGCTGGCCTCGAACTCACAGTGATCCGCCTGCCTCTGCCTCCAGAGTGCTGGGATTGAAGGCGTGTGCCACCACGCCTGGTCGCCATGAGATATTTAAAGAACTGAAAATTAAGGGTGGTGTGTGGCTCAATGGAGCATCTGCCTAGCACGCAAGAGGCTTAGGTCCCAGCCACAGTACCACAAACAAACAAACAAACAAACAAGCAAACGTTACTAATCCGTGCAGTGGGGAGACTGGAAGAAGGGAAGAGCAGGGGCCACCAAGGGCTTCGTAAATATTGTAAAATCCTTGGCTGTCGTTCTAGGGAACCTCGAAAGGGATACTGAGCTGGGCTGCTGAGGGTGCTGGGGACAGACGCAGAGCAAGTCGGTGCTTCCGATTATCAGAATCAGTTCCCATTTGAAAGTTGATCTTCTAGGTAAGAAAAACCATAGTTTTGGCCGTCAGCTATGGGGATGCCAGGAGGGAGAAGAGGGCTGGTAGACCTGAACAGGAAGAGCAGGAATGATGACAATCAATATTGGACATTGTTCTCTTCTGGCCCCTAGGGGGTGCACTTTCCCTGCCAAAACACACACACACACACACACACACACACACACACACACACACACACACA
>OU015753.1:5005337-5067110 GCA_907169655.1 Acomys percivali | reverse complement strand
TGTGTGTGTGTGTGTGTGTGTGTGTGTGTGTGTGTGTGTGTGTGTGTTTGCATGTGTGTTTTAGGACAGGATCTTGCTATATTGCTCAGGCCGATGTTAAACCCTTGAGTCAAATGATCCTCTCACCCAGGCCCCTGAAGCTGGCTCTTTAAGGATTAAAAGTGTGTTTACCACAACAGTCTCTGAGCTTCTTAAATCAGCTGAAACTGTAAGGTAGCCACCCCCTCCCCCACACCCTCTTACCCCCCCTCCCAGTGTCTAGCCCAGTGTTTCTCTGGTGAGCAACTAGTGAATTCCCCAGAGAATCCTTTAAGTGGTGGTCAGAAAGTGCTCATACTCCATTGCCAGCGCTTCAGCTGGAAGCCAGCAGACTTTCTTAATCTGCTCTACGGGATGTTGGGTCCATTGGATCTTGTCACCCAGTTAGGTCTTTTTTTTTTTTTTAACTTTTTTTTTAATTATTATTATTAATTTATTCTTGTTACACCGTGGCAGGTCTTAGTCTCCACCTTGGATTTGAGACAGAGCCTCTCACTAAACCCGGAGCTCACCCTTTTGACCAGCCTGGCTGCTGCCGGCCTGGTATAGCGAGCGCTATCTCCTACTCTCTCCCTGCACAGCCCCTGGCCCAGGGCTTCTCAGCCCTGCCGCCAAGCTTGGCATTTACATGGGGTCTGCAGCCTCAAATTCAGTTCCTCACGCCTGTGCAGCAAGTGCCTTACCCACCGAGCCATCTCCCCAGCCTTCTTATTGTGTTTCTTTGACATAGCATCTAATGTAGCCCAGGCTGGCCTTGAATTTGCTGTGTAGCTCAGGATAGCCTCAAACTCATGGACGACCTCCCACCTCAGTGTCCTCAATAGTAAAATTTCAGATATGAGCTACCTTGCCTGGCAGTCTCCTACTAATCTTACATTGGAAGGCTTCTTCATAGTCACCCTAGGGGTGTGTATGTGCGTGTGTGTGTGTCTGTGTGTGTGTGTGTGTGTGTGTGTGTGTGTGTGTGTTGGGGCTCTTGGAACTGCAGAACCTCCTGCCTCAGCCTCTCAATTGCTAAAATTGAGACTATACCTAACCTCCTTTTACTTTTGTTAAACTAATATTTACTTTTTATAAGTTTTAATTGTGTATATGTGTGTATATATATGTGTGTGTATATATATGTGTGTGTGTATATATATATACATCAGCTGAGATGTGCGTGTTTTTCAAGACTGGGTTTCTCTGTAGCCCTGGCTGTCCTGAAACTCACTCTGTAGACCAGGCTGGTCTTGAACTCAGAGATCTGCCTGCCTCTGCCTCTCAAGTGCTGGCATTAAATGGGTGCGCCGTCACCGCCCTGCTATATTTTCACTCTTATTGTCCAAGAATGCTGACGAGCAGGCGTTCTCACGTCCCGTGGCGTGGCCACCTCTCCCGGGTCCAGGAAGCCCAGCCAAGGTCCTTTCCCTTCCCCTCAATGTGTGCCACCTGTCACTGCAGCTGCAGTTCGAAATTGGCCATATTTTTCAACTAGGGGCTTAATTTTTATTAATTTATTATTATTTTTTTTTACTCGTCTCTCTCAGCCCAGTGCCCCCTCTTTGAACTAAAGCAGATCTTTGGCTTCTGAGACATGTCCCTGGACCCCTGGAGTTAAGAACTCACAAGGTGGCTCTTGGCTGTTGGCGCCCGTGAGCTTCACCCGTGGCCAGGGCTTCCTGTTCAGCTGCCTTCATTAGTGTTGCACGTGGCCCTGACCAAGAACAGTGCTTCCCGTCACCCTGAGAGGACCCGAAAATGATAAGGAAGGGGACATTCCACCGCGGAGGAGGGAATTCGACCCTCCCGAGTCTCCTGGATGCCAGAATACTTGTGATCGAGATGTGCTTATTGAGCCGGGTCCTTCTCGCGTGGCCCCTGCCCTTGCTTCCTCAGTCCCTGTCACAGTTGTGTCACCCGCCTCACTACCGCTGGGCACCTGTGAAGTCCTGTGCCCTGTGAAGGCCACTCAGCTAAGTCATGGTGGGCTAAGCAGGCTGCCGTGCATGGGTGATTGGAGCATCGTTCAGAGGTGCTGGTAGGGCAGCTGGTAGGGTATACAACAGTGCTGGGCTTCCTGTTCCTGCCAGAGCATCCTGTTGCCATCCCTGCTCTGTACCTGAAGAAACTCAAGGTCACAGAGGAGAAGCAGCTGCCCCAGGTCAGTTGAGTGAGCGTGACATGGCACCTGCCTCAGAGCTAGTGTCTGTTGGCTGTGACCTTGAGGCACACCACCAAAGGGGCGCTCTGGCCTGTGGCACAGCAGCAGGTGTCCGTGGGCCACACCCCTGTGTACCTTGGCCAGATTCAGCTTGGGATACAGTATCCAGGGTCCGTGCATATGAACCCTTGACACAAATGCTGGCTGCAGCTTGAGGAATGAAGTTCTGCAAAGGGCTCCCTGTGAACTCCTCCACGGCCAGTGCCCTAACCCTGGGCCCTCTCAGAAAAGCGGAAGTAAGGTCTTTTCTTTTTTTTCTTTTCTTTTTTCTTTTTAGTTTGTTGAGACAAGGTTTCTCTGTGTAGCCCTGGCTGTCCTGGACTCGCTTTGTAGACCAGGCTGGCCTCGAACTCACAGCGATCTGCCTGCCTCTGCCTCCTGAGTGCTGGGATTAAAGGCATGCACCACCACCGCGTGGCAGGGGAAGTAGGGTCTTAATGCTGTTTGGTCGGGGCAGGATGCCTGGCCATTCCATTCTGGGTATGGGTTTGAGCTGGATGTGTGTGTGTGCAGCTTTTCTGACTTAGGTACACCTCTGAATTAGTCCTTGATTTTTTAATTTTTTTAAATTTTTGGTTTTTCGAGACAGGGTTTCTCTGTGTAGCCTTTGCTGTCCTAGACTTGATTTGTAGACCAGTCTGGTTGATTTTTTTTTTCAAGCGTATTTTCCCTCTGCAATACACCTGTACCCAAGGCGGCCAGTCTCGGAAGACCAAGATACCTGAAGTCAGGATTCTGGTCCCTAGCCCACCCATTTGCTCACATGCTCGGCAATGTATTTCTGCAAGGAGAAAGTCTTAGGCAGCCTGTTGGCATACTTTAAAAACTATTTTTTATTTTGGGTTCCTTCCATCTCTTTCTCCCTACTCCACCCCAATCCATTCCAACACCCCAAAACCGGGTAGGGGAGAAAGAAGGTTAGTGGGGAGAGGGGGCATAGTTTTCCTTAGCTGCTTCCTGCTGTTCAGGGTTGTCGGGTTCCTTGGGGCAAGTCCAACCCTCATTTCAGGGTCTCTCAGACTTTTTCTCCTCACACTGCATCAACAGCACCCAGGAGCCCCAGGGGGAAGCACCAGCAGCCTTCTTCCTTCTCAGAGCCCCCAGTCTCTCTTTGGGTCTGGCTTTTATCCCCACTGACAAAGACCACACTCTTGCACGAGGTAGTTCCCAGCTGACAAACACCACTCGCCCTCTCAGGAGGCAGTTATCAGCTGTGGACAAACTGGAGCAGCCGCCATGTCCCACACCTGGGATTGAAACAAAAGCATGTTGACCTCTAAGCTGAGCCTTCCACATCAGCAGCCTCTGTGTCCCTCTGTGACTTGCATGGTGCAGCCCCAGCCTTGCTGCCTTGTTCAAGACCCTGGGCCTTCTCCACACCCATCTGTGGCCAACTTAGTGTCCACAAAGAATCGTTTCAGTGTGCAACATAGCACAGGTGTGGTAAAAGTGTGGGCACAGCTAAAGTCCTCTGTGCCTTCCATTGTGGGAATTCTGGACCAGTGTAGAGCACTGAAGCAGCTCTGGTCACTAACTGATCCCTCAGAGGCGGTGGCCTGGTAAGACAGTGGTCATGGGGATGGCTTTGCTCCCCGGAAATGGCACCCTGCTGGTTAGGCAGAGCAGCCTAAGGACCAGAGCACCTGGAGGGTGTGTTCAGCCACTGCTTTCTCAGTCCGGTGACTCCTGCTTTACTCCAGGACAGTGGCTTTGTGGTCCTTTCTCCAGGAAAGCAAGAGGAGAGGGTGGCAGAACTTAAGAGACCAGATGAGGTTCATATGGCTTTGTAATACACTCTTTTTTTCCCCCAAAGACAGGGTTTCTCTGTGTAGCCGTGGCTGTGCTGGACTCCCTCTGTAGACCAGGCTGGCCTGGAACTCACAGTGATCCATCTGCCTCTGCCTCCCGAGTGCTGGGATTAAAGGCGTGTGCCACCATGCCTAGCTTGTAATACACTCTTAAACTGCTGGCCTAAAGCAATGCAAGTATATTCTCTTCCAGTTTAAGATGCCATAAATCCAGAACAGTCTCTACCTTCAGCCTAGTTATTCACCCACCACATAGCATAGCATATCCACAGGCCCTGAGGGTTAGAACATGGCGGCTGGGGTTACTGTTCTGCTGATCACAGAGACGAAAGTAGGAGCTCTTCTGCTTAATTCCATCCTTGGCATCTGCTGTAAGTTCTCTCCCCTTTAAGAGGAAGCTTTTTTGTTTTTTGTTTTTTTCTTTTCTTTTTATTTATTTATTTATTTTATTAATTTATTCTTATTACATCTCAATGGTTATGTTTTTTTCTTTTTTGTTTTTTCGAGATAGGGTTTCTCTGTGTAGCCTTGGCTGCCCTAGACTCACTTTGTAGACCAGGCTGGCCTCGAACTCACAGTGATATGCCTGCCTCTGCCTCCCGAGTGCTGGGATTAAAGGCGTGCGCCACCACGCCCAGCTAAGAAGAAGTTTTAAATGATCACGTATTTAGTTATACATACAATGGAATTCATTATGACATTTTAAATAATTTATCTTCATTTTATATGCATTGATTTACCTGCACATATGTCTGTGAGAGAGTGTCAGATCCTCGAACAAACTGGAGTTACATACAGTTGTGAGCCTTCATGTGGGTGCTGGGAACTGGACCCCAGGCTTCTGGAAGAGCAGGCAGTTAAGCCATCTCTCCAGCCCCTCACTGTGACATTTTCTTACACGTACATAATGTATTTCCATCAAGGTCTCTCAGTCTCTCATTTATTTTTAGTGCATTTCAGGAAATTTGTTGGCGTTCCCCCAAATAGTTCAGCGTGGATGTTATTTGCGAGAATTTACTGTTTGCTTAGAGCTCGCATGCAAGCTTGGGATGGAACTCAAGGCCTTTCATATGCTGCTACCATAAGCACTCTACCAGTGAGCTGTAACTGAAAATAAAGTTGTATGCAGCTGGGCATGGTGGTGCATGCTTGTAATTCAAGTTCTTAGGAGGGAAAGGCAGGAAAATCAGGAGTTTAAGGTCATTTTCCACTACGGACATGAGTTCAAGTCTAGCCTTAGCTACATCAGATCCTGTCTCAAAAAATAAAGCAAAATAGAAAAGAAACAAAGTTAAATTTGCGTCTAATGAAACATAAGTATTATGTGTATTTTGGAGCTCTATGCCAAGCGTCTGCTGTGGAGGCCTTACCACACTGTGAAAGATCTCCCACCCTGACCCCTCTCTCAGTTTCCAGATCTGGTCATATCTGCATGGCCCAGAAATCTGTATTCCACACCTGCCCAGAGCTCAGTTCCAGAACTGTAGTTTTAGCAACTGGCTCCATGTTGGTCACTGGTGGGCATATTATACCAGGCTCTGCATTCCTGCCACAGTGTGTTCACTAGTTTCATGTCAACTTGACATATGTCAACCTGGCACAAGCTAAAGTCATCTGAGAAGGGAGCCTCGGTTAAGAACATGTCTCAGGGGGGCTGGAGAGATGGCTCAGCGGTTAAGAGCACTTACTGCTCTTCCAGAGGACCCGGGTTCAATCCCCAGCACCCACATGGCGGCTCACAACCCTCTGCAGCTGTCTGTAATTCCAGTTCTAGAGGATCCAGCCCCTTTCTGACCTCCTCAAGCAAAATGCCCATAAATTACAAAGAAAAAGAAAATAAAATCCAGGCATGGTAGAACCTTTAATCCCAGCACTTGGGAGGCAGAGGCGGGCAGATTTGAGTAAAGCCTGGTCTACAGAGTGAATTCCAGGGTAGCCAAGGCTACACAGAGAAACTCTTTTTTTTTTTTTTAATATATTTTATTTTTAATTTTAATTTATGTGCATTGGTGTAGGGGTGTCAGATCTTGGAGTTACAGACAGTTGTGAGCTGCCATGTGGGTGCTGGGAATTGAACCCAGGTTGTTTGGAAGAGCAGGCAGTGCTCTTAACCACTGAGCCATCTCTCCAGCCCCGAGAAACCCTATCTTGAAACAAATAAACAAAGCAATTATGGACCAGGCGTAGTGGTGCACACCTTCAATCCCAGCACTCAGGAGGCTGAGACAAGTAGATCTCTGTGCGTTCGAGGCCAGCCTGGTCTACACTGAGAGTTCCAGGACAGCCAGAGCTACATGGTGAGACCCTGTCTTTTAAAAGGCAGAGGCAGGCAAATCTCTGTGAGATTGAGGCCAGCCTGGTCTACAGAGTGATTTCAGGACAGCCAAGGCTACCTAGAGATTCCTTACCTCAGAAAAATAAAAGAAACCCAAAAAACAAACAAAAATTTTTTAAAAGGAAGAAAGGAAAAATAAAGACAAGAAAAGGGAGTTGAGGCTGGAGAGATAGCTCATGAGCTGAAAGAACTTGCTGCCCTTGTAGAGGACTGAGGTTCGGTTCCCAGCACCACAAAGCAGCTCATAGCTATAACCAGTTCCAGAGGGTCTGATGCCCTCTTCTGGCCTCTGTGGGCACTGCATGCATGGGGGAGCTTACATATACGCAGGTAAAAACACTCATAAAATTTCAGGGCTGGGGAGATGATGGCTCAGTGGTTAGGAGCACTGTCTGCTCTTCCAAAGGACCTGGGTTCAATTCACATGGCAGCTCAAAACTGTATCTCAAGTTCCAGGGATTCTATATGTATACCAGTACACATAGAATAAAATTAAATAAGTTATTTAATTTTTTTTCAAAATTCTTTAAATTTATTTTTGTGTGTGTGTGTGTGTGTCTCACACAAGGTGTGTTACACGCCTGTGAGTATGAGCAGGCACATGCGGTGACAATAAGGATACATTTCCACTGTGTTTTTGGGCTGGAACTCTGTCCATTAAGCTTGTAGAACAAGCACTCTTACCCGCTGAGCCATCTTGCTGGATCTAATTTTGTCTGCTGCATGCACTGTCTCCCTGTCACGACTAGTCGTGGGGTCCCGGTGACGTCCCCAGATGTGTTGCCAGAGGTTGGGTGTGGAAGTGCGGCAGGAGCACAGAAGCCAGGCCTGCCCGTTGTTTTGTTGTTTTAGCCCCATCCTGCCTCGGTCCCCAAGGTTTGCCCATTGTTAGAGCATCATGAGTGCCCAAGGCTTGAGGTGCAAGGCTTCCTGCTGCTTCTTGGGACACTTCCTGGGAGCGGTGTGTGGGGTGTGTGTGTGTGTGTGTGTGTGTGCGCGCGTGCGCGCTTAGAGAAGCCTGCCGCTCTTACTCCTGCCAGGATCAGCCCCCACCCAGCTGTGGACGAGGAGGAAGGACACACCTGTATCCCTTTGCCCCATAGAGCTGTTTGTTAAACAAGCACGGGACTGACGCCATGCCTTCCTGTGGGTGGGTCTCTCTTAGTTTTCCCCCGTGATGCTAGACCTGGGTCACAGCTCAATTTTACAGTTCAGTTCCTGACAGTGGAAGCCACCCACCTGCATGTGTGGCTTACTTACTGCCAGTCACTGGGCGTGTTTTCATTCAATCCTGACAAGCCCTTTGTGGTAAGTGATATCACTTTTGTGAGAGGAAACTGCCACTGCTCAGTCACATGACCTTTGACTCCATAGTCACTTAGCTAGGAGACACCACCCTGGACTCACGCTGTAGACCAGGCTGGCCTTGAACTCAAAGATCCACCTGCCTCTGCCTCCTGAGTGCTAGGATTAAAGGCGTGTGCCACCGTGCCCGGCTTTTAACTTTTATTTTATATGTACTGGTGTTTTCCCTGAATGTATGTATGTATGTATGTATGTATGTATGTATGTATACCGTGTGTGTGCTGGATGACCATGGAGGCAGAAGAGGCCATTGAATCCCCTGGAACCAGAGTTACAGATGGCTGTGAGCTGCTCTGTGGGTGCAGGGATGGAATGGGAGTCCACTATAAGAGCGGCGAGCGCTCAAGCTGCGAAAGCTTGGGGGAAGACCCTGAAGGAGCCCTGGTGCCACTGTGCCTGGATGCCCATCCTCCCTCCGCACAGGCTGCCAAGAATGTGAGGCTTTCCTGCACACACCAGCACTCAGGCATGTGTACTTCCTCCTAAATTCAGGCGTTGCCTTCTGGTTTTTTTCCCCTGAGTCAGGGCCTTGGGTCAGCGCAGCACACAAAAGGCATCTCATTGGCTTGCTCGTATAAAACAGGGTCTTTCTGTAGTACCCATGTTGGCCTGAAACTTGGAATGTTACTACCAGATCTGGTTTCAAGTAAATTTCCCCCTCCACTTTTTTTTTTAAAGACAAAGTTTCTTTGTGTAGTCTTGGCTGTCCTTTGTAGACCAGGCTAATCTTGAACTCACAGCAATCCACCTGCCTCTGACTCCCAAGCACTGGAATTAAAGGCATGTGCCACCACACCTGGCTTTAAGTAAATTTCTTTCCTTCTTTCTTTCTTTTTCTTTTTTTCTTTCCCAAGACAAGGTTTCTCTGTCTCACAGAGATCTGCCTGCCTCTGCCTCCCGAGTGCTGGGATTACAGCATGTGCCGCCACACCTAGCTTCAAGTAAATTTCTTTCTTTCTTTTTTTTAAATTATTTTTTTAAAAAAGATTTGTTTATTTATTTATCTATTTATTATGTATACAGTGTTCTGCCTGCATGCACTCCTTCATGCCAGAAGAGGGGACCACACTCATTATAGATGGTTGTGAGCCACATGTGGTTGCTAGGAATTGAACTCAGGAAGAATGTGAAGTCAATTGAACCTTTGGAAGAGCGGTCAGTGCTCTTAACCACTGAGCCATCTCTCCAGCCCTCAAATAAATTTCTTAATCTGCCATGTTACCTGGCCCCCTTATTCTTTTTAATGACACCCAATGTCCTGGCTGTAGATACCCCGTGTGTCTGTCTTTAGTGGGCACTATAGGTTTTTGGTGTGGCCTTAGATGCAGCACTGAGTGACACTGTAGGTGTGCTGTGGGGTGTGCCTTCTAGAAGCTGACCTGCTCAGTCGGAAGGAGGTTTATATAACTTTGAGAGACTTGGCAGGTTGCCTTCTAAGGGCTGTGGCCAGTTCCCTTGCCCACCAGGAACTGTGTATGCCACATCTTCATGGCACATGCCCCTCAGCTGTGTGTTCTGGCCATACAGGTACTTGGGCGCCCTGTGCCCTGTGCCTGGGACGCAAGACTGGAAGTCTTTTGGGCTTGAAAAGGCCCTGCTCCTTCCAGCCGCCACTCACTGTCAAAATACTCCCAGGAGCCCAGGCTTGGGGTGGGGAATGTCCTGGGTAGCAAGAGGTCTTCCCAAGGTGTGTAAAGTCCCCTTTAGCAGAGTGTGTGTGGGGGTTGTATCATGTAGAGTGGCTAGCTAACCCTGACCCTAAGCCCACAGAGGAGTCAAAGCCAGGAAGTCCTACCATCCCACTGCACCACTGCATCCGGTACTCCACATCCACCCGCTGTCACATCTTACGAAGCATCTCTGCAGCTGTTACCTCACTTCTTCCTTGAGGTGATACTGCGAGTTAGGCAGGAAGGTGCCATTTCCGTCTCCTGGGTGATGAAGTGATGTCAGACAGATGCCCCATAACCGTGGAATGGTCAGAACCTGACTTCAGTCTCTTGGAGGCAGATGTTGGCTCCAGCTGCCAAGCTCCTCCCCCACCGCTGGGGCAGATGCACCTTCCCAGGAAGCTCCCTCTCCCTAGAGGAGCGGCTGGGGCTGCAGAAGCCACAGACAGTTCTCCAAGTGCAGCCTACCTCTTACTTCCATGACACAGGATCATTTCCAGGGAACCTCCCTAGACTCTTGATTTCTCCCCACTTGCTGTTTTAAAAAGAGAATCTGGAGAGCGGGTTGTGGTGGCGCACGCCTGTAATCTCAGCACTTGGGAGGCAGAGGCAAGCTGATCTCTCTGAGTTCGAAGCCAGCCTGGTCTACAAAGTGAGTCCAGGACAGCCAAGGCTACACAGAGAAAACCTACCTCCACAAACAAGCATAAAACCCCAAGAGAATCTGAACGGCTGTCCTCTTTTCGGGGTGAGGGTACCCTTCTTGGGTAAATGAGCACTAAGCGGAGTCTGAATCCTCAGCAGAAATGACGCTGGTGGGAACTTAGTGTCCTGCTTCCAGCTCCCACCTTGACAGGGCATTTCAGACATAATGGGAAATTGTTGGCCCAGCTCCATCATTTATCATCTGTATGGTTTCAAGTCTCTCAGTGTGCATGAGCTCCAGTTTCCTCATGAGTAGAGAAGAAACCGTGGAAGCCTGCTGTGATGCACACACACACACATCTTGCGCTGTGCCGAGGATATGCTAACATTTGTGGGCCTGGCCTCTGGCTGTGTGTGTGGTCACTGTCACCTCTGAAATACACAAAGCCTGCTCATTAAAACCCAAGACTCACCTGGCCTAGTGGCATGTCCCTGGTATCCCAGCACTCAAGAAACCAAGGCAGGAGGATTGCAATGACTTTGAGCCAAACAATAGTAGTCTGTCCCAAAACACCAATAATCAAATTTCCAAGATACTTGCAACTTGAAGCATAATTAGATCCATGAACAAATTGGCACATCATTTGTTAACATACTGACTATTGTTCTGTGTCAACCTGACACAAGCTAGAGTCCCCAGAGAGGAAGGCACCTCAGTTGAGGAAATGCCTCCATGACATCCAACTGTGAGGCATCTTCTCAATTAGTCATCAGTGCCGGAGTGCCCAGCCCATTTTGAGTGGTGCCATTCTGGGCTGGTGGTCCTGGGTTCTATAAGACATCAGGCTGAGCAAGCTAGTGAGCAGCACCCTCCGTGGCCTCTGCATCAGCTCCTGCCTCCAACATCCTGCCCTGTTTGAGTTCCTGTCCTGGCGTCCTTTGTGATGAACAGCACCATGGAAGCATAAACTGAATAAACCTTCTCTCCCCAACTTGGTTTTTGGTCGTGGTGTTTCACCACAGCACCGGAAACCCTGACCAAGACAACTAAGCAGTAGAGACATTCTGCTCGTGGGCTAGGATCAGCGCTCAGTGCTTACGTAGCGTGCACAGCGAGGCCCTGGACTCAGTTTCCTCCACAGGGAGGCCCTGGGGTCAGTGTCCTCCACATAACCTGGGTGTATCTGCACACATCTGAAATTCTAGGATGGGAGAGGTGGAAGCAAGGGGGTCAGAAACTCAAGGTTCTCCCAGCTAAGTGGTGAGTTTCAAGGCCCGCCTGGGCTACGTGAGATATTGTCTCTTTAACAATTCTCACCAGAAAGCTGCTCTGGGCTGAAGACCAGGATGGGCTGTGTGCTCAGAACCAGCTATTGTCCACCAGCCTGCCCTGCCTTCTTAACCCCCAGAGGGACACAGAGCGTGACCTTTTCCCAGGAAGCACCTTTATTCTTGCCCAGTTTTCTTTCATCTTTCCAGTGTCTGAATCCAGTCCCAGCTAGAGTTTGGTTGAACATCCAGCCTGGGCTGGGGACAGAGTCCCTGAGATCACAGACCCTCCGACAGTTTCTTCTTCGAGCTCTTTCTCTCTTGCCTCACTGATAGTGGAGAATGGTTGTTTTCCGTTATTTTAGTGGATCTCGAAGTCTCTATCTTTGGCAATGGCTCTTGATATAATTTGAATTTATTTGTGGAGTTAGCAGGTTTACTTAGCAGACAATTTTCGTGTTTTTTTTTTTTTTTTTATGCTCACTTTATTGTAGAACTTAAGGAAGCTGTAGTTCACATCCTTTCATGGTTCTGCCATTATATGTTATAAAGGCAGATTAAGGACACCTGGGGACGGTTGGAAGTGGGTAATTGGGGAGTTGCTGGCGGCCAGGTTCTAAGGTCTCTGGCCTGTCTCCTTGGCCACCACCAGCTGTGGTACCCAATAGCCGAGGCCTTCGCCCTTTGCCTTTAGCTCCTCATCTGTGAGATGGGTGTTGGAGCCATCTGCCTCCTGTACTGTGGCCAACTGCATGAGTAAGCCCTTGAAAATCCTGAGTCAAGTCTTGGTGTTCACAGATGCCTGGACATTGCAGAGCCCAGCTCCCACCTCCCGTTCAACGCAGGCCTTTGAAAGGCATCATTTGAAAAACCTCAAACCAAGGGTCCCCCATCAGAAGTAAATTTGTTTACCCAATGGGTCAGGGTTTCTTGTCTCCCTGTCGTGTCCTGCCTCACGGGACCTCTGTCCTAGGGAAGTGGGCTGTCCACTTCAGACCACTGGTCTTCCCTGCAGTGACAACCAAGCAGCCCCCCTTCTTCAGAAGCCGGACAAACTCACACAGTCCCGCCGACTGTCATTTACCCTGACTGTCTCCCCTGAGCTGTTGCTGTGGACCAGGGTGTGGACAGCTGTCTGAGAGCAGGTCCAGCTCACTTACGCTCTGTTGCCTGAGTCCTGCCCACAGCTGGCCAAGTATCTCAGCCCGTTGTGAGCTTTCTGGCGTTCCTTTGGGGATGTGCTGTGCGTCTTAGGGAGGACGGAGTGGAGGGAGAAGGGATGAGCAGCTTTGTGTGCCGCGGTCTTGGGGCTTCCAACATAATCTTGGCTGTTTTCTCTTGCAGAGCCTACAACCATGGTGGTGCCGCCAGCCAGCTCAGAAGCCCAGGTATTGAAAAGCAACTTTAGATTACCTCACAGATGATAACATACTTCATAGATGATAACATTTGTCTGTCGTGCTGGTTAATTTTTTTGTCATTTTGAGTCCTCTGAGAGGAGGGAACAGCAATTGAGAAAAACGCCTCCATAAGGTCAGCCTGTAGGCAAGCTTGTGGGATATTTTCAAGGTTCCTGATTGATGTGGGGTGGGGGCGACGAGGCCGCCCGTTGTGGACAGTGCCACCCCTAGGCGTTGATCCTGGGTGGTGTAAGAAATCAGGCTGAGTAAGCCATGAGGAGCAAGCCACTCCGTAAACAGTCCCCTCCCTCTGTGGCCTCTGCGTCTGTCCTTGCTTCCAGCTCCCTGCCTGGAGTTCTTCCCTCAGCGACGAGAGCTACAACTTGAGGACTGTAAGCTGAAATAAATCTTTTCTTCAGTTGCTTTTGGTCATGGTGGTGTTTTTGTTTTGTTTTGTTTTGGTTTTTGCTTTTTTGAGACAAGATATCTCTGTGTAGCCTTGGCTGTCCTGGAATCGCTGTGTAGTCCAGGCTGGCCTCGAACTCACAGTGATCTGCCTGCCTCTGCCTCCCGAGTGCTGGGATTACAGGTGTGTGCCACCATGCCCGGCTGGCCATGGTGTTTTATCACACTAGAAACCTAATTATACACCTGTGTTGTAGAGTGTAAATTATAAAGTATACAAAGTTACGCAGTCCTTTAGGTGAGACAAGACACAGATAAAACACACGAAGGTCTTAGCTGAGAGGTTGGTGAAGAAGCCATTCACAGGGGACAGGCAGGCTGAGGAGCCTAGTGTGGTCAGAGCCTGAGGTACTGCTGACCCCACTCTCTGGGCCACCAGCGAGCGAGGTGGTCTACAGGGTAGGCTTCTCAACGTGGCATTCAGGGCAGATGAGAAACTAACTAATGACCAATGACTGACCTCTGCTTGCATTTCCATCCACCCTTTGTCTAGAGCTAATGCTTTGAATCTGGTGTTTATTTTTGTTGTTGTTTTTACATAGTTTTGAAGCATTGTAACCAGCGCTGGCCTCAACTTACCCTGTAGCCGAGGCCAGGTGAAGCTTTGACCTCCCACTTCCCAGTGTCCCAAGTAACGCAGGGATTACAGGCCTGCGCTGCCTCTCTTGGCTTGCTGCTGCCTTTTGCTTGCTTTCTTTCTTTTTTAAATTATTTATTATGTATACAGTGCTCTGCCTGTATGTGAACCAGCAGGCCAGAAGAGGACACCAGATCTCATTATAGATGGTTGTGAGCCACCATGCGGTTGCTGGGAATTGAACTCAGGACCTTCGGAAGAGCAGCCAGTGCTCTTAACCTCTGAGCCATCTCTCCAGCCCTGCTTTATTTCTTTCATGTTTTTTTTTTTTTCCCCAATGAGTGGGATTTCATCTTATTTTTTCTACTTGTTTCTCGAAAGGCAATTAAGAGTGGAGACCACTTGTACCCTAGGATGAGAAGGAACCTTTGGGGACCAGAAAAAAGTGGCATCTGAGTGGCAGAGTTAGAAAGTGGGGTTACAGAACATGTTGTCTGCTCTGAAGTTTTCTTCCTTTGAATTATGGCTGTTCACTTGTCTTTCCAAAGCATAATTTTAATATAATAATAATTTACAAGGCTGTATGCAATGGTACAGACCTTTAATTCTGGCTACTTGGAAGACTGAGACTTTGAGAAAAGTAAGGAAGAGATATGAAGGGAGGGAGGAAGGGAGGAAGGGAGGAAGGGAGGGAGGGGGAAAGAACCTTTGCACTTACATGTTTACCATGGTAACATTCCAAGGGTGAGGTGAGCACAGACCTAGGGGATCCCATATGTTAGATAAAAACAACAATGAGTGTTGGAGATATGGCTCAGAGTTTAAGAGCACTGGCTGCTCTTCCAAAGATCCTGAGTTCAATTCCCAGCAACCGCATGGTGGCTTACAACGCTCTATGATGGGATCTGGTGCCCTCTTCTGGCGGGCAGTTGTACATGTAGACATAACACTATATAAATAATAAATAAATCTTTAAAAAACAAACAAACAAACTCAGTAACGAGCCAGGTGTGGTGACACAGGCCTTCAATTCCAGCACTCGAAGCAGAGGCAGGAGGATCTTTGTGAGTTTGAGGCCAGCCTGGTCTACAAAGGGAGTCCAGGACAGCCAAGGCTACACAGAGAAACCTTGTTTCAAAAAACCAAAACCAACAACTGACCAACCAATGAAGGCAGCTCAGAGTCTGTGTGCTGCTGCTGTACGGGCTTTTTCTTTTTTTCTTTTTTTTGTACACAAAGGTAAAATCTATTTGGGCGTGGATTGAAATTATTTAAAATCAGCAGTTGTGATGCATCGTTCAAGTGTAGCCTGGTTTACATGCTCCAGGCCACGTTATTCAACACAGCTGTACTGGCTTTTTGGGGCAAGGTCTCTCTACCTAACCTTGACTGTTCTGGAACTCACTGTGCAGACCAAGCTGGTCTCACAGAGATCTACCTGCTTCTGCCTCCCAAGTGCTGGGATTAAAAGGCGTGCGCTACCACACCAGACTGGCGCTACATCTTACTGCCAGTGACGAGATGCTCCTGCTTCCTTGGAATGCTGTCACCTAAGCAACATTCAAGTGTTGCTTATGAACTCTGTGAAAATGGTATTTTCAAGCCGGGCGTGGTGGCTCACGCCTTTAATCCCAGCACTCGGGAGGCAGAGGCAGGTGGATCGCTGTGAGTTCGAGGCCAGCCTGGTCTACAAAGTGAGTCCAGGACAGCCAAGGCTACACAGAGAAACCCTGTCTCGAAAAACCAAAAAAAAAAAAAAAAAAAAAAAAAAAAAAAAAAAAAAAAAAAAAAAAGAAAATGGTATTTTCTATATATAGTTAGCTGGAAATTGGGCGGAAGAACCATTATATTTCTAAGGCATCTGCATTGCCATCTGGCTGCCAGTTATTGGTATTCACAGATGTATACCACCCAGATAGCTCATTCCTCTAAGGCCTGGTCTGCTGGCCTGGGAGATTAGCCGGCCCTTGTCTGGAGTTCACAGAGGTGCAACTGCTACGGGACACCTAAAGGACGCCTGCGTTACACTCCTATGAACTTTGAACGAGGGAGTCCCATGCAGAGGTCCTCAAAGACCCTCATGTTAGCCTGAAAGCTCCATCCCCAGGAAATAGAGTCAGGGAGCCGCTCAGCATTTAAGCTTCATGCTGGCCTCTTGGGTTTTGTGAACTGCCTGGGCAGCCCCTTTCATTACAGTCAGATCCCAGGCAAGGCTGGAGTCCTGAGACTGGCCAGCTGCCCAGGCTCGCCTGCCTAACGGAAAAGCATTCTTTGTGTTTCAGAGAAAGCTTCCAGTGAGTTGGGGCCCATAAAAGCTTTTAGCAAAGCAGCCATCAGATAAGAGGTTTGGCTGCTGTTAACCCTTCCCTTGGCTTGGTGCTAGTGTAAGCCAGCAACCAGGAAAAAGAGAACGGCCTAGGCGGGATTGGGTTACTTCTCCGCAGTGTACACTGGGGTGGGTAGGAGGGCTTCTGGCTTGATTCTCAGTATGTCTGACTGCATGGAGCAGTGGAGACCCGGACAGTACCACACAGCTGAGCGCCACAGAGCTAGCTGTAAGGCACACCGCCTTGCTCTTACCTGGCATCTACCACCACAACAAATGAATTTGCAGTGTGACTTCTCCATCTTTCTGTCCTTGGTAGCCTTTCCTTTCCATTGTCCTAAAATAGTCTCTGGAGTCCCCAGGGCACCCTACCCTGGCCACTGGCTAACACCCTGCTGTCTGCCACCTGTCAGGTGTGACCTGCCACTAAATGTTAGTGCCATGCCCTCTTAGTCTGCATTCAAGGGTGTGCCTTGGAACCAGTCTGTGACTCTAACCTGCTTAAGGTAGAGATAAAACTAGAATGAGACAGCTGGGGGGGAGGGGGAGGGGGGTCAAGGGTGGCGGTGGTGGCGCACGCCTTTAATCCCAACACTTGGGAGGCAGAGGCAGGTCGATCTCAGTGAGTTCGAGGCCAGCCTGGTCTGCAAAGCAAGTCCAGGACAGCCAGGGATACACAGAATAAGAAAAAAAAAAAAAAAAAGATGAAGAAAAAAGAAAAGAAAAACTAGACTGAGACTAAGAAGCCTAGCGAGGTAGCACACATCTGTAGGGGAGGCAGAGTCAGGTGGGTCTCTGAATTCAAGACTAGACTGCTCTGCAGAGTGAGTCCAGGACAGCCAGGGCTACACAGAGAGACCCTGTCTCGAAAAACAATAACAAGCAACAACAACAAACACTAGAGCAAGTGCAGCCCCCAGGGCAGGCTGGGGTTTCGCTCCACTGTGGCTCAACCCTTGCACCAACCCTCTCGAGGCTCAGATTCCCTTCCCCAGGCCCCTTAGGCTCCAGTGTATTCCGAGATGTCCCTACAGGACCCAGATAGCTTATTTATCTATCTTTATTTATTTATTTTGCTTGCATGCCTGGTGTCTGAGGAGGTCAGGAGAGAGGGTGCTGGATCCTCTGGAAATGGAGTTATAGATGGTTGTGAGCAGGTGCTGGAAATTGAACCCAGGTTCTCTGGAAGAGCATCCAGTGCTCTTAACCACCAATCCATCTCTCGAGACCCAGACAGTCCGTTTAAAGAAGGAAAATATGAAAGCTATTTACTCAGTAGTACTAGAAATTGATCCTCAGATCTCGCTCACATGCTAGGCAATATATCCAGCCTCAGTTTATCTTTTTGTTAAGAGATGGGATTTCATTCCATTGCCCAGACTGGCTGGCCTCAGACCTGCTCTGTAGTCCAGACAGGTCCTGAACTTGTAATCTTCCTGCCTCTGCCACCTGAGTAGCCGGGATTAACAAGCTGTGTCACCAAGGCCAGCCTGTAAGCCTAAATATAGTATTTATTTGTTTTGAGACATGTTTTCATTATAGAGCCCAGGCTGGCCTCAAGGCCAGGATTTTCTTGCCTCAGTCTCCCAAATGCTGGGATCACAAGTCTTTGCCACCTCACCCAAATTTATGAAAGCCTTTTGAAACATAAAAGCAAGTGCTATGCAAATTAGGGGTGCTGTTAGTTCCCCCTGTGAATTCAGCTGTGCTGGCATCCCATTGCAATGTTCCCCTGTCCGATTAAACCTAACTGGTGGAGGAGGGGCGGTCCCATGGGCACAGAGAATTAAGGTGCAGGCAGCATCTGGAGGGCGAGCAGGAAACAGCATCCTCCAGTGCTCTCCACAGAGCCCCAGGTCACTGATGGCAGCTGTGAAGAAGGTAGTTTCCTTGTCAAGTGCAAGGCAGAAATGCTGAGGCAAGAGGACTCAACAGAAAGACCTCAAAGATGCTTACTGTGCTTTTGTGAAAAAGAATTACTGAGGCTGGAGAGATGGCTCATCAGTTAAGAGTACTAGCTGGTCTTCCAGAGATCTGGGTTCGATTCCCAGCAGCCATGTGGCAGCTCACAATGTCTGGAACTCCAGTCCCAAGGGACCGGGCACCCTATTCTGGCCTCTGCAGGCACTGCGTGCATGCGGTGCACTGCACAGACACATGCAGGCAAAGCACCCATACAACATAAAATAAGAATAAAGTGAAAGCATTTGAAAAGAGATATTGTCAGGCATGGTGGCACATGCTGATAGTCTTTGGGGAAGCTAAGAAAAGGAGACTTAAAACCTTGAGGCTAGCCAGGGCTACATAGCAAGACCTTGTCTCAAAGAAAGTATGGAGAATTACAGGGAGCGCAGTCACGTGAAGCACCAAGAGCAGTGAGCTGCACGGTCCCCGGTTCTGACCATGTGCCCTACGTGCCTTCTTGTTCCATCACATGCCCTCAGGTGTGCTTTCTCCCCGCTTCCGTCAGTTACACGTATACACATAGAGAACTTACATTCCTTTAAAAAGATGTGAGGCTAGGTGTGGTGTAGAGCGTGCCTGCAGCCCCAGCACTCAGGAGGCAGAAGCAGGGGATGGTGAGTTTGGGGTCAGCTAGACCTATGCTGCGTAGATAGCCTGTCTCAATTCCAAACAACTAGCTGGGCACAGAACTGTAATCCCAGCACTGGGGAAGTGGAGGAGAGGTGTCAGGAATTCTAGGCTATTCTGAGCTAACTACCTCTAATACAAATGGACAAAGAGTGTCCTGGAGAGAGGGCTTCTGAGCTAGGAGCGTCCTCCGTCCTCCGTTCTTCCAGATTGCCTGCAGGGCCACCCACAAACTGTCTGTAACCCCAGTTCTAAGGGATCTCACGCCCTCTTCTGGACTCTGAGGCTCCTGCATGCTTGTGGTGCGCAGAGGTACATGAACTCAAAGCACCAGTCAGTACATATTAAACAAAGTAAATTAATTGATTTTTTTTTAAAAAAAAGAATAAATGACAAATAGTGCTGGAGAGTTGTCTTAGTGCTTAAGGCACTTGTCCTTTCATAGGACCTGGGTTCAATTCCTGGTGCACACATGACAGCTCACAGCTGACTGTAACTCCCTCTTTACTTCAGAGGGCACTAGGGACATACATGGTGCATACATATACATACATTTGGGCAGAACATAAAATAATAAATAAATAAATTTAGTCAGGCATGGTGCCACACAGAGGCAAGCAGATCTCTGTGAGTTCCAGGCAAACTTGGTCTGCATAGTGAGTTCCACCAGCCAGAGCTAGGTGGAAAGACTCTGTATCAAAAAACCAAATAAACAAACAATAAAAATATAAGCAAGGATATAGTATCCTTCTTTTTGAGGCAAGGTCTAACTGCTCTTAAAAAGTCCGCCAATTCTCATTGGAAGCAAGCTGGGGACTAAAGCTTTAACACATGGGTCTTTGGGGGCCATGTAGAATTAAACTCTAGGGCTGGGGCATGAGATGGTGTTGGAGTCCTCTCATCACGTGTGAAGGGCTGGGGTTGATAGCCAGCACTGCAGAATAAAACAAAACCCCTAGCCCCCCGAAACCACAGTAGTTAATCGACCGCAGCAGCTCTCACTGGCTTGCCTGGTGTGGTGGCGCAAGCCTTTAATCCCAGCACTCGGGAGGCAGAGGCAGGTGGATTGCTGTGAGTTCGAGGCCAGCCTAGTCTACAAAACGAGTCCAAGACAGCCAAGGCTACAGAGAAATCCTGTCTCCAGAAACAAAACAACAACAACAACAACAAAAATTAGCTGGCCTTTCTCCTGAGATTTAAGCCATACTGTTATGGTACACGAGAGGCTAATGCTTAGCTAGAATTTCTCTTTCCTAATTGTATTTTTGGGCATATATGCTGTGCAGTCAGCTCCATAGCCAGGCCAAGTGCTTTCCTTTCACATAAAAACATCGTGAGCCTTGCCATGTCCGCTGGGCCCTAGCTTAGGGAGCTGCTAATTTTTCTATTGCTGTGGATGGGCTTAGCCCGCTTGGAGCACGCCATGTAAAGGCTTTCCATCCGATCCGTGTGGTTTTCTGTGCTTCTGTTTGCTGCTCTATAGGGCCCCACAATGGGCACATAGCACCTTTCTATGAAGGACACACGGGTAGTGTATGAGCAGATCTTGTGTGCTGTAGTTTTCCATTCCTCTGGGTTAAATACCTGGGCGGGGAGGTGCTGATTCATGTGTTTGATGCACATCGTTAAGAACTTTACTGTTTTCTACAATGGCAGTGCTGTTTGGGGGAGCATCTTTTTAACCGTGGTCCACGTTTTGTTTGTTCCATGATGACTTCCCTCCGACAGAGAGGTGTTCTGTGTAGCCTTGGCTGTCCCAGACTTGCTTTGTAGACCAGCCTGGCTTCAAACTCACAGAGATCCACCTGCCTGTGACTCCCAAGTGCTGAGATTAATGGCGTGCACCACCACGGCAGATAGCACTTGGCTGTCCTAGACTCACTTTGTAGACCAGGCTGGCCTCGAACTCACAGCGATCCACCAGCCTCTGCCTCCCGAGGGCTGGGATTATAGGCGTGAGCCACCACGCCCGGCGAGTCATAGCACTGTTATAAGCCGTGCTGAGATCTGAGATCTTCTCTTCTTCCTGTCTGCCGTTCTGAATGGCATCTCTGATTCTCTTGTGGTGGTAGTGGCTGCTGCTGCTTGTGGGCCCCAGTGCCCTTGTGGCACAGAATGTCGCCTCTGGTGACCATGTGACTCCTGTCCCCTAGATGGTGCAGTCCCTGGGCTTCGCCATCTACCGCGCTCTGGACTGGGGATTAGATGAGAGCGAAGAGCGAGAGCTCAGCCCGCAGCTGGAGAGGCTCATCGACCTCATGGCCAACAGCGACTGCGAGGACAGCAGCTGCGGGGCAGCGGATGAGGGCTACGGGGGTCCGGAAGAGGAGGAGGAGGCGGAGGGCGGCCCTCGAGCTGTGCGCACCTTTGCCCAGGCCATGAGGCTGTGCGCTTCCCGCCTGACCGATCCCCATGGCGCGCAGGCCCACTACCAGGCGGTGTGCCGGGCTCTTTTTGTGGAGACGCTGGAGCTTCGTGCTTTCCTGGCCCGGGTGAGGGAGGCCAAAGAGGTGAGCATGCCCTGCAAATGGGTGGGCTGGTGCCGGTTGCAGGGAGGGAGATGGATGGGAGGTGGGAGTACAGATCCGGTGGGGATGGGGGTAGAGAGGCAATGGGGCCCGTCCTTGGTCGTCTGAAGGGGTTAAGATCCTTGGTGCACCGGGTAGTGGTGGGACAGGCGTCTGGGAGGCAGAGGCAGAGGGACCTCTGTGAGTTCCAGGCCAGCCTGGTCTACAAAGTGAATCCAGGACAGCCAAGGCTATACAGGAAAACCCTGTCTCAAAAAAACAAAACAACAATAACAAAAAGCAAACAAAAACTCCTTTGTGCCTGACTGTATCTTCCTAGAATACTCATAACTCCCCCGTGCTGAGCTCTGTCGTAAATCTTCCATACAGTTTTAACTTCATGCCTTCTTTTCACGGGTTTTCAGAGAAGGGGGTCAGTGAGTGGCCCCCAGCCTGTTTCTGCTGTATCATTCCTGTTGCCTCTAAACTAGCCATTACCCTCCCTAGCCCCACTTTCACCTCCGTTTAGCAGCGAGCTCGGCTTACCGGCTTACCGGCTTACCATGGGCCTCGCCAAGCCCCAATTCCTTCAAAAAATCTGATGCTAAAGACAGCTGCTTTTCCCCTTGCAGACCCACACAGGCAGCCTGTGGGCTTGGAGATTTGGGGGCAAGTAGGCGAGAGACCCCCTTCAGTGCATGTACTGTGCTTGCCAAAGCCCTGCCTCATTCTTTGGTGGTCCCCCATCTAGCCAGTGACCAGGTACCACCTCTGAGAGTTAGGGTCCCTCATCCTAGTGCCGGGGCCTGCCTAGAATACGGCCCACGCCTGGGCTGGATACTCTCTATGCTGTCCTGACTTTTCCCGACCAGTTAGGGCTTGACATCTTTTTACTGTCTCCATTCTTCCTTGGAGAAGTTGCGACCACTTGAAGAGGACCATTTTCCTTTTCCTGTGAAGTTGGCTGTCCAGGAGCCCCCATCAGCATTTCACTGATGATGGAGGGGGCACTCGGCAGAGGTCATTCAGTCCTGCTCAGGTAGCAGAAGCTGTTTTTACATGTGTTGATGCTGGCCTGTGACTCCACCCTGCCCTTTCTGCGCTGTATTTCTTTTCCTGTGGCCTAGAAGGGCCATAGCATCCCGACCCGTGCTTGGGATTTCAGGAATGTTGGAGTAATGAAGTCTGGCACCCACCTTGAGCCCACTGGTCCTCACTTGTAACCACCACACAGCGACGCTGGGAGGCTCTCCTCTTCCTCCCAGTGTTCAGCACGCCATCTCCCACCTTCCCTTTCAGCTCCTCCCTGGCATCTTAGAGACACTTTTCTGGCCATGGTCCCTGTGGCCAGCAGGTGGTCCTCAGACTTTTTGTCCTTCTTCGAACACGGTCTGTTCTCTTGCTCAAATCAGTTCCTTACCCAGACGAAGGAGCTATTGCTTTAGCAGGGGCACACACCTCTCTCCTGCATCCCACTGACCCACAGAGACACTCAGGGACTGGGTGATGGAGATACAGGGTCCTGGACAGGCGCACCTGGCCTAGGCTGCCATTTTGGACAGAAGCATGTGCTCAGGCTGAGGCGTAGCTATGTGGGGCAGGAGAGCTAACCTCCATGCCTTCGCCCCAGGAGTCCCACACAATGGTGTGCCTCAAAGCAGTTTGGCAAGTAGCTCAGAGGGAAAGCAAGGGTAAATACCTGGTTCTGTCCTCTCTGGATGGGAGCCACTGAAGGGCAGATGCTTCTCTATACTGAGGAGTTGTGAGAGAGCCAGGCTGCCACCCAGGTCCAGGACCACATGGCAATGAGCCACCATTTCCCCCCAATTTCCCAGTCGCCTCATCCCTGGCGTCTTTCCTGGCCCTCCCCATGATGAGGTACTTTATATCTGGGCTACCTCCTAGGACCTGCTGGTAGCTCACCCTGTCATGTAGCTACCATCGATTCCACCACTATCTGAAGACTAACACTTGCAGCACTGTGCTGGACTCAAGCCTTAGAACAGCAGCTGAGGGAGCATACACAACTTCTGAGAGGCTGGTCCTTGGTGACCTCTGGTGCCGGCCATGTATAAGGAAGCAGCCTCGAACACGCCAAGAGGACAGTGGGCTCCCGCTTGGCTAGTGTGTCCTGAGGGGCTGGGTGAACCGAGGTCTGGAGGGCGGCAGGGAGTGCTTCCTTGTCTGCATCAAGTGCCTCTCTGTAGGTCAGACGGGGGCCAGGGCCAGTGGACGCTGGGCTCTCACCAGGCCTGCTTAAGAGAAGCGACTGGAGAGATGAAAAGTGCCCTGTGTCACCCAAAGCCACGGTATAGTTTCCCCAGCTCTTTCCAAGTCCCAGAGCGTGGATCAGCTGCCTGGGTGGTAGGTTACTGGTAGCCAAGTGCCTCCTGCCGGGTGGGATTTGTCCTGCTGTGTCCACTCTTCGGTCACTCACGCACTAACTGGACATATGGTCCCAGATGCTGCAGAAGCTGGGAGAGGATGAGCCGCGGGTAGAGAAGCCACTGGCCGAGCTTGACCACCTGGGACACACGGACTGGGTAAGACACGGGTCCCTCCACCCGGCCGGCCGCGGTTTCTGCTGGGAGGGCCGCGTGTGCTGGAGCTGATGCCCTTTGTTTGCTGGGTCAGGCCCGGCTGTGGGTGCAGCTCATGCGGGAGCTCCGTCACGGGGTGAAGCTGAAGAAGGTACAGGAGCAGGAGTTCAACCCGCTGCCCACCGAGTTCCAGCTCACCCCCTTCGAGATGCTGATGCAGGACATCCGTGCCAGGAATTATAAACTGCGCAAGGTCATGGTGAGCCCTGCGGTCCTGTGCGGTGGCCCTCTCCCTGTCGCCTCCTGCAGGTTCCTGCTGCCTCGCCCTCTGCTTCCTGCCGGCAGCCCCTGCCCTGGTCCTGGTGCTTGGTCAGCTTGATGCTCGCCCGCAGATGTGACTAACACAGATGTGGCTGGTCTTCCACAGCGCTTGCTTGTATTGGGGCACAGTATGATTAGGGCAAGGAGGGGCTCTTGAGATCAGGAGGGGCCCTAAGAGCCGTCCACGCTTCTCCAGGGAACACACATTTATTTGCATAGCCTCATCTGCACTGGTATTGCTCTTTAAATTTTATACAGAGAAGCTCATTTCATTCTCTGGGTCCTACAGCCCCATTTCTTGAATAATCTGTAGTTCTGGTAGCTGACTCCGAGGCTCATTAGGCCTTGAATGGTGTAGTTGCTGCTGGGTGTGGCCCATGGATTTGCTGTGCCCCTGTTAGAGAAGCAGCTGGGTCCCAGGGAACAGAAGCCGTAGGATGAAAGTCGGCTGTGAAGACTAGGCAGCAGTCAGGGCTGTGTGAGCCTCTTCTGGTCACCGCAACGTAAGTGGTGGCTCCTGCGAGCTCAGGGCGTCTCTGCTCCTCCTGGCAGGTTGATGGGGACATCCCTCCCAGAGTGAAGAAAGATGCACATGAACTTATCCTGGACTTCATCCGCTCTCGGCCTCCACTGAAGCAGGTACCAGCTCTACACCTCCTCCTCCGGATATTCCGGGGCCTGCTGCAATCCTAGGACCAACCCAGGAGGTGTCTTCTGAGAGGCCATTGAGGGCTTAAAAAAAAAAAAAAATATGTACAGTATTCTGCCTACATGTGTGCCTGCACACCAGAAGAGGGCACCAGATCTCATTATAGATGGTTGTGAGCCACCATGTGGTTGCTGGGAATTGAACTCAGGACTTTTAGAAGAACAGTCAGTGCTCTTAACCTCTGAGCCATCTCTCCAGCCCCACAGAGACTCTTTTGCCTGTAGGCTGGCTGGAAGGCTGGGTTCGATCCCTAGGATGGAGCTTGTAAGTCTATGTCTTCTTCCTCTTGGAGAGAACTTTTGGCCATTTTCACCTCACACCCAGCCGCCGTAGGTAGTGCTTCCTTGGGGTTGCCGAGAGTGAGCGCTGAGCGCTGCATCTCCTGGACTAGGGCAGCGTTTCCCTAGCGTGGGTCCCTGTCACCACCCGCCTCCCCTTCCTGCTTAGCGTGTCCTGTCGGCGGCAGGTCTCGGAGAGGCGGCTTCGCCCTGTACCACAGAAGCAAAGAACACTGCACGAGAAGATCCTGGAGGAAATCAAGCAGGAGCGGCGGCTTCGTCCAGTGGGGGTCCAGCCCCTGGGTGCCCGCGGTGAGCAAGGGTGCATGATGGGACAGCAGACACCCCCAGTAGATCCAGCTGGGCTACAGATCAAAGCGTGGGACTGTTATTAGCCCTGAGAGCTCCTGTCTGGGCAAAGGACCTGGGACACCTTTTGTTGCTGCTGTTGTATGAGACAGGGTCTGTCTGTGTAGCCTTGGCTGTCCTGGACTCACTTTGGATAGCAGGCTGGCCTCGAACTCACAGCGATCCTCCAGGAACCTGGGACATCTTAATTTTATTCAATTAATTTTAAACTTAGGGGAGTTATAGTGGCCTTGTGAAGTCCTAACCAGAGGTCTGTAAAGGTGAAGTAATCTTGAACTCTAGACTTCGATCTGATTTTGCCTTTATGTGTTGTTATAACGGACGGCAAATTTCAATATTTGAGAGGAGAATGGGATAAAAGCAAGTTTCTAAGTGATTGGAAGCCAGGCTTGTATTCACGTATTTGAGGCCTGGTCGTCCTTGCAAAGTAAGGATGGTGACCTTCAACCCTGCTTCTGCTGGGCCTTTGGGAAGCCGGGTGGCCCTCTTTAACCTACAGTTACTCACTGTTAACTGGCTGACCAGCCTTCCATTTCCCTTCTCAGTGGAGATTTAAACCAAGCGGTGTTCATGAAGCGCTTCACCCGTGTTGGCTTCTTCTCCTCCCACTCAGTATCCACTCCTGCGCTGGCCTCCTCACCACTCCTGCCCTGCCTAGTCAGCATCTATTCTTTTTTTCTTTTCTGTCTTGAGAGAGGGTCTCCCTGCGTAGCCCTGGCCTGGAATGCTATGTACACCAGGCTGGCCTCGAACTCACAGAGCCGCCTGGGATTAAAGGCATGTGCCCCGTGACTCGAAGTTCAGCATCTCTTCCTGCCCTGGCCTCCTTGTCCTCCCCACTTGCTGTCCACTCCTGTACTGGCCTCTCATCTTCCCTGTTTGCTGTCCACCCCTACACTGGCCTCCTTGTCTGTCCTGTTCACCGCCGTTCTCACACTGGCCTCCTCATCTTCCCCGCCACTGTGCGTGTCTGCACTGGCCGGCTTGTCTTTCCTGCTCACTGACCTCTCCTTCACTGACCTCCGCATCTTCCTTGTTCATTGTCCATTCCTGCCCTAGCTTTCTTGTCCTCTCTGATCACTGTCCACTTCTTCCTGACCTCCTCATGCCTGTGTGTTGTCCATTCCTGCTCTGACTTCTTGCTTCTCTTGTGAACCATCCACTCTGCCTATGTCCTCCTGCCCCCCTGACCCACACCCACCCTGCCCCGGTCTCCTTGCCTTCACTCCTCAGTGTTTACCCCATGCTGATTCTCTCTCCCCTCCGCTCACCTTCCACCATGTCTTGTTTTTTTCCTGCCTTCAGGGTTTGGTTCTCTGCCCTGCATCCTCAACGCCTGCTCTGGGGATGTCAAATCCACTTCCTGCATCAACCTGTCTGTCACGGACGCTGGGAGTGGAAGCCAGCGTCCACGGCCCCGTGTCCTGCTTAAAGCCCCCACGTTAGCAGAGATGGAAGAAATGAACACATCTGAGGTCAGAGAATAGGGATTCAGGAGAAAGGCTGAGAAAGGCTCAACAGGACAGGGGTTTGCCAGTTAGCGGAGTAGGTGTCCTCTGCAGCCAGCCACTGGGGGCGTGTGGCCCCTTCCATCTTTTCAGCTCAGAGGTAGCCTTGGAGCAGTGGGACAGTGACTTCTGAACACAGCAGCAACAGCAAAAGCTGAAAGGGGAAGTGGTTTTCTTCTCCTGGGCAGGCAAGTAGCCCAAGTAGCCCATAGATGATGTGAAAAGTGGTCCCAGCGAGGATCCCTAGCCCACTAGGATGCCAGAGGACCTCAGTGCCAGCCTTCCCAAGGCTCAGCCTTCTGCAGAGCTATCTCCAAGATTTTCTGGAAGGTCTCAGGGAATGGTTTGATTATTGAGACACTTGCCATGAACTGTCGAAAAGACAGGAGGGCTAGCGATAACGTAGAGGACAGTCCAGGACCTCAGTGGGCTCAGTCAGCAAGCACCCCTGGATTCACTGCCTTGGTCCAAGGATGAACAAGAAGATCCAGAGAAAGTGGTCAGAACTGGAGGTGGTGGCCAGGAGGGGCGTGGTCATGAAGGGGCAATGGTCAGGAGGGGCGTGGTCATCAGGAGTGGACATGGGGTGGAGCAGTGGTCAGCAGGGGGCGTGGTCAGGAAGGGGCTGTGTCTGATATGCATTCAGGAAGAAGAGTCCCCATGTGGAGAGGTGACACTGAAGCGGGATCGCTCTTTTTCCGAACATGACCTGGCTCAGCTTCGGAGTGAGATGGTCTCTGGCCTGCAGTCAGTCTCTCAGCCCCCAGGAGGCTCGGAGCCACCTCGGGCCAGAGCAGGCAGCATGCACTCCTGGAGGCCCAGCCCCCGAGAGCAGGGTACGTATTGCCTTTACCAGCATCTGCTCTGCCCACATCCATCCCATGGCCTTTGTGCAGCAGCTCTAGTCTCACGTGCTCCCTGAGCAGACAAGTACCCAGGGTTGTGGAGCTTGCGCCCTGCAAGGACAGTGCCGAGTCTGTCACCATCAAAAGCAGGCATCATGTGTTCCATTTGAGAATTTTATCAACTACCTAGCCTGTGTTCATTGCAAAACATTTCTAAAGAGCCTGAATCTTGGGGGCTGGAGAGATGGCTTTGTGGTTAAGAGCACTTGCTGCTCTTGCAGAGAAAGGGGGTTTGGTTCCCACAACCCACATGGTGACCCCCAGTGAGTTTCCATTTCGAAAGGAAGGCTGTGTCTCTGAGTGGTCAGAGCTCAGCCTCATGTTCTTACATGACTGGCTAAAGCGACAGTTGATCAGCAGAACACAACTTCCACGCGGAGCAAAACCTTGAACAGATATTTTGATATCAGGAAGTAAAAACTGTGGAGGAATGTGAGTTTCTGTCGTGCAGCTTTCCTTAAATTTTTTTTTTTGAGACAGGGTCTCTCTGTGTAGCCTTGGCTGTCCTAGACTTGCTTTGTAGACCAGGCTGGCCTTGAACTCACAGCGATCCTCCTGCCTCTGATTCCCCAGTGTTGGGGTTAAAGGCATGCACCACCACGCCCGGCTCCTTATAATTTTTTTAACATTTATTTAAAATTTTTAATTTACTTTTGCTTTTGTTTTTCAAGGCAGGGTTTCTCAGCTGGGCAGTGATAGCGCACACCTTTAACCCCAGCACTGAGGAGGCAGAGGCAGGTGGATCTCCATGAGTTCGAGGCCAGCCTGGTCTACAAAGCAAGTCCAGGACAGCCAAGGCTACACAGAGAAACCCTGTCTCGGGGAAAAAAAAAAAAAAGACAGGGTTTCTCTGTCTAGCCCAGGAACTCATTCTGTAGACCAGGCTGGCCTCAAACTCAAGAAATCTGCCTGCCTCTGCCTCCCAGAGTGCTGGGATTAAAGACCTACACCACCACTGCCCAATTTAATTTACTTTTTATCTTATGTGTATGGGTGTTTTGCACATATGCATGCCCCATGTGCTTGTATGTATGTGTATGTCTGTGGTGTACCTGCTGAGGTCAGAGGAGGGTGCTGGGTCCCCCGGAGCTGGGGCTACAGATGGTTGTGACCCACCATGTGGGAATTGGGATTGAACCCGAGTCCTCTGCAAGAACACTGCTGAGCCAACTCTGCGGCTCTCCATTTGACTTTCAGCTTGTTCCCCATGCCCACTGGCACACACAGCGTCCCCACTGTCCACCTGGCACAGCTCTCCTGCCAGGTAGTCTTTATGGGCTTGTGTTCTTCCTCCAGTTCCCTGTCCTGTGAGTGGCCAGTCCCAGCCTTACCCCAGCTCCGCCTTGCCCAGCAGCTGGAGCTCAGTGGATAAAACGGAGGCTTCCGCACCAGACACCAGACACCTGTGGCTGGTAAGTGACAGGGCAGGCTGCCTGGATGGCCTCTCTGGCATCAACTTCATCCTTTCCCAGGACAAGACACTCTCCATATATGGGGCGGGGCGGGGCGGGGCGGGGCGGGGCGGGGGGGGGTCGCACGTGTCCAGTGTCTGTATCTGTTGAAGTTGTTCTTTGCTGCCACTTGCTGGGAGAAGTTAGTACTGCAAGTTTTGTGGCGCTTGTTGTTCTTTGCTGCCACTTGCTGGTAAATGTTGGTACTGCGAGTTTTGTGGTGTTCGTATGAAGAACTGATAGTCCCTACTGCTTTGGAGCCTGGACTTGGGCGACGAATTGCACTGTGCAAATGTATCAAATGAGGCAACAGGTGCGTGAGGGAAGGAAAACCGTGCTTGACACCGTCATCTCACTGAGGCTTGGATTAAGACCGGTGTTAAAATGCTTTGGAAATTATAAGTTCTGTGTAAGTTTAAGGCAGCCTTATTAACTTTACAGGTTTATTTACTTATGTGTGTATATGAGTGATTTACACATGGATGCCTGGTGCCTGCTGAGGTCAGAGGCATCAGGTCTTCCGGAACTCGGGTTGTAGCTCTTAGTGAGTCAATCTGTGGGTGCTGGGAACTGAACCCCAGTCCCTCTAAGAGCAAGAAGTGGTGTCCCCCACATGTGGAATGGAGGATGGCCTCCGCAGGTATACACGCATACATATACGATAAATAAATGTTAAGATGTTTTTAAAAAGTGACTTCTCACCTTTTCATCTTAAAATAATAAACATTACCACACAGTTTCTGAGCCTTAAAAATCCAGAAGCAGGGGCTGGAGAGATGGCTCAGAGGTTAAGGTCACTGTCTTTTCTTCCAAAGGTTCTGAGTTCAATTCCCAGAAACCACATGGTGGCTCACAACCAACTATAATATGATCTGCTGCCCTCTTCTGGGATGCGGGCAGAATACTGTATAAATAATAAGTAAATAAATCTTTAAAAAAGAAGAGGCCAGCCTGGTCTACAAAGAGAGTTCCAGGATATCCAGGGCTACACAGAAAAGCCCTGTCTCAAAAACAAAAAAATCTTAAAAAAAAAAAAAAAACCAAGCCAAACCCAGAAGCAGAACCAGGTGTGGTGGCGCACACCTGTAATCCCAGCACTGGGGCGGCAGAGGCAGGTGGATCTCTGTGCGCTCAAAGCAAGCCCAGGACAGCCAAGGGTACACAGAGAACTCCAGCCTCAAAAAAATAAACAACACAAAGTTATTTGTTTGTTTGTTTGTCTTATTTGTGGGTGTTCCGTCTGCATGTAAGTTTGTGCCCCACATGGATGCAGTGTCTGTGAGGCCAGAAGGGGGTTGGATTCTCTGGGACTGATGTCACAGATGGTTGTGAGGCACCGTGTGGGTCCTGGGAATCAAACCTGGGTCCTCTGAAAGAGTAGCCACTGCGTTTATCTGCTGAGCTATCTCTCCAGCCCCTTTATTTTTACTTTTGAGACAAGAGTCTCACGTCGTACCCCAGGCTGGCCTAGAGTAAACTGTGTGGCCCAGGCTGGCCTCAAACTTGCTTTGCTCCACTTCCACCTGAGAAGCAAATTAGCTAGGGGGCTTGGCTGCTGTCTCCCTGAGGTTCCAGGCAGAATGTAGTAAACAGGGGCTGCAAGCGTCACGGAGGCCGCATGACCTGCAGAGCCCTTATGCCACGGCATCTGAAAGACACAGCATGTTTTGTGACCAAGTATCAGTAATGCCACACGGTCACTACTAACTACAGTGTTATCAAGTCTTGCCATTTTTAGTCCTTGTGCCGTGGCAGCAGAAAGCCTGCAGTGTAAGTCTGTGTACCACATACTTTATGACGGTCAACAATGAGACACTCTCACTATGAAGTGTTACCATTTTTTTTTTGCTCATTTGGTTGGGGTTTTTTGTTTTTTGTTTGTTTGTTTGTTTTTTGTTGTTGTGTTGTTTGAGACAGGGTTTCTCTGTGTAGCCTTGGCTGTCCTGGACTCGCTTTGTAGACAAGGCTGGCCTTGAACTCACAGAGATCCGCCTGCCTCTGCCTCCCAAGCTGAGATTGAAGGAGTGTGCCACCATGCCTGGCCTGGGAGGGACATGTTTTAAAATCCCAGAGTCCCACAGTGGCCTGTCAGTTCTGAGATCTCAAAAAGTACTTTCTGAAAGGTAGGCTATCAAAATCAGAGAACCTGGTGGCCTTTGGTCCTGCCCGAGTCCCTGAGAGGTGGCTGCTAATCTCCCTGCATGTGACATGGGAACTACTGAGCACACATAGCTAAGAAGGGAAAGAGCTGAAAGCTCTGGTGCTTCAGGCCCTGGTGTTCCCTGCGCTGCACTACTCACTGCACGCCTGAGAAGGAAAAACACCCAGTTTCCATCCTTGTGGCACCCGCTGCTGGCTCCCATCCTACCTCCACAAACAACAGCATCATTTTGAGTTCTGTGTGTCTGGCACCATGCTAAGAACTGTATGTCAAGCTGGGCGTGGTGGCGCACGCCTGTGATCCCAGCACTTGGGAGGTAGAGACAGGTGGACTTCTGTGAGTTCGAGGCCAGCCTAGTCTACAAAGCAAGCCCAGGACAGTCAAGGCTACACAGAGAAACCCTGTCTTGAAAAAACATAAAACAAAACAAAAAAGAACTGTATGCCATATTGCCTCAAAGGAACTGAAACAACCCCGTTTTCCAGAAAAAAGTAGGCTTAGAAGGTCTAGTGTGGAGTTTTATGCCACGCACTGGTAAGGTCAAACCAAGACCGCTCATCATAATGCCAGTGAGGGCAGATGGCCTGCTCTGTCCAAAAGAGCACACTCAGGATCAGGCAGGCAGAGGATCCCCAGGGGCACAGCAGGGTGAGAAGATTCTGTGGTGACGCTTGGAGGGAGAAGGAAGGTTGGAGCCATGGTATGTATTTACAAGCAGGAGATGGCGTTTGCTGGCATAGAAGGCGTCAGTATGGACAAGGGCGGGGTCCTGGGGCCATGGGACTGGGGGACCTTGCTAGAACAGCAGGGCCTCCTTGAAGCGGGTCCAGCCCCCAGGAGTGACTGAGCTGGTACCCACACTTTACTAAGTTGTCTGGGTTGTTTGAACTGAGACCGGGTAACTGTGGGGTCTCCAGGGTGTTGAGCAAGCAGGACCCTACCCCTCGCCCCCAGGAGTTCAGCCACCCCGTGGAGAGCCTGGCCCTGACTGTGGAGGAGGTGGTGGATGTGCGCCGAGTGCTGGTGAAGGCTGAGATGGAGAAGTTCCTGCAGGACAAGGAACTCTTCAGCAGCCTTAAGAGGGGGAAGGTAAGGCTTGGGTGCCCTGGGGGGCAGGGGAGGAGCTGTTCTGAGCAACAGAGTGTGGGACTCTGGGGTTGGGTGGAAGGCCTGAGGAAGGCACCTGTTGGGACTGGGCTTGGACTCTGGTGGCTGCACACAGCCATGTCTAACCTGGCCTCTCTCTGCAGATTTGCTGCTGCTGCCGAACCAAGTTTCCCCTATTTTCCTGGCCACCTACCTGTCTCTTCTGCAAGAGGTGAGCCTCTGTCAGCAGATAGGCTAACAAGGCGGCGGGGGTGGGGTGGGGTGGGTGTTATTTCCCTCCCCACCCCCCCGCCTCTGATGGGGTCTTACTATATATCCCAGACTGGCCTCAAACTCATGATCTGCCTGCCTCAGTTTCTTGAGGATCAGGGACTATAGGTTAGTGACACCATACCTTTTTTTTTTTTTTTCTTTTTTCTTTTTTTTGGTTTTTCGAGACAAGGTCTCTCTGTGTAGCCTTGGCTGTCCTGGACTCGCTTTGTAGACCAGGCTGGCCTCGAACTCACAGCGATCCGCCCACCTCTGCCTCCCGAGTGCTGGGATTAAAGGCGTGCAGCCATCTTTGCTTTGTTTTGAGACAGCATCTTACTATGTAGCCTTGGCTGGCCTGGAACTGTGTTCCGGGGGGTAGAACACATAGATCTTGGATTAAAGGCATGTGCCACCACACCTGGCTTAGGCTAAATTTAAGTAGTGAAGGGACACCCATGTTCAGCCAAGATGGGGCAACAGCCACTTCCTAGCTGAAATAGCCCCAAACAATCAAACAAAGGATATAAAACAAAGCCTTTAAGACACTGGGCTTCAGGCAACTGTGGGAAGCAAATGAGGGAGCTTGTGCTGGCCTGAGGAAGTTTCTCTTCAGCTGGAGATGGAGAAGGAGGCTGGGGCAGGGGCAGACAGGCCTGGAGGTCTGCCTCAGAGATGTCCTTGAGCATGGAGCAGTCACATGCGTGCAATCTCAGCACTCGGGAGGCAGAGGCAGGTGGATCACTGAGTTCGAGGCCAGCCTGGTCTACAAAGTAAGTCCAGGACAGCCAAGGCTACACAGAAAAACCTTGTCTCAAAAGACCAAAAAACAAAAACAAAAACAAAAACAAAAAAAAAGTGAGACCTGGAACAAGGTCTACAGGCACAGGCTCATAACCGTAACTCTGGGACTCTGTGAATTGTGGCAGGAGGATTGGCATCAGTTTGAGACCAACTGCTGTCTCCAAAAAACAAAAGCAATGAATAAAGTAGATTTTAGACCCAAGACCAGCCATAGAAGCAGGTATCCATAAGAAAGAGAATAAAAAAAAATAAAAAATAAAAAAAAGAAAAAAGAAAGAAAGAGAATCACAATCTTTTTTTGTTTTGGTTTTATTTTTTGGTTTTTCGAGACAGGGTCTCTCTGTGTTGCCTTGGCTGTCCTGGACTCACTTTGTAGACCAGGCTGGCCTTAAACTCATGGCGATGCGCCTGCCTCTGCCTCCCAAGTGCTGGGATTAAAGGCGTGCGCCACCACCGCCCAGCCTTTTTTTTTTTTTTATGATTTATTTATTTATCATGTGCACAGTATTTTGCCCTCATGTGTGCCTGCATGCCAGAGGAGGGCACCAGATCTCATCATAGATGATTATGAGCCACCATGTACTTGCTGGGAATTGAACTCAGGACCTCTGGCTCCTAACCTCTGAGCCGTCTCTCCAGCCCCGAGAATCATAATCTTTATCATTTACAATAATGGCAGATTCCAAGTACAAGCAGCAAAAATGATATGACTGCAAGAGGAACTGAGTGCACATTCATAATTAGTGACCTTAGCGCTTTTCATGCAATAATCAATAAAGCCATTAAGGACACCTAAGGACACGGGAGATTGGCACAGTATGCGCTTGAAACGTTCCACCCAGCAGCAGCTGAATGTGCACCTTTGGAGCTCTACATGGGACACTTACCAAGGTTCTTACCTTGGACCACAGGATGGGTCTCAATGTTTAGTTCAAGCTGAGCATGGCCACTTGGATGGTAGAGGAAGGAGGATCAGGAACTCAGGGTCATTCTTGGCTATACACTGAGTTTGAGGCCTCTAAGCACTGCTTGAGACGCTGTCTCTAAAAAGGTAAGTGGGGAAGGGGCTGGAGAGATGGCTCAGTGGTTAAGAGCACTGGCTCTTCTCCCAGAGGACCCAGGTTCTGAACCCAGCACCCACGTGGTGGTTCACAAGCATCTGTAACTACAGTTCCAGGGGATCAGTGACTCCCTCTGACCTGTGAGGACACCAGCTTGCTAGTGGCATACAGACATACATCCATACACATTAAAATAAAGGAATAAATATTTTTTTAAAAAGGGTAAATGGTAAGGGGATGCTGGAGAGATGGCTGAGTGTTAGGAGTGCTCGCTGCTCTTAGAGGACGCTGGTTTGGATTCCCTCACCCATGTGGTGGCTCACGACAGTTCATAACTCCAGTTCCAGGGGGTCTGGTGCCTTCTTCTGACCTCCACAGACCCAGGCATATATGTGGTACACAGATACATGTGTGGGCAAAACACTCATACCCGTAAAACTAAGTAAGTCTTTAAAAGTTATAAGCTGGGCGTGGTGGCACACTTCTTTAATCCCAGCACTGGGGAGGCAGAAGCAGCCTCTTGAGTTCAATCTCTGATCTCTTGAATTTGAGGCCAGCCTGATGTACAAAGTGAGTTCAGCCAGAGCTACAAAGAAAGTGTTGAAAAACATACATATACAGACATAGATATGTACATATGTACATACGTACAAATGAAAGAAAGAGAATTATAGCTGGGCAATGGTAGCACATGCCTTAAATCCTAGCTCTCAGGAGGCAGAGGCAGTTAGATCTTGGAGTTCAAGGCCAGCCTGGTCTACAGAGTGACTTCCAGGACAGCCAGGGCTACACAAAGAAACCTGCCTCAAAAAAAAAAAAAAAACTTCAAAAGATGGGCTGGAGAGATGGCTCAGAGGTTAAGAGCGCTGTCTGCTCTTCCAGAGGACCTGAGTTCAATTCCCATCAACCACATGGTGGCTCACAACCATCTATGTGATCTGGTGCCCTCTTCTTGCCTGCAGGCAGAACACTGTACACATAATAGGCTCAATTTTTTTAAAAAAGAAAGCTTTATTTATTTTGTATACAGTGTTCTTCCTGTATGTACACCTACACACCAGAATAGGGCACCAGATCTTATTATAGATGGTTGTGAGCCACCATGTGGTTGCTGGGAATTGAACTCAGGACCTTTAGAAGAACAGCCAATGCTCTTAACCTCTGAGCCATCTCTCCAGCCCCCCAGGCTCATTTTTTAACTATTATATTTTATTATGAGCTCACTAACAGAGCATACCTCACTTACAACCCAACTAACCCAAACAATAGGAAAAGGAGATTATCAGTTCCAAGGAACAAGTCTCCTGGCGTAGTCAGCAGGAGCTCAGCAAACCTGCAATTCAACCAAGGTTGCTGCTGGAACCTGGAACAGCAGCCAAGGCCCAGAGCCTCAGCCAGAGCCCAAAGCTTTGAAGCCTTCCCTAGAGTAGTTCTCTCTGGGAGTGTCTCTTGAAGTGTTGATGAACAGCCAAAACAATCCCAAGTCTTCTCTCTCAAGCCTCTTGTTTTGGGCTCATATAGATATATATCCTCTCAGAGTCTCTACTAGGATGTTTTCAGCTGGCAACATCCAAGCTCCCCTTGGTTCCACTTCTAAATGGAAAAACATCCTGCTCTTTCACAAGTCTGTTCCCTATCCCACACTTGGGATCAACACAAAAAACATGATTATCTCTCCTACCCATAAGAAAATAAATAAATAAATCTTTTTTTTTTTTTTTTTTTGGAGACAGGCTGTCCTGGAACTCACTCTGTAGACTGCTGGCCTCAGACTCACAGAGATCCGCTTGCCTCTGCCTCCCAAGTGCTGGAATTAAAGGCATGTGCCATGACCGCCTGGTTTAAATCTTCTTTTTTAAACTGAAAAAAAAAAAAAATTAAAAAAACCCCAAAACACTGTAATATCCAATTAATACAAAATGTGTTCCCTAACTATAATGAAATAAAATTAGGTTAAGCCATGGTTTTCCCTCCCCCACCTTCACTCTGGATATTTAGTTTAGGGCTGGGCTTTGTGCATGGCAGACAACACTGCCATGCTACTGAGCGACTCCTCGGCCCAACCCAGCGATTTATTGATGGGAAACTAATTATAGGATACCCTTCCCAGGGAACACGGTCCACTGTCTTAGTAAAGGAATTTTGACAACCTTCATATATGGAGAAGAGCCCCTGGTACATCTATAGAATAGTTTACCAGGCATCTCATTGTAGCGTATCATGTATGTTTTATTAGTATGTGCCCGGGACAGTCTGAAAGCTGGATCTCTACAGAATGGCTATCTAAATTTAGGGCTGAAGTTTAACAAGAAGGTTGTTGTTGTTGTTGTTGTTGTTTTTAATGAGACAAGGCCTACTATATAGCTCAGGCTAGCCTCACAAAATACCCCATGCTAGCCCTAGTCTCATAATCCTCTGTCCTGAGTGCTGGAATCATAGGTCAGTCTCACCACACCTGGCAAGCATTTACTTATGAAATTGGATATGGGAAATTTTTTTTAGAACCAATTGCTGCATAAAATTGGACATCTTACTTGAAGCCTTCCTACCTAGATGGTACCTCTATGGTGAAAGTCACCAGAAATACTCCAGGCCAGATATCCCTAAGAGAGACAAAGAGACGAAAGAGACGAAAGAGACTGAGTGACCAGGGATGAAGGCTGACTCGTGTGGGGCAGACACAGAAGCCAGGAGGAGGACGTATTCCCTCCCGAGGCTTCCTTACCGCTGATGTTATCTTCTTTCTGTCCCTTGCAGAGCTGTGTGCACCTCCTGCAGTGTGAAGGTGAGGATCTGGGGAGCCTTCCACATCTTGGTGAGGTGGGCTAGGGACACTGCTGTTACCAATCGGATGCGTTGGACAATCGCCCCCTTATGAGGCACCTCATCCATTCCCTTCTAGGAAGAATCTGTCCCCACACGTCCCAAGATGCAATTAGTGTGTTTGCTTGTTTCGATTGTAAGACAGTGTCTCATACAGTCTAGGCTGATTTGAAACTCTCCCTGAGGATGACTTTGAACTCCACTTCTTCCTGTCTCTGCCTCCGAAGTCCTGGGATTACAGGCAGGAACCACTCACTGACCTAAGACTGTAGGGGGTGTGTGTGTGTTTTATTTCTTTTAGGCAGGGTGCCACTATGGATCCCTGTCTGAGCTGGAACTCACTATGCCTGGCCAAGACTACAATTTCTTAAAGCCCTTATAGGTCGTATTTTATTTTATTTTATTGAGACAAGGTCTCGCTGTGTATAACACTGGCTGGCCTGGAACTGGCTACGTAGACCAAGCTGGCTTTGAAGCTTCTTGAGTACTGGGATTACAGGTGTACAACACCTTGCTCAGCTCTCATATGTAGTCTTAAAATTCATTTTTAAGGTGCTAGAGAGATGGCTCAGAGGTTAAAAAGCACTTGTTGCTGTTACAAAAGACCTGGGTTTTGTTCCCAGAACTTACATGACAGCTAACAAGTTTGTAACTCCAGTTCCAGAAGATCAAAACACCCTCTCCTGTCTTCCAGGGGCACTGCGTGCACACAGTGCACAGACATAAATGCAGGCAGAGCACCCTTACACATCAAGTAAAATAAATAACATCTTAGCCATTCCATGTGAGAAGGTTGGAGGCACGCAGCTTTCCTCTCCCCTTCTAGAAGCTGTCCTTCAGCTTGTATTTGGATAACAGGCTTCTGCTCTGAGGTAACGGACAGAAACCCTGGAGGTGTGCTAACCACCGTGTCTCAGCTCAGAAGGAGGAACCTGCTTTTCTCTATTTCTGTATAATCTGTCCCTGGACCACAGGAACACCTCATGCTTGTCAGTGTGAAACACTGGTTGTGTGCAGAACCTACCATCACACCCTTTGTGGTATAAAAAGACACAGTTCCTGACCCCTAAGATACAGTTCAGAAGAGCAGGAAATGTAGTTGGGAGGCACTCATGCTGGGTCCTCAGATGAAGGTGTAGGGGTGCCCCTTTCAGTCTCTAGTCCCCAGAGGGGTGCAGAGGCTGGAGCATGCCTGGACGGTTGCTGAGGAGCCTTGTCCATCCCCTTCCTTGTGTGCAGATGAAGATGCCTTCCAAGAAGTGCGCACACATCCCCGTGTACACACTTGGTTTTGAGAGTCTTCAGAGGGTGCCAACTACCAAAGCCACGCCAACACCGAGGAGAGAGGCCTTCCAGTATGTTCTCTTGCCTTGTTACTGGTGTCCTGTGGTGGGAAACTGGGGCAGCAGGTTCCCATGGCACTGTGAAGGTTTCCCCAAGGAACATGTCAGGGACTCAGGAAGGGCCTTTGCAGGGATGCACGCTGCCAGTGTGCTCAGGGAGACCCCTGTGGAGGAGGAAGGAGGCAGTTTGGAGGAGGGTGACTGTGGACATGAAAAGCAAGATCTGGGATTCTGAAGTGGCAAGAAAAGGCCTGGGGGGGGGAGGGTCTGTCCCTAACAGGGTTCTCTCTTCTCATTGCTCTATCCTGGCCTCTCTCTCTAGATCCCTGCAGGGACCAAAGTGGCGCAGTGTGGAGGAGGAGTTTCCCCACATCTATGCCCACGGCTGTGTCCTAAAGGATGTTTGCAGTGACTGCACAAGCTTCGTGGCTGATGTAGTGTGCTCCAGCCGCAAGAGTGTGGACGTCCTCAATGCCACGCCACAACGCAGCCGCAGCCGCCAGACCCAGTCCCTCTATATCCCCAACACCAGGACTCTCAATTTCCAGTGACTTGTGATGGCCACCCCGTGCCCCATCCTGGAACACAGCTGCCATCAACCCCCCTTGCGCATGTACATATATACATATATAGATACATTTATAATATATATATATGGCCTATATATTTATATTTACATACATTGTCTCTTTGCCCTACAGTTCATTCAGGGCCCAGCTTTCTCCAGAACCTTCCCTGTTCTTTTCCTCTCAGGAATCCTTGGAAAGGCTGGGAGGGATTGGGGAACGGAGGGAGGGCTGAGGACTTTGATCTTAGAACTCTGGCACAGCTTCTACCATGGTTCTCTTTGGCGGCCTTTCCTTCCCTGGGTGGATAGGGCAGCTTGGTTCGCGGGTGAACCTGAGTACCAGGTCTACCTCTGACGCACTTTTGGGGCCCAACAGCAGAGGCACCTGGGACACCTCTAAAAGTGGATTGTGAATTTTCCTGAGGCAATTGACATGAACAAGCATCTGTTCACCCCAGATGACACAGTGACGGACCAAGGACATGACTCCACTTCAGTCTAGCTTGATGAACCAACTAGTTTCCTGAGTAACGTACCAAGGGGTTACTTACAGGACCGGAAATGACCCTCAGATACTTGTGTCACCTCAAAGCCCCATTCCAGCATAGGTGACAATTCACTGTAATTCACACCCCAGTTAATTTCCTACTTCCCATGGTGCAGCTGGGGAGGAGGTGTGGCTGGTACCTGCTGTGAAGGCCTGATGACCTGTTTCCTACCCTATAACCATTACCACAGGCCTACTATCACACTGTGCTATTTATTTCACTGCCGTGGTTGCAGGCGGTGTTTTCTGTTTGCTACAGCCGCTCTGCCACATCAGAGCCACATGATGACAATGGTTCATTAAGCCCTGAGGCAACACCTACCTGGGACTCAGGGAGGGAGGCGGGTTCTGTTGTCACCCCACCTTACAGAAACAAAGGATCAGTAAGGTAAAGGATTTTACTGCTTATGAGAATAGCCCGCACCTCTCCTGAATCACCCTGCTGACTGAGGCCTCTTGGATGACTCCAGGCTCTGACACCCTGCTCAGGACAAGAAGAGGCACCAAAGGCACAGGAAGGCAACAGGTGGCTTTGTGGGAAAGAGCTGACCTTCAAATTAGAACAGCCAATAAAAGCAGTTAGCTCCCAGCTCTCGTTTGAGCACCTCAGACTGCCTCTGTATCTTATTTGTCTTTTTACATTTTATTTTATTTTTTGGTTTTTCGAGACTGCGTTTCTCTGTGTAGTCTTAGCTGGTCTGGAGTCACTTCGTAGACCAGGCTGGCCTTGATCCGCCCGCCTCTGCCTCCTGGTGCTGGAATTAAAGGCATTCGCCACTACGCCTGGCTGTCTTTTTATATTTTAAATGATATTCTTTTTTTTTTTTAAAGATTTATTTATTATGTATACAGTACATATTAAATCACATTATAGATAGTTGTGAGCCACCATGTGGTTGCTGGGAGTTGAACTCAGGACCTCTGGAAGAGCAGTCAGTGCTCTTAACCGCTGAGCCATCTCTCCAGCCCCCATTAAATGATATTCTTACGTTACACGTTTGCTTGCATTGATTTATGTGCACTCCACAGCTCATGGATGCTATCGAACTGGAGCTGCAGGAAGTTGTGAATCACATGTGGGTGCTGGGAACTGAACTCAGGTCCTTTCCTTGAGCAGCTGGCACTCTTAACCACTGAGCCATCTCTCCTGCCCTTTGAAACAAAACAAACGGGCGTGATGGCGCACACCTTTAACCCCAGCACTCCGCAGAGGCGGGTGGATCGCTGTGAGTTTGAGGTCAGCCTGGTGTAGAGTGAGTCCAGGACAACCAAGGCTACACAGAGAAACCCTATCTGGAAAAACAAACAAAAAACCCCAAGAGAATCTGAATGGCCTGGTCCTACTTAGAGATTTTTGCCCAGTGTGGGCGGAGCAGCTCAGTCTTTCAGGCTGAGCACCCAACCTAGGGAGGAACCAAGATCCCTGGGGGAGGCAGCTGGAAAACTAAGGGCACTGACCTGCCCGCCCTCTCTGTCCTTGCCAACTGCCTTCCTGTTTGGAATTTGGGAGTCACATGAATCCAAAACCAGGTTCTCTCTGGGCTACTTACCCATTAAGTCAGTTTCTTCATGTGTAAAAGGAGAACTATCTCCTATAGTGAGGTAGGACTTCAGAACAGCGAGGGCTGCCCTGCCACTCTTCCCCTCACCCTCTCCCCTGCTCTCAAGGTGGGGGAGGGGTCCAACCCAATACCAGCTAGTTTTACACTCTTACTTTGGAGGTACTCAATCATGGCTTACCTAGGAACGTTTTCCCAAAGTATAAAAAACTGGGCCTGGAGCTGGGCATGGTGGCACAGGCCTTTAATCCCAGCACTCGGAAGGCAGAGGCAAGTGGATCACAGTGACTTCGAAGCCAGCTTGGTCTACAAAGTGAGTCCAGGACAGCCAAGGCTACACAGAAACCTTGTCTTGAAAAACTAACCAACCAACCAGACAGACAAAACTGGGCCTGGGCATGGAGCAGCTTTGTAATTCCAGCAAGTTCAAGATCAGCCAGAGCTACACAGCAAGATCTTGTTTTATTTGTTTTTAGAGACCTGATCATGGGGTTTTTGGTTTTGTTTAAAAAAAAAAAAAAAAAAGCTGGGCATGGTGTCGCAGGTAGATGATGTGAGTTTGAGGCCAGCCTGATCTACAAAGTGAGTCCAGGACAGCCAAGGCTACACAGAGAAACCGTTTTTGAAAAATGCAAAAACAGTCTAGGGCAGTCAAGGCTACACAGACCCTGTCTCGGAAAAAGAAAAATGCAAAAACAAAACGAAGCGAAAGGAAAACAAAACACAAAACAAACAAACAACAACAAAAAACCAGCCTGATCTGTCCAGAGACTCCCTACACCTTTATTGTGAAAACGTTCCTGGATTAGAATACACAAAGGGCTGGCCATCTCGACTTCAGATCATCGATCCACGCCAACACCCCCGTAACGAGAGCATTCCCTACAGCGTTCGCGACAATAAAAAAGGAACTTCTATCGCCTAACACGGCTCCGCGCGTCTCACGGAGAGGAGATACCCAGTCCTTAAGTTAGACTGTTTCTGTTAAGGCAGACACTGCCCCTTTGCTGCCTAGGGGCAACGCGGAGGCGGGGAACACCGGAGGTTCGGGAATCCGTCCTTGCATTCGCCGTTCGGTCGTATCAGAACAGTCTCTTTGCACGCGAGCACCGCAGCGTGCCTTCGTGCTCACCCCCTCCTCACCTGGCCCCACCTAGGAGTCGCCCCGCCCCGCCCCGCCCCGCCCGCCAGCCCCGGGGGATCACGTCGGTGGCGCGCTGCGTTCTGAGCCTGCGCGTCCACGTCCTTGTCCCAGCCGGTTTTCTGCAACCCATACAACCTCGAAAAAGCTGAAGAAACACCGCACTAGAGCCGGGGCGCCGCCGCCGCTGTGGGGCCCAACTCTCGCGAGATCTCTCTGGTCCACCCTCGCACCTTCTCGGACCCCATGGGTTAACTGGGAGGAAGTTCCGGAGAGCCGCGGCGCGCAAACGCGACACGCCAGCCTTGCGCCAGCGCGCCGCCAGTGCGCAGGCGTCGCCACTCTGCTGCTCTTCCTCGTCCCTGTGCCTCCATCAGGCTGTCGGTTCCTATGTCGCGCCGGGCCCTCCGGAGGCTGAGGGGGGAACAGCGCGGCCAGGAACCCCTAGGGCCCGACGCCTTGCAGTTTGACCTCCTCGATGACGATGACGCAGAGGAAGAAGGACCAAAACAGGGGTTGGGTGGCCGGCGCCCCGGAGGCGCAGGGAAGGAAGGAGTCCGTGTCAACAACCGGTTCGAGCTGGTGAGGAGCTGGACAACCGGAGGAGACTGGGGTGGGGTGGGGGCATGACGTCATACGAAGAGGGAATTAAAAAGTTGGGTCTGGACTGCAGTCGAGTGGGCGGAGAGAAGGGGCTGCGCTGCATCGGGGAAGGCGGGCCTTCTGTAGGGGGGTGGGGTGATGAGGCAATGCTGAATTGCGAGTCCGGGTGGTGTTGATTTGAGGCGACGTTCCCCATCCCAGATAGATTGGAAGGTGGGATAAGATGCGGAGCGAGGGGGGCCTGCTAAAGGTCTAGCGCGGGGCTGTGGAGGGGCTGAGGGATAGGAATTCACTGCAGTACAGGGCGTGTCCCAGGGCAGTGTCGAGAGGCGTGGTGTGACGTAGGGGCAGCCCAGGGCCGTGACGTCAGGGTGGGCGTGGCGTGACGGATCGGTGACAGCTAAGGGGGAGAGCCAGCAGGCATGGAGTTCAGTTGGTTTGGGGCTTCGGTAAAGGGGTAAGGTTGTGCTGTAGTGGGGCTCGCATGGTTTCCTATCTGAGCCTTGAGAGAGGTCTCTGCAGCTCTTTACAAATATTCCAGTGTATTTGTCACGGCAGTTCTGTCTGTCCCTGCAAAGTGTACCTAGCTCATGCCTCGCAGCAGGTGTCTGACACACACACAAAAATGTGTAGTGCTCTTGAGTCCCATGTTTTCCCTTATGACTGACTGATCTGTGTCTGCAGCTTCATATGTGAAACTCTGACTGCGTGTGTCGGCAGATAATATGTTTGTTTTACTCTTTTGGTAGCTCCAGCGTGCACATAGGGTAAGGCTTCAGTGGCCATTTTTGAGTGAATGAAAATTTGTAATGAGTCTGAAAACCCTTTGTAATACACAGTCTTGCAGTCCCCAGCTTGGTAGCGCTCACCTTTAATCCCAACACCGGGGAGGCAGAGGCAGGCGGATCGCTGTGGGTTCGAGGCCAGCCTACTCTACACAGTGAGTCTAGGACAGTCAGAGCTACACAGAGAAACCCTGTCTCAACAAACAAAACAAACAAAATCAAAAGACAAACTGACCAAATATATTGAGGAGTGTGGGAAATGTCCTAGACATTTTGGAAGTTTTGCTCAGAGATTGGTAACAACCTCCCCAGTAGGAATGACAGGGACTGATCCTGTAGTTTGTGGTGGTGAAACAGGCCTCTCCTTGGCACTGTTAGAACTCCGCTACCTCCGGGAGGCAGAGGCAGGTGGATCGCTGTGAGTTCGAGACCAGCCTGGTCTACAAAGTGAGTCCAGGACAGCCAAGGCTACACAGAGAAACCCTGTCTCAAAAAAAGAAACAAAAAAACAAAACAGAACAAAAAACCCAAAGAACTCCGCTACCTCCTCTGATTTTTCAGCCTGAAAGTACCTCCCTTTCCTACTCTGTTTCTTGTCCTTTTATTTTAACTTTTTTTTTTTAATTAGGTTTAACTTATTGTTGTTGTTGTTGTTATTTTGGGTTTGTTTGTTTGTTTTCAAGACAGGGTTTCTCTCTGTAGCCTTCACTGTCCTGGACCCGCTTTGCTGACCAGTCTGGCCTCGAACTCACAGAGATCTGCCTGCCTCTGCTTCCCCAGTGCTGGGATTACAGGCGTGAGCCACCGTACCAGGCCTTGTTTTGTTTTTCCAAGACAGGGTTTCTGTGTGTAGTCCTGGTTGTCCTGGAACTCTGCAGGCCAGGCTAGTTTCAAACTCAAAAATTCAATTACTTCTGCCTCCAGAATGCTGGCATCAAGGGTGTGAGCCATTACCTCCTAGCTAGATTTAATTTTAAACATACAAAAAAATAGGGAAATACAGATAATCCATACGTGCCCATGGCCCAGTTCCCAGTTACTGGCATTCAGTCAGTCTACGTGTCTTTAATATTATTTCACTCCCTTTTCTCTAAGAGGTGATTTCAAAGCAGATGGTAGACAGCACATCACTCACCCCGGGTGTAAGTCTTCTTCGGTATTGGATTCCTCCCTTGACAGCAGCTGCTGTTAGCTCTCGGACCTTAGGTACCTGGACCATCCACCCTAAAGATTGTATGACTCTTGGGAGCCCTTTCTCCAGTGAGCAGAGATCAAGGCTGACTCGTTACAGCTTTTTGCCTTTTACCTCAGCCCTCTGTCCTCTGCTTCTGCCATCCTTTTCTTCCTTCCTGGCAACTCTCAAACTGCTCAGCTGCCTCCTTTTTTAGGGGTCAAGTAGCTGGCTGTCTTGCCACTTTTGGGCCTGGGCTTTGATGACCAGCTAGCCCACACTACTGAATGGGCAAGAAAGGGGCCAGGGGAGTGGCTCAGTGGTTAAGAGCCCTTGCTGCTTTTCCAGGGGACTTGAGTTTGGGTCCAGGGGATCACCTACAAATCAAAGCCAAGGCTTGTGAGGGTAAAAAGTGAAACAAACTAGTCAGGTGTGGTGGCGTACACCTTTAATCCCAGCACTTGGGAGGCAGAGGCAGGTGGATCGCTGTGGGTTCAAGGCCAGCCTGGTCTACAAAGTGAGTCCAGGACAGCCAAGGCTACACAGAGGAAGCCTGTCTCAAAAAACCAAATAAAATAAAAGGTAGACTGGCTTACTGTTGCCAGACAGCTATCTTCCTGAAAGCAGCCAGGGAATTGCCAGTAAGAGAATCAAAATGCCTCACTCCGCCCCCCCCCCCAAAGTCTTTACTTAGTTACAGGAAAATGAACATCAGAATTCGAAGAAGTCATTCACATTCAGAATGATTCTAGCTGGTTTTAGCAGCGTCTGACATCCGTACAGTGCCTGGAGCGGAGTGTGACCCCTTTATCTGCCTCAGCCCCCGGTGCACAGGGGGCCTTGGTCACTGTTTGTTCCACTGGGTTCTGTCCTGGACACGTAGCTGACAGTGCTCCCCTCCCAGCAGTTGCCAGGAGCCTGCTGAGACAGTTCTCCCTGGCCTCAGCTTTTGCTAGTCTGTTTGTTTGTTTGTTTGTTTGTTTTTGTTTTGTTTTGTTTTTTGAGACAGGGTTTCTCTGTGTAGCCTTGGCTGTCCTGGACTTGCTTGGTAGACTCAGATTGGCTTCAAACTCACAGTGATCCACCTGCCTCTGCCTCCCGAGTGCTGGGATTAAAGGCCTGCACCACCACACCCGGTGCTTTCTCTAGTCTTGTTCACTGTGTTTCAGCCGCGCTGACCTCCCCCAGCCACGCTTGGGTACTGTCCTGCTACCCGCCTACTCTTACCATCTAACTAGGGTCACCGCCATCCTCGTTCACGAGCTTTTTAGTCTACTCTTTTCCTTTCCCGGGACAGTTACCACCATATGCAGTGTCCTGTTTTCTTGCTGTGCATGCTGTTTGTCCTGGAAACAGACTTTGTGGCTCACTGATGTGTCGCCACCACTCAGGACAGGGTATGGCACTCAGAATGCATGTCTGTCAGTGCTGATTTTAATAAGACAAATTACTAGCCAGTCGATGGTGGCCTACCCCTTTAATCTCAGCAGTAGGGAGGCAAAGACAGGTGGATCTCTGAGTTCAAGGTCAGCCTGGTTTACAGAGCGAGTTCCAAGACAGCCAAGGCTACACAGAGAAACCCTGTCTCAAAACCCAACAACCAACTGAATTGCCTTAGGTATGCATGCAAAGCTGTGTTTTCTGGGAATTGAACTCAGGATCAGGACCTTTGGGGGAGCAGTTAGTGCCCTTAATCTCTGAGCCATCTCTCCAGCCCCAGAATGCTGCTCTTGATACATTCTTAGGGGCTGAGGATGTCCTTCTGGGGGACTGAGGCAGGGTAAAGACTGCCTGGGGCTTCTCCTGACTAGAAGTCATTACTGCTTCGTCAGAAGGGTGGTTACCGATCAGCTTGTTGCTGGGCACGGCAGTACAGACTTTGAATCCCTGCATTCGGGGGGAGTTAGAGTTAGAGGCCGTCTTAGCCCATATATCAAGTTCCAGGCCAACCAGGGTAGCATAGTGAGACTGTGTCACACAAAAAAAGGGAACCCCAGAGAGATAGCTCAGTGGTTAAGAACACTGACTGCTCTTCCTAAAGGACCCAGCACCCACATGGCAACTCACAACTGTCTGTAACTCTAAGATCTGACACCCTCACACAGACGTACATGCAGGCAAAACACCAATGCACATGAAATAAAAATAAATTATTTTTTAAAAAGATGAAATCAGCTTATTGAAGTTATATAATAAAATGCATCCTCTTGAAGCATCTGGTATGCTTTTGACATTTCCAACTGTGTAAACTGCCCATGTTTTAGACACCTGGTGTGTGCTCACTTATGACCGGTCCCCGCTCAGAATATATGTGCAGGATTATTCAGTCTTGAGTATTTATCACTTGTTCTTCCTTTCTGCTGAGTGGGAAATGGTGTGTCCTGGTTGTTCTGCAGGGATGGGGGTTGAGCCCAGGGTCTTGTGTATGCCTTACATTCCTTTTTATTTATTTATTTTTTAAGTTTATATATTTATTTGTTTTTTTGGTTTTTCGAAACAGGGTTTCTCTGTGTAGCCCTGGCTGACCTAGATTCGCTTTGTAGACCAGGCTGACTCAGACTCACAGAGACTGCCTGCTTCTACCTCCCAAGTGCTGGGATTACAGGCGGCTACCACCCCTAGCTCTATTTTTTTTTTTTTTTTCAAAATACGGTCTTCGGGGGCTGGAGAGATGGCTCAGAGGTTAAGAGCACTATCTGCTCTTCCAAAGGTCCTGAATTCAGTTCCCAGCAACGACATGGTTGCTCGCAGCCATCTATAATAAGATCTGGTGCCCGGCTGTCCTGCACTCACTCTGTATACCAGGCTGTCCTTAAACTCACAGCAGTCTGCCTGCCTCTGCCACCCAAGTGCTGGGATTAAAGGTGTATGACGCCACCAAGCCTGGCTTAATAAATATATCTTAAAAAAAAAAAAAAAAGTTGGATGGTCTGGAGAGATGACTCAGCGGTTAAGAGCACTGGCTACTCCTCCAGAGGACCAATTTCAGTGCTCACAATAATTGCCTGTAACGTAGGTTCCAGAGAATCTGGTACCCTTGCACAGACATGCAGACAGAACACCTATTTTATTACTAAAAATAAATAAATCTTTTTAAAAAGAGATCCAGGCTGGGTGTGGTGATGGCCAGTGGTGCACACCTTTAATCCCAGCAGAGGCAGAAGCAGGTGGATGCCTGAGTTCTAGGCCAGCCTGGTCCACAGAGGGAGTTCTAGGACAGCCAGAGCTACACAAAGAAACACTCTCTCAACAACAAAAACAAACAAACAAAAAGTTAACTGCCACTTTGTGCACATCACAGCGATTATTTTATTACATTAGAAAACTGTGTAAACAGTCACTAACCTCATATAGACATTCCCACGTGAGCCTGATTTCCCCATGGCTGCAGAGTAGGATGGAAACAGTTCCCATGACTGCCCTCCTGACACCAGCTCCAACTGTAGGGTTCTCAGGGCCACCTCCCAAGGTCAGTAACTGTGAAACTACAGAACAGTGACAGATCTGCGGGGCAGTCGCACAGAGTGGCACTTCAGAGGCAGTGCTTGCAGTGCTGTGCCCAGGCAGACCCGTGGTGCTCTCACATCCTTGACAGTGGATACCAAGTAGCCTGAGCTTCTGTGGTCAGGTTTCTTGTTTTGATTTTAGCATCGAGGGTTACAGGGTGAACGGCTTGCATTGTGCATCGATGGAGCTGACTTGAAGGGGCTCCTGTACGGCTCACGTGGCTGGCCTGGGTCTGCTGTACTTCAGGAATTTGAGTTCCTGACTTACATACCCACTGTAGATCATGTTGCTACCATCTGACTTGGCCTCAGGGCCCCTGTAAATTGTCTGGTCAGTGTGAGTTGACGCCCAGTGAAGAAGACAATACTGTGGAAAATTCCCAGAGGCTTAGATGGTCACTACCCAGAAGCCAGGGCAAAGGCCAGGCCTTTATTTGGATGGTATGAAATGTATTATTATGTATCTGTAACATGGAAATGAATTCTTGTGTTGAAGCCGTGCATTCAACTGTGAGGATCATGCTGGGCATGCTCTTCTTCTTTTAAGACATTATTTTCATGTGTGTGGACGTGTTTTCCCTTGCATGCATGTCTGTATATCACATGTGTGCCTGCTGCCTCCAGCTAGACCAGGGCACTGGGTCCCCTGGACCTGGAGCACGGAGGGTTGTAGGCAGATAGGTGAGGACTGGGAGCAAATCCAGGTCTTCTGGAAGAACAACCAGTGCTCTTACCTGCTGAACTCTCCCTCCGCCCATGTCTGCTGGTTTTTGTCCTCCACCCTGGTGAGGCTATCCTCCGCAAGGTTGCCATAGTGAGGACTGCTGTGAGGAGAGAAAGAATGTGTTAGCATTCTAGTTCTTAGAGTTTTCAACAACGAAAGAGAAAACGTCATGATGTTTCCTGATGCTTGCTCGTTTCTGCCTATATATAGGCACCTGCCATTCCTGATTTCCAGGTACATCGTCTCTCCTCACAGTGAGGACTTCTGCTGGCCTCCTTCCACCCAGTGCAGAAAGTCACTTCTCTTTTAGCAGCCCCTTACAGGGACTGAGATACCTTGTCTGGTGAGTCTAACAGTTAAAAGTAGTTTATTGAAGCTGGAAATGGTTCAGTGGTCAAGAGCATTGGCCGCTCTTCCAGAGAGCCCAGGTTAGATTCCATCACACCCGTGGTTTGTCCAGTGCCAGAGGATGTGACACCCAGCTCTGATCTCCATGGCCACCAGACCTACATGTGCGCATATGCACGTATATAGGCAAAATATCCATACACATATGAAGAGGAAAAATCAGTTTGCGTGGTCAGTAAACGCAGTCATTGTGGTCTGGGGTTCTGAATGTCATACCTAAAGATGCTGGTGCCGTGCCCCGACTCACAAGCTCAGAACGTGCTGGTGCCACGTGGATCAAGATACTCCTCCCCTCACGCCACCTCACCCCGAGCCCAGTCACAGTCTTTTCCCTGCGTGGTATTTCCATGAACTCTGGCCTGTGGTGCTCAGGTGCTTTCTTTCCTACTGTCTTTCCAGATAAACATCGCAGATGTTGAGGATGACCTTGCAGTAAATGGGGAGAGGTCTGACTGCACCCTGCCAGAGTCTGTGTCATCGGGGAACAAAGGAAGAGCTCAGCGTGGAAACCCAGAGACCAAGCAAGATGGGGACGTGGCCAAGGCAGGGTTCCCGGAACAGGTATTAGGGGGTCACGTAGCGATGGGGTACCTGAGCACAGCAGAGGCAAGCACCAAGGTGTTAGCCTCATGTACCCTGAGCTACCAGTTTCTTAAATTCTTTTGAGTTTGAATTCTTCAATTGTTTGATAGCCCTGAGGAACCTGGATGGCGTTTCTGTAGAAATCTGAAGGCCTATGGTCGCCTTGTAGGTACCATACAGTGTTTACCTGCCTCTTTTGGGAGTGTCTGATGAGAACATGCATTCTGGTGAAGGCAGATTTCTCACAGAAGGGCTTGGCTACAGTAGGCATTTCGGGAGAGTAGTGGTAGGGCTCCCTATGAGGCGCCCTGACCCGGTGAGTCCCCATCCTCAAGGTGAGTGGAGCACAGCAGGGAATGGTTGACAAAGTGAAGAGAGAGAAGGCCAGTGTCCTGTGCTGGGTGGTCCTGTGCGCTGTCTCAGCTATAGGCCATGGGAAGCCCCGACGCACATCAGGGCAGGGGTGTGAGAAGCCACGCATGGCTTTGGGAGGACCGTGGTAGGTGTTTCCTTGTGGCTGAAAAGCAAATGAATTGGAAGGACTTGAGGCTATAGGGGGGATGGGGCCTGCTACATTGGAGATTGAACTTGTTGCATAAATATGTGTTGGTGTTTGTTTTGTTTTTTGGTTTGGTGGGAGGTAGTTTTGGTTTTGTTTTTTGCCACTATGCCCAGGTGAAACAGGATTTCTCTGTGTAGCTTTGGCTGTTGTGGAACTTGTTCTCTAGACCAGGCTGCCTGCCTGTACCTACCAAGTGCTGGGATTAAAGGCGTGTGCCACTACCACCCAGTTTACATTTTTATATCATATATATATAGTTTTAAGGATTTATTTATTTATTATGTACACAATGTTCTGCCTATATATATCCTTACACAGCAGAAGAGGGCGCCAGATCTCAGTATAGATGGTGTGAGCCACCATGTGGGTGCTGGGAACTGAACTCAGGGCCTTTGGAAGAGGAGCCAGTGCTCTTAACCTCTGAGCCATCTCTCCAACCCCAAATAGAACTGGGGGAGGTTGTTTTTGGTTTGTTTGTTTGTTTGTTTGTATGTAGGGTTTCTCTGTATAACCTTGGCTGTCCTGGACTCACTTTATAGTCTATTTTATTGTTTTTAATTCAGGGTTACACCATGTAACCCTCACTACCCCTAAGATCTTTTTCTGAGACAGGGTTCTTTTTGTAGCCTTCTCAGTCCTGGACTCACTCTGGAGACCAGCCTGGCCTTTCACAGTGATCCACCTGCCTCTGCCTCCCTGAGTACTGGGATTACAGGCGAGTGCCTCCAGCCTGGCTTCCAGAGATCTCTGTGTAGACCAGGCTGCCCTCAGATTCATAGAGCTCTGCCTCTGTCTGCCTCCTAAGTGCTGGGATTAAAGGCGTGTGCCACCAGGCCTGGCTGTTGTGTAGTTCTCAATGTTTATGATTTTATTTCTTTCTATTGATTAAAATGTCTCCTTCCATTAGTCTAATGCAAGTGGCAAACTCCGAAAGAAGAAAAAGAAGCAGAAAAACAAGAAAAGCTGCACAGGAGAACCCTCGGTATGTTGTCAAGCTGGCTGGTTCCTGTGCCTGAGCCCATGGCTCCCTGCTGGTTCCTCAGGCTGCTCCTGGAGGAAGCGTGATTTTATTGAGTGCTTTGATAGCTTCCCACTGACGCGTAGCCGAGAGGTCAGCAGGACAGAAAGGAGACACAGACCTTACTTCTGACGTCTGCCCTTTGCTCCCTGCTTGTCAGACCCCACTCTTAGGTTTTGTGTTTTGATGAGTGTTCCCTGCTCAACTTACTGATGTCTTGTCCTGATGCCTTCTATTGGTAGTGAGTGTAGAGGCCATTGTGACCTGTCATCATCAGATGGCACAGTCCCATGGCTGCCTCGTGCCCATGTCTTACTGTTCGTTCTGGGGAAGTCATAGCTTTGTTCCTGCCAGTGAGGAGTCTTGACTTAGCTTACCCAGGGAGGTATGCTCCTTTAGAAGATGCAGTTTGGTATTTTGGCCTGTGATTTCCAGGGCCCTCTGAGTCTGTGATCCAGCCCTTCTGGCTTTCTCTGGTGAGACATGTCTCCTTTCTGAAATTATATACAGCATATGATAATAGCTTTTAGGAATTAAGTCAATATAATCATTCTTTTTTAAAATAAGTCATTCTGTCATTGGTGGTTATAACATTGAAAATAAAGTCAGAGCCAGGTACGGTGGTACATGCCTAGAATCCTAACAGTCGACGTCAATGTAATGATTAACAGGTTGTTCTGGCTTTTAGGAAAATGGGCTAGAAGATATTGATCGCATCTTAGAGAGGATTGAAGACAGCAGTGGCTCCAGCCACCCAGGCCCGCCCCCACTGAGCTCCAGGAAGCACGTACTATACGTGGAGCACAGGTACAGCCGCCCTCACGGTGCTGGGAAAGAGAAGCAGAAGAAAGTTTACTGTCTCTTCTTCCGTCAGGTCTGTTGGCAGACACCTGTAATCCCAGTCCCAGCGTGTGGGCAGTGGAGACTTGGGAGTCCAGGCTGCTTAAGATGAATTTTAAAAAGAAAAAAAGTGTTGAAAGTGGCGTGTGGAAAACCCTGCGTTCCATCCCCTGTACCATAAGCTTCACATTGAGTTCCTTCAAAAAAGTGAAACGGCGCAGTGTGGTGCTGGGCGTGGTGCTTCGTGCGTGGTGCTTCGTGCGTGTAGAGCCAGCACTTATGAGGTCAAGGCAGAAAAACTGCCACCAAGGGCAGCCTGAGCTACAGAATGACACCTCCCCTCAGAAACACATAAGTCTTAAACATTAAAAAAGAATGAGAATTGCTGGGCGTGGTGGCACACGCCTTTAATCCCAGCACTCAGGAGGCAGAGGCAGGCGGATCGCTGTGAGTTCTAGGCCAGCCTGGTCTACAAAGTGAGTCCAGGACGGCCAAGGCTACACAGAGAGACCCTGTCTCGAAAAACAAACAAACAAACAAAATAAATAAATAAAAATAAAAAAGAATGAGAAAGAAGAAGCAGTCATCCATATTTCAAAGGTCTTGTAGCTTCATATATCTTGGATTTTGAACTGTGTAGAGCACCATTTCACGTTTGCACAAGTAGCCAATTGGTCTTACAGACACCAAGTGAAGCACAGTTCCAACTCAGAGGCTGCTGCCAGCTTTTTGAGAGTGGGTTTCCCAGTGTGTTCAAAACTGGCCGGGACTCCTGCTCCTCCTGCCTCAGCCTTCCAGGGACTGAGATTGCAGGCATGCGCCACCGTGCCCAGCTCCCCACGACTTCTTCTCTGACTTTATAAAAATGTAGAGATATTGTAGAACATAATTTGTTTTCTAACCTTTTTTCCTCAGACACTTGAATCCAGATACAGAACTGAAAAGGTATTTTGGTGCTCGAGCCGTCCTGGGAGAGCAAAGGTGAGGCTCTAGTCAGTCTGCTTCACGCGCTGTCATCCTTTCTCACACTCTAGAGGGAGGAGTATGTTGAGGGAAACTGAGGCAGAAAGATTGTTGTGAGTTCTTTGTAGGGGGAAAGTATCTACATCCAGAGTGAACAAGTAGAACTCTTAGCATTGGGTCTGAAATGACTCAAAAGAAAAAGTTTGTAATACCCTCAAGGCTCCGGTGGAGCTGGCTCTGTCCCTCACACGTGATACCCTCAAGGCTCCACTGGAGCTGGCTCTGTCCCTCACTCCTTCTTCTTTAGCATGGCCAACATGCAATGGGGTGCGGTACAAGGCAGGCCAACATGCCACGGGATGTGGTGCAAGGCAGGCCATGAGTCCCTAAAGGAGAAGGGTGCAAGGCTCCAGCTCCAGGGATTTTGTTGGGAAGCTATGTGTGCTCTCTCTGCTTCTCCATCAGAGTGTCTGGAAAGCGTTATGCTTGCTGTGGTAGGGACTCCTCTGTGGCCCGGGACCTGCATTTCCTATGGGGTTTGTCTTTTGTGACTGTGAAGTCCTAGATGTAGACCTGGAACTGACTATATATGCCAGGCTAGCCCGACACCTGAATGCTGGGATTAAAGACGTGCGCCACCGCCACCTGGCTGCTTGCTATATATTTTCAGTGTTAAGTTTTTCTGACTTATGTCATCTTTTGGGAACATTGATGAAAAATGTTCATACTTCAAATGTTCCCTTTTGGGGCTGGGACTTTAGGCTTGTTTAGTAGAGTGCTTGCCTAGTGTGCCTGAAGTCCTGGGTTTGGTCCTCAGTACCACATAATGTAGTCATGATAACACACAACCGTGCTCCAGCCTTGGGAGGGGGGGCGAGGAGACCAGGAGTTCAGCCATTCTCAGCCGCATAGTGAATTTGGAGCTAGCCTGGATGGCATGAACCCCTGTCAATCAATCATCAGGCAGTCGGTCAGTTATTCTGTCTTTTCAGGTTTTCTGTTTTCTTGAATTAGTTTCTTTTCTTGTTGCTGTGGCAAAATACTTGACGAACTTAAGGATGTCTATTTTGGCTCACAGTGTGAGGGCATACAGTTCATCATGGTGGGAAAAGGAGGGTGGCAGGGGCATGAGGCAGCAGGTCACACTGTCCACAGTCAGGAAACAGAGAGAGATGGATTCCAGTACCCAGAGGCTTTCCTTTTCATTCTTTATTAAGTCCAATATCCCAGCCCATAGGATTGTGCTGTTCACACTCAGGGTAAGTCTTCCTGTAAGTGAGCACAGAATACCCAGAGATGTGTCAAACTGGCAGTGAGGGTTAGCCCTCTTCTGCAACCCTGCTTTGTCTGTCTGCCAGTGAGCTATAGTTACTAATATTAATTAAGAATTCCATGTAAGGGCTGGAGAGATGGCTCAGAGGTTAAGAGCACCAGCTGCTCTTCCAGAGGTCCTGAGTTCAATTCCCAGCAACCACATGGTGGCTCACAGCCATCTGTAATGTGATCTGGCGCACTCTTCTGGTGTACATGCAGGCAGAACATTGTATACATAATAAATAAATAAATCTTTAAAAAAAAAAAAAAAAAAAAGAATTCCATGTAAGCCCGGTGGTGGTGGCGCACACCTTTAATCTCAGCACTCAGGAGTCAGAGGCAGGCGGATCGCTGTGAGTTCGAGGTCAGCCTGGTCTACAAAGTGAGTCCAGGACAGCCAAGGCTATGCAGAGAAACCCTGTCTTTAAAAAATAAGACTTCATGTATTTCATTCTCTGTAGTGTGAGAGGTAGACCCACAGTCTTATACGTGCTAAGGACACATTGAGCATCTTTCAGTCCTGGTCTTGAACTCATGCGCTCATGACTCAGTCCTGGTCTTGAACTACTGAACAGCTTGGACTATAGGCCAGCACCACCCTGACCCTAGTTCACCTACTACTTTCATAGTGTTATACTTTGAATTATATTTGTTTCTTTAAAACTAAGTTGGGCTAGAGAGGTGGCTCAGTGAGTAAAGTTGCCCACTGCCAAGTTCAGTCCTAGAAACTAACATACCGATGGAGAAATCAGCTCCCCCAAGTTGCTCTCTAACCCTCATACTAGGACCATGCACACACAATGTGTGCATGAGTGTGAGCACACATACAGAGATCAATTTTAAAATGTAAAACCCAGGCTAGAGAACTGCCTCAGCAGTTGAGATCACTTGCTGCTCTTGCAGAAGACCTGGTTCTCTTCCCAGCATCCCCGTGGTGGCTCATAGCTGTCTATAACGGGGATCTAACAGCCTTTTCTGGCCTCCATGGGTGCCAGGCACGCTCATAGTACACACATATCCATGTATACAAAACGCTCATATACATAAAGCAAATGTAAAAAAGAAAGTACCTCTAAAAATGAAAAAAAAACAAAAACAAAAACAATCCTTGCCTAGACGTTGTGGGGTGTGCCTGTAATTCCTCAAGTTCAAGGCCATCCTGGCTACATAAAGAGACTCTGGGTCACTGGGCATGGTGGGACACACCTTTAATCCCAGCTTGTTTTCTTTTTCTCTTTCCATTTTTTTTTTTTTTTTTTTTTTTTTTTTTGGTTTTTCGAGACAAGGTCTCTCTGTGTAGTCAGTCTCTGTGTAGCCCTGGCTGTCCTGGACTCACTTTATAGGCCAGGCTAGCCTCAAACTCACAGCGATCCACTAACCTCTGCCTCCCAAGTTCTGGTATTAAAGGCATGCACCACCATTCCCAGCTTTTGTGTCTTTTTGAGAGAAAAAAAATAAACTTTTCTAAATCTTGTTTCTGAAAGTACAACTTGTTATTCTTTATTCTTGAAGTAGCTCAATTTATCAAGTAGGCATAGAGAATAACACACATCCACTTGTCACACACTCTGGTCCACCCAGCTCCTCCCCTCCTCCCCTGCCCACTGTGCTGCTCTGCTGGGCACCGTCTGACCAGGGCGCGGGATGGGGGGCGGGGCAGGCTTGGCCCTGGTGATCCACACACAACAGGACATGGGAAGCTGGGGCAGGTCTGGTGAGCCTGATGTGTATGAGGCGCTTGGCCTTCCTCTCCCTGCACACCTTAGGTGCCGTTCTGTGTTCTTCATTGTGGTCTTCACTTCCTTTCCAAACGTTCCTATGTTAGTCATCTCGCCCTCAGCTATAGCCATTGTTTGCTTTTGCCCAGCCTGATGCACTAGGGGAGCCAGCTCACAGCTCACCTGTGACGACAGAATACCAGCTGGCCTGGCTTATTCTTGTCATTTTATTTTAGGTTTTCATTTTTTGGTTACCTTATTAATGCTCCTTCCTTTTTTGGTTGAAGACAGGGTCTCACTGTGCATGCTTGGCTGTCTGGAGCTCCTTATGTAAGCCAGGCCAGCCTCAGACTCACAGAGATGCCCCTGCATCTACCTCGTGAAACTGGGGTTACAGCTGTGTGCACCCCCCTGGTGCCTCTGTCTTTACTGGACTGTTTGAACTTTGCTGAAGATGAACCTGGAGCCTCATGTGTGCTGGGCAGATGTACAGAACTTCACCTACAGCTGCCATTGTCTTTCTGCGTCTCTGGTTATGTGGTGGTGGCTCTGTCTGCCGTCAGTGCTGCCAGGCACTCTACTCATTCCTCTGCCATGTCCCTTCCCTGCCTGTAGTTTTATTCTCATGGTTCCTGGGGGCATTAGGTAGACCAGCCTGGTCCCTGTCCACCATGCAAAGTAAAACTGTGCTGTGTTTTGTGTTTTCCAGGCCCCGACAGAGACAGCGTGTGTATCCCAAGTGTGCATGGCTGACAACCCCTAAGACCACTTGGCCCCGATACAGCAAACCAGGTGAGGCCTGCTGGGCCGGGGTAGTGACGTAGGTTCACTACTGCTCTTAATCCCCTCCGGGCAGTCAGATTTATTTTAATTATTATGGCTTTACATTTTATAGCGAACTACCAAGTATGTGTAATTTGAAGAAAGAGGGCATCAGTACAGAGAGGTAAGAGGGCATGAAGTAAATGCCCTCTTAGGTGCTGGCCGGTGTGGCATGGAAAGGTGTCCATCCCCTTTCTCCATCACCTTTATTGACAGGCATGCCAGCCCCTCAGAGGTGAGGGCAGTAGTGTAGTGGGCCTGGCCCTTCCCAACAGTCCTGGCTTTCTGTGCCTGTGGAGACCTATGTAGGAGCTATGGGCCTGTGCACTGATGCGGGCTCATTGACCATGTGGTCCTGCCAGGCGCTGGCCTTAGGGAGAACCACCCTAAGAGTGGCACTTAGAGGACTGAGCATTACTGCTCGGATTCTTAGGAATTTACCAGAGGAAGTGTTCATGTACACGCAGCCTTGCATATGAGGAACAGAGAGAGTCCAGTCCTAAGTCACCTGCAGGCCCTAGTGCAGTTCTCACCGCGGAGCCACTCTGGGTGTTCAACGCAAGTCCCTGCGCATAGGACCCCATGGGCGGGCAGGCATGACACCTGGGCTGGGGGGGCAGGCATGGCACCTGGGCTGTGTGCTCTCTATGTTGCTCCTAGCAAGCTGGGACCTGCCACGTTGCCCTTCTGTGTGTACTCTGGGTAGGCCTGAGGAGCAAAACAGACAGGATTCTGGGTCTGTGAGCAGGCCTCCGCCCTCTGCCAGAGCTCTTTCAGATGCCAGTCAGAACTGGACAGCCTGCACCAGACACTGGAGTTGAGTTGTGTTTATGTGACATATTTGTGCCAGGAACAACAGGAGGATTGTGACTGCCTAGAGCTGTGGAGTCCTATAAGGTGCCACAGCCTGGTCCCTGCATACTCTCACCAGCAATGTTTCTTACAGGTCTGTCGATGCGGCTGCTGGAATCCAAGAAAGGCCTTTCTTTCTTTGCCTTTGAGCACAGTGAGGAGTACCAGCAGGCTCAGCACAAGTTCTTGGTGGCTGTGGAGTCCATGGAGCCCAATAACATTGTGGTGCGTGAGGCTGCGGCTCCCGATGGGCTTAGTGTGTGTGTGTGTGTGTGTGTGTGTGTGTGTGTGTGAGAGAGTGCATTGTGTGTTGCCTAAGGCTACAGCTCCCGATGGGCTGAGTGGGTGTGTGAAACAGTGTGCTGTGCCTTGCCTAAGGCTGGGACTCCTGATGGGTAGGCGGCGTCCGGCAGTGCACTGTGCCTGAGCAGTGATTTGGGGAGGCATGTCTGAGGGATATGCCTGTGTTCAGAGGAAGTGTGCTGGGACTAACAGTGTAGCCTGTCCTCAAAGGAGGGCCACACTGCTCTCAGGTCCCTTCTGGGAACTGTGTGCAGGGCATTGTGGGGTCTTTTCCCAGATGCCTTTGCTTTTAGCTTAGGTGATACAGTATGGGGAGTGCTTGGTTCCCATCTTCCGGGCACCTGTCCCTTCCGTGATGCAGCAGCCTGTGTTCCGTGTGCTCCAGAGTCCTGAGTGCCATGCTAGCCCTGTGCTTGGGCCACAGTTGAGTTTTAGTCACTGAGGACAAAATGAAGCTTTGTGCCTTTGTGTACCTGACCCCTGAATGATGTCACATTGCTTCGGAGAGAAGAAAAATGCTGGTTTCCGTTGCTTTTGATTGGGGCATAGAGAGCTAATTAGGCCAGTTTCTCAGTTCCTAGAACTAGAACCTTGAGCTAGATCTGTGGTTCACCTGAGCCACAGCACCACATACCTTGAGTTAAAAGTGAACTGTGGAGCTGGGCGTGGTGGCCCACTCCTTTAATCCCAGCACTCAGGAGGCAGAGGCAGGCTGATGGCTGTGAGTTCGAGGCCAGCCTGGTCTACAAAGTGAGTCCAGGACAGCCAAGGCTACAGAGAAACTCTATCTAAAAAGAAAAGAAAAGAAAAAAGAGAAGGTGAACTGTGATGGGCTAGAGAGATGCGTAAATGGGTTTTCTGTTTTGTTTTGTTGTTTTTCTTTTTTAGGCACCAGGCATGGTGGTGCACACCTATAATCCCAGCCTTTGGGAAGCAGAGGCAGATGAAACTCTGAGTTAGAGGCCAGCCTGGTCTATATAGTGAATTCTAGGCCAGCCAGGGCTACATAGTGAGACCTATGTCTCAAAAAACTCAAAAGTAAAAGCAACAATTACAAACAGCTGGGCATTGTGGAGCACGCCTTTAATCCCAGCACTTGGGAGGCAGAGGCAGGTGGATCGCTGTGAGTTTGAGGCCAGCCTGGTCTACAGAGTGAGTCCAGGACAGCCAAGGCTGTCTCGAAACTAAACCAACAAACAAACAGAAACTAAGACTTTTTCTCTGGTGGTCATTATTCCCAGCGTGGGTCCTGGCCTGGTGGCCTTGGGGGCGTGTCCCCAGGCTGCTCCCTGCGGCCTTTCTCTAGGGCTGCCTTTCTTTCCGGCAGGTTCTGCTCCAGTCCAGCCCCTATCATGTAGACTCCCTTCTGCAGCTCAGCGATGCCTGCCGATTCCAGGAGGATCAAGAAATGGCTCGAGATCTCATAGGTGAGCCCGCCCACCGGCACCTGCCACAGTGCAGCTGCAGCTCACAGGCAGATGCTGCTCCCTCAGGTGACAGTGACGCTTCATGGAGATGGAGTTCATGCGCCATGGGACCCCTTATGTAGTGCATCCAGTTCATGATTCTTAGCATATGACAGTTGTACAGTCATCTCCACAACTGGCCTCAGTCGGTTTAGAGCAGTCCAGTTGTGGGACACTGCCGTGCTGTGTCTGCAGCTGTGCTTGTGGTTCATGCAAACGTGGTCTTTGCTTCTTTCACGGAACACCTCTGTTATCTCACACTTGCACTCTGTTTGTTGCTATATAATACTCCATCTCTGTGTAGACCGAAATGTTTGTATCTGTCACAGTTGATGGACATTTGGGTTGTTTTCTGGCTATTGGAAATGGTGCTGCTGTGAGTATGCGTGTGCACGTTTTGTGAGGATGCGTGTTGGTGAGCACGTGTGGGCACCTGGTGTTAGCAGGTTAAGCGCCTGTTGTCTCTCTCTGCATGTGAAGCAGTTCCCTCTGGCACTTAGAGATATATGCTGCAGTAAGCTTAGAGTCACAAGGAGCCCTGGGACGTCCTGTGTGTGCCCTCTCTTGTTGCATGAGCCCTCCTTCAGGACCCTGCTTGTTGTGAGTTGTTGGTGGAGTTACAGCCACCGTGTCTGTGACCTCCTCTCATATTTGTGGCCCACAGAGAGAGCACTTTACAGCATGGAGTGTGCGTTCCACCCCCTGTTCAGCCTCACCAGTGGGACTTGCAGGCTGGATTACCGCAGACCTGAGAACAGGTGAGTTTGGTCCACGCTAGAGTGAGTAACGGGCTCCCTTCAGGTCACGTGAGCGACTGTTGTGCGTTTAGTGGGAACAGGTGACATGAGACTGTCCTATCCCTGAGGATAGAGGGGAAGCTTCTGTGTGTTCACAGCTGAACTGCAGAGGCCTGGCTCAGGACAGTGACGTCTGAAGTCTGCTTCCCGTGCTGTGGCGGAAAGAGCCGTCCCCATGAGGTTAAACTACTGTAGCGTGCTTTGTATTGCGTCTACTGATCTTACGTCTGACCTGCGTGCGTGCTCATGCACACAGCGCTCTCCCTTCTGTGTTTCTCTGAGCCCTGGCCGCCCTCTGCTCTTAGCCCGTGTGTGGTTCCCTTCCTCCTCACGGCTAGTGCTCTGCTTCTCTGGCTATCCCTGGTCTGCTGCAGCTGCCAGTCCCCACCTTAGCCACAGCCATTTGAGCGTTGGGTCTGCATCTTCTCTGGATTCCTGTGTATTGTTTTTTGTCTCTTTTCGTTAAACTCTTACTTCTTTGAAAAAGGTTCCAAAATTAAGTCACCACGATAACTAAAGCCACCCAGCTTTATGCACGCATGTGTAGTGCTATGACAACTGTTAAAATTTGAGCGTAAGTTATGATGATAGTTACATAGGTTTTAATTATCTTCCTTTAAATGGTAATCAGTAAACAGCTAACAAGAAGACAGGTTTTGTCAGGTGTGGTGGCACTGCCTGTAGTCACAGACAG
>OU015753.1:4992423-5003771 GCA_907169655.1 Acomys percivali | reverse complement strand
ACGTGTGTGGAGGGGACAGGTCCACTGTCTTGCCTGTGACTGTGGACATGTGTGGAGGGGACAGGTCCCGCTTACTAGGTTAGTCACCATGCCTTGAGAGCAGTCCTGCCGTTCTCTGTTGCGACTGCTAGACAGTTTAAAGGGGAGCCCCGTGGGTCACCTGATCGAGTAGGGAGGCGTCGGGCTTGTGCTTCCAGCAGAGCCTGATAAAGGAACAAGGGGCAAGCGTTTGTTTTGTTCCTGCTCTTGAGTTTTTTCACAGTCCATATATATATTTTTTCTTACATTACCCAAAAAGAGGTCATTTAAAGTTACATACTGCTTAGTGTGGTTGGCCGGAACATTTTGCTTCTTGAGATCCAGCTTCCAGAATCCCTGGAGCTCATGAAAGCATGGTGACAGGAGATGCAAGGAGGGCTGCAGCTGAGCAGGCATTATGGCTTCTGTGGCTGTAGAATTCTGTGAAGATAACAGTTCCCAGGAAAGAAGGGATGAGGAAAACAGCTCAGGCAGTGAAGCACCCACTGTGCAGGAATGAGGACTGGAGTTTGGGTCTCCAGGACCCCCATAAAAAGCAGAGCATCGTGACATGTGATGTAAGCAGTTGTTGCAGGAGACAGCGTGGGGCAGGCGCGCTGGCAGGCTGGTGTAGACAAATTGATGGGCTTCAGGAATGCCGAGAGGCCTTGTCTCAGAGCCAGAAACGTAGCTTGACAGGCAAAGCACTTGACACACATCTGATGACCTGTTTGACCCTTAGACCCACATACGGAAGGAAAGAACTGACTTGTGCATGCTGTCCTCTACACGTGTGCCATGGTATGCGTGTGCACGTACACGCTAAATACATAATGAAATAATTTGGTGCTGGGCGGTGGTGGCGCACGCCTTTAATCCCAGCACTCGGGAGGCAGAGGCAGGCGGATCACTGTGAGTTTGAAGCCAGCCTGGTCTACAAAGGGAGTCCAGGACAGCCAGGGCTACACAGAGAGACCCTGTCTCAAAAAAACCAAAAAAAAAAAAGAAATAATTTGGAGAGCAATTGTGGAAAGACACCCAATATTACCTTAAGCCCTGGCACTCATGTACGTGTATATGCTCCACACATACACAGTAAAGGAGACACAGAGCGAGTCACTCCACACTCAAGTACATGTATGTGTGCTACGTACACATACACAATAACGGAGACACAGAGCAAGTCACTTGTCTTCTCACAAACACAGAGAAAGAAAGGAAAGTACTGGAAAATCCCTCTTGGTTAGGAGGAGTCAGAGCCCGCTCCTGGTGAGTTGACTGTGAGCTAAGACGGCTGAGAGCCTGGGCAGGGCCATCTGTCCTGAGAGGCTCTGAGCCTCCGCCTGCTGCAGTAGCATCAGTCTGGGTTGATTGCTGCCTTTGTGTCCTTTTGTCTGTTCTGCATGTAGAAAATGGGTTTCCTATCCTGAGTTAAGGTGAGAGGCCCAGGAGGAAGCTGCTGTGGGGCTTACCTGGTATCCACCACACATCTGTAAACCACATGTTTTGTCTTCACAAGCCTGAGGCCCAGACTTCGTTTCTTCATTCCTTACAGGCTCATCGGAACCTGTCCCAGCTCCCTAATTTTGCCTTCTCAGTTCCATTGGCGTATTTTCTTCTGAGTCAGCAAGCAGACTTGCCCGAGCACGAGCTCACCTCTGCCAGGCAGCAGGCTTCCCTCCTGATACAGCAGGCGCTCACCATGTTCCCTGGAGGTGAGTGCCACATCTCATCTTCCTGGGGACTGAGTTGAGGTCACAGCCCTCCCCATACTTAATGGAAAGAGTATAAGCCCAGTGTGAGGTGAGAGGGGCAGCTGTCTCCTGGGGTTAGTCTCAGCGTGGGAGAGTGGGGCCTTTCAGCACACACGTGTTACATGGCCTTTGGTACTAGAGGCAAAACAGAAGTAGCAGCTGAGAAGCCCTGAGGCAGCGTGACAGCACTGGCTGTGAGTGGCTAGGAGGCGGCCCTGGCACACTGCCCAGGCGTTCTCACAGGCATATGGCCAGGAGAGCAAAGTGATCGATGACTTGCTAGATATTTCTTAAGAGTATACACAAAGTGACCTTGTCACAAGAGTCCTGTGGGCCAGCTGCTTCTCTGTTATAAAATCCCAGAGTTGGTACCACATTGTAGTTCTGAGTTCCTTGAACCTTGGCGAGAACTCTGCCTGCCAGTGAGACCTGGCAGCGTCAGGCAGAAATAGTACAGTTAGCTCCATCATTTAGGAGCTGCCTCTGCCTTCTGTGGCCTGATGGAGCTAGTGGTACCTTTTCTGTTGTGGACCAGCCAATGAGGTATAGACTGGCAGCCCACGCGCTGCACTGCAGTAAGCTGCCGCACGAGCATGCCCCCAGGAAATCCCTGGGTGGACTTGTTTCTGATCAGCACCAGCATGCAAGCTGTTTAGAGAAGCTGGCACTTAGGTAAACGGCACTACATCAAGGTAGGCTGTGTTGGCCACCGACCTGATCCTGGTCCCTACAGAGTTAGCTCTTGCAGGGCAGTCAGCTGAATGCTCTCTCTAGTCTGCCTTCCAGCCTGACCTTCATGTGATCAAAGCATATAGCCACCCTTAGAGGTGATGGGAGGTCTTCTTGGATGCAGATGGGAGAAAAGTCAACCAGATGGGCTGGAGAGATGGCTCAGAGGTTAAGAGTCTGTTCTTCCAAAGGTCCTGAGTTCAATTCCCAGCAACCACATGGTGGTGGCTCACAACCGTCTATAATATGATCTGATGCCCTCTTCTGGCCTGCTAACTCACACGCTGTATAAGTAATAAATAAATTCTTGAGAGAGGGGGGGGGGGGAGAGAACAACAGACATGCGTCCGCTTCCCCAGGGCTCAGAGGTACCTTGGAGCCTGGCATAAGAGACTCAGCTTAGAACAGATTTGTAATGGTTGTCAAAAATGACCCTTGGCTGTGCAGCTTCCTTTACCTTAAGAACACTTGGTGGTGTACATGACAGGGAGCTCCCAGTGTCTCTTGTCTTCACCTTAAGAACACTTGGTGGGGGGCTGGAGAGATAGCTCAGAGGTTAAGAGCACTGTCTGTTCTTCCAAAGGTCCTGAGTTCAATTCCCAGCAACCACATGGTGGCTTACAACCATCTTTAATATAATTTGATGCCCTCTTCTGGTGTACATGTAGATAGAGCACTGTATACATAAATAAATAAATATTTAAAAAAAAAAAAAAAAAAAGAACACTTGGTGGTATACATGACAGGGAGCTCCCAGTGTGTCTTGTCTTGGCCATGAGGTGGGGGCCAGGACAAGGGTTGCAGAATACACGGAGCCTGTCCTTGTGTTTGCAGTTCTTCTGCCGTTGCTGGAGTGCTGCAGTGTGCGGCCTGATGCAGCAGTCTCAAACCACCGCTTCTTTGGGCCAGATGCCGAGATAAGGTAAGGATTGCCACAGATGCTAGGCTGTAGCACTGATCCCCTCACCCTGTCCTGGGGGGGCTACTGCCCACCTAGAGTAGTAGGGGAAGGCCCTGGAGCCCACACCCATGTGCAGCACATCACACACCCATGTGCAGCACATCACACACCCATGTGCAGCACATGTCGCCTCTGTGAGGCAGGTGAGCAGCCTCTGTAGTCTAAGGAGTGAGATCCACAGGTTCTTAGAACAGCTGAGGGCAGGGCATGACGCCAGGAGGCGTAACCCATGAGAGGGAGGAGTAGGAAGGTGGAGACAAGGAGCTTTACTGTTGTTAATTTCTCCCAGAGTTCTATATTGTCGTATTTCTCATAAAAAAGAAAAAACACAAAAAATAAAATAAAATAAAATAAAATAAAATAAAATAAAAAAGAAAAGAAAAAAGAAAAAACACACAGAAAAGACGACATGCCATGGCCCCACCCTTGTCCAAGTCAGTAGCTGTGGGCCATCCTTTAGTGCTGTTCCACACAGGAAACATGCTCGTTAGTGTGGGTTTTTTCCCACATTTCTGTCATGTGATTTGTATTACTAAACTCAAGCCAAAAGAAGTGTTCCCAACCCCTCAGGAGCTGGGGTGTCCCTGATAGCAGCCGAGGGGCAGCATTGCTCCAGGGCGGTTTACTTTCCCTGGATAGCTCTTCCCACCACCGTGCTCTGACAAAAGTCTACTTCAACCCTTGCTCTTCCACAGCCAGCCTCCTGCCCTGAGCCAGCTGATCAGTCTGTACCTGGGGAGGTCACACTTTCTTTGGAAAGAACCTGCCACTATGAGCTGGCTGGAGGAAAATGTTCGTGCAGTTCTGCAAGCAGTGGACGCTGGGGACCCTGCTGTGGAGGCCTGTGAGAATAGGTGAGCTGAGCCTGGCAGCCCTGTGAGCAGCTAGTTCAGGGAGGGCGCCGTGCTGGCAGGAGTTCTTTCTGTGTCTCCTCCTGGGTCTTACCACAGACGTGGGGCCTCTGATGTTGGCTTGCCTTTAAAGGAGCCACCAGGGAGCCTGGGCATGCTGCTGTCCACACAGGCATGGGAAGAGGTGTGGCTGTGACGCACCCTCATGTTCTGTCTCCATATTTCCATGGTGATGGCTTTGCTGCATGTGGGGTTTTCCATGACCTCCAGCCGCCTGCTGCATTTGAGAAGCAGCCCTGTGCCCCTCAGCAGTTTTGTTCATGGTCCTCATCAGCATCCTGGCTCTGGGGACAGCTATAGCCAGGCTGGCTGGTTCTGAGGGTTCTGTTTCACCCTGGTGATGTCGTCGCCCTGAGCCAAGGAAAAGAGGATTATGGGGCTAAATTCTAGACTGTCTGGGGAAGCAGGAAGAGGAAGTACGATGGCTTCCAGCCCTCTCAGTCTTATGAGTACTGTCTGGACTAGATTCTCCTCCCTGCTTCTCGGCTCCATGCCCGGCAGGAGGCAGTAAGGGCCAGCACACCCGGGGCTCCATGCTGGACACTCACTTATTAGTGTCTCAGCAGACTGCCCACGGCTCTCCCCACTCTGGTTTCATGGAGGAAGGGATCAGCTAGCAGGCCAGGCGAGAGTTTGTGTTCAGAGTCCACTCTGGGCAGAGCTCTGGCCTGGCAGCAGTGTCCACCTTCTCTCTGCTCTTGTCTCCTCTGATGACCTCAGGCGGAAAGTGTTGTACCAGCGTGCACCCAGAAACATCCACCGCCATGTGATACTCTCTGAGATCAAGGAGGCTGTCGCTGCCCTTCCCTCGGTAAGAGGGGGATACTGAGAGTGGAGGCTTTGTTTGCAAGTCACAGAATAGCTGCCCACAAATCAGCCTGGGTGCCAGGTGGAGCTGGAACTGGAACAGAGCGCTCTTCCCCTTGGCCAGTTTCTCTGGGCCTTCCATCTGTATTACTGCCTTAATGAGCTGCCAGGAATGCTCCTTAACCTCTGTTTTGTGTCCCCTCCTAAAGGATGTGACCACACAGTCTGTGATGGGTTTTGACCCTCTGCCCCCCCTGGACACCATCTACTCGTACGTCAGACCAGAAAGGTACCTTCCTTGCTTTGTCGGCTCAGGAGGAAGGAAACAATTTAACGTGGAGCTGCCTCTGAATCTCCCAGAGGTCTGCCCACTTCCTGCAGGCTTTGTAGCAGGCTGAGAAGTGCAGCAAAGTAAAGGAGCCACCTGTGAGCTCTGTGCTATGTGAGCTATGTGCACTGCGCATAGATATCAAACCTAGAACCTAGAGACGAGCATCGGCTCAAACCTGCACAGGAGCCTGTGGGAGAAATGACTGAGAAGGACATGCCACATGGGAAGGGACAGTTGCCCCCTACCTGACATGAGGGTGGCAACTGGTACTCTGTCATGTGCAAAACTCTCTTCCAAGAACAGAGTGCAGGGTCCAGTGAGTGCCTGAGCAAAGAGAGTGGGAGGATGGGCCCAGGGTTAATATGGAGCATGTCTGAGTCACAGGCTGCCGTGTGCATGTGGGCAGTTGTTGGAGTCTGGGTCGTGACCCGCCCCTAGCCTTCACAGTGCCTTACCTGTATCTGTTGCTCCTCAGTCCATGTTAAACAAGGAGCACAGGCCTCCTGGTGAGAGCACAGTGAACAGGGCGCTCCATTAGTTAGACTTTTCAGTCTGGAGAGATGGCTCAGAGGTTAAGAGCACTATCTGCTCTTCCAAAGGTCCTGAGTTCAATTCCCAGCAACCACATGGTGGCTCACAACCATCTATAATGAGATCTGGTGCCCTGCTGGCTCATATACAGGCAGAACACTATATACATAATAAATAAATTTTTCTTTTTTTAATAAATTTTTCAAAAAGGATTTTTCAATGGGCCCACAGCATCCTGCAGGTTGTCATGGCCTAACCTTCCTAGCATTCTGTCTGCTTGTGCGGTCCCCAGATACAAATGTGACACTGCTGCCTCCCCTACAGGGAGCTCCCCTGTGATGCCCTGGCCTTTCTGCCTGCCTTTCTGTGACCGACCGCCTGTTCCTTCCCCAGCCTTCACATGCTGCAGGCAGTCACCTGGTCGTCTTTCTGTGCGCGGGCTAGGTCCCTCAAGAGCCCGCACTCTGGAGCACATTACCCCGCCTTCTCTCACTGCCCTTGGGTGGCCACAACTCCGCCCCAGGCTGGGTAGTAGTTGTAATTGTCACTGCCTAGCCAGGTCCACTCAGAGGTTGCCTGTCCCCAGTGGTTGGGAGGTGGCTAGGTAGGGTCAGCTGACAGTGTCTGTTGACCTTCATTTTTCTGACCCTTTTTTGAAATCTTCAGGCTGAGTCCAGTGAGCCACGGAAACACAATTGCCCTCTTCTTCCGGTCATTACTGCCAAACTACACCACAGAGGTACGTTGGCTGAGCACATTGGTCTTCCCTCCCAAGTTGATATGGGCAAGTCCTGCGCAGGGTAGAGGCAGGAACAGCTGAGCCTGAGCCTGCCTGAGGTGCCATGCTTAGGAAGTGGGGGTGTGGCCTTCTGGAGCCGCAGTAGCCATTCCAAGGTGAGTGGTTTGAGGCTGATAGATGCTTCAGATCATGGTAGGTTGGCTTTGGTTAAACACAATCGTCTGGCTTTTTAGAGCTTCATCTTCTGGGCAGAGGCCTTGGGAGGGGACAGGCCCAATCCTGGGATTGAGCCACCTCAGACTGCTGAACCCAGGATGTCAAGTCTGTTCAGTCAGCCCCCACTTAGATATGTCTCATTGTTCAGGGGGAGAGGCTGCAGGAAGGAGTGGCCAGGCCTCCGAACCACAATCAAGGCTTGAACAGGCTGATGTTGGCTGTCCGTGACATGATGGCCAACTTCCACTTCAACGACCTGGAGGTGCCTCAGGAGGACAATCCTGAGGGCGAGGGGGACTGGGACTGAGCTGTCCAGACGCTGTGCCCAGAGCTGTGCAATTATGTTCCTGATTTCTTACCTGGTTGGAATTAACCAGTTCCCTGAGTAGAAATGCTGCCCGTGACATTTGCCCGTGTCTTGTTTTCCCTCCAGTGGGAGTGGGTTGTGCTTGGCTGTGAGTGAGCTTTCCTCCAGTGCCTCAGAGATAGTCCCAGGAGCAGTGCGCCCACACCACATTCACCCTACTGTGTGCCTCACACACAGTGCATAGAAGGGGCCACCCCAGAGTCTCCAGTGTGAAGACCCTACATGCTCCTTGCTAGAGGGCACTGAACCATCCACACGTGTCCACCCATATGTTTGCAGTGGTAGGGATCAAGCCCAGGGCCTGGCACAGGATCTCACTGACACTCCCAGCCTAGCAACTTCATTAGAAGACTCCGAGGGCTGAGACTGCTTGCTTAGCGTGCACCCTGGTCCACACAGACCAGGGCAGTAGTGTTCCTCTGTAACCTCAAGAAGCAGAGAGACCGTCCAGAGCCAGCCTTGCTTCCAAGAGATTTCTGCGGCGTGAGGGTCCTAGAGCAGAAAGAGAAGCCAAAGAAACAAGTTGGAGGCAGAAAGTTGTCCAGGCAACATAGAGCTACTTCACAGACATGAGAGGGTGTCTGATCTAGGGGTGAGTGGGCAGCCCTGACCAAGGACCCCAGTCCAGTGCAGTTACAGAGGCCACAGCCAGGCAAGGACAAAGGTCCATGTCCCCTAAACTGACTCTGCAAAGATCCAGGCTACTGAGATGTTATAAGCTGTGTCAGGGATCTCCTGGGCAGCCCTGACCAGCTGTGCCCTCCAGCGTCTGGAGAGCAGGATCTTGGCTGAAAGATGACCAGTGATGGCCACCTAAGTCTTGGTCCACTGATTGCTTCCTGGGAATTCAGATGTTGTTTCAGGCATCACTGGATGTACCCTGTATGGACTCAGTACAAATAAAGCTTCAGAAATGTCCTGAGGGCCATCGGAATGGTTCAGTGAGGAAAGGTACTCGCTGCCAAGCCTGTTGACCTGAGTTCAAGCCCCAGGACCCATATGGTGGATGGAGAGAGCTAACTACTGTAGGTTGACCTCTGACCTCCAAATAATGGAGGTCGCCAAATAAATCGAAAAGGGAGAGCTTTGGGTTAAAAACTCTCACTGTGCTTGGTGCTCTTGCAGAGAACCAGGGCTTAATTTAAGCTCACAACCACCCGTAATTCCAGCTGCAGCATACAATCCTACACATAGAAATGAAAAATATCTTTGAAAGGAGGTCCTAATGGGGCCCCTGGGGCAAGGGGCTCTTGAAATAACTGAGCAGGGGCCTAGGGCATTGTCCCCTCAACAGGACATTGAGGATTGACTTGTACCCACCTATAGTCAGCGTAAATGTCACAGCTCATTTCTAAGTTGGCCATTTGCAGGGGGGCTCTGCATTCAACATAAGTGCCTGTAAGAGTCACATGTCACGTGAGTTCTGCATCTGTGTTTCCACATGAATTGGCAAGGCCATGAAATCTGGGTACAGTGGGCTCCGGGGAGGGCAGGCCTGAGGGGCAGAGCCCTTATCAGTTGCCTCTTGTACTCCTGGGCTTGGAGGGAGATGTACACCCAGGCCGGGGAGGGGTGCTGCTGAGATGGTTCTGATTCAGGGTCTAAATTCCAGTTTCCAGGTTGGAGTGGCGAGGGGGGGGGGTGAGTTTGAGCTGAGGGGAGGGGGATTGGCTAGGAATGGGGGTGTGTGCTGGAAATGACAAGCAAGCACAGAAAACCTGGCATCCTGCCTCTTCCTTTCAGCAGCTGTAAGTCCATCCAGATGGGGATGTGATATCTGGAGCTGCAGCAGCTATTCCACAACCACGAGGCAATGAACTCCAAAGTGAAGAGCCAGTGTGCTAAGAACAGTGAAGCAGAGAGGATGCGCTAGGCCTTCGGGAAACTTGCCACCTCCAGGCCTGTTTGCTGAGAGGCCGTCAAACAATTGGCTTCGGAAGTGTTGCTCAGACTTAAGTAATTTTCAACTGAATCCATTTCTAATGGTGAAAATAAAAACCAGTCACTCACATCATCTGTGGATCATCGAGAAAAGTAACTCTTTGAGACAGGGTCTAAATGTGTAGCCCTAGATGGCCTGGAGCTTGCTGTGTAGACCAGGACGGCCAGAGATAGATCCATCCGCCTCTGCCTCTTAGGATTAAACTTGTGTGCCACCACGCCTAATCTGCATGTCATCTAAACAGCTTTCAAGTCTGGCCTGACATCCAGGTTGGGGTGATAGTGTGTCCCACTCCTCCTTGGGCCCTCCTGAGTCATCAGGAGGTGCCCGCCTGTGTCCCCTGTGCAGAATCTGGGTGACAGTGTGTCCCACTTCTCCCTGGGCCCTCCTGAGTCAGCAGGAGGTGCCCGCCTGTGTCCCCTGTTGTTTATTGTGCATTCTCATGTAGTCAGGGAGAAAGCCTGTGTGCTGCCTCCCAGAGAAAGTTCAGAGGAAATGAATGACTTCAAACAGACACGGTGACATGCCTTTCTAACTTCCATTTTGTTGTGTTTTGCCTGAATGCGTGTCTGCACCATGTACATGCAATGCCCACAGAAACCAGAAAGGCGTACACAAAAAAGGGTGCAGGGTCCCTTGGAACTGGAATCACAAACAATTGTAATTGTTTATTTTGTATTTTGCTTTTCGAGACAGGGTCTCACTGTGTACCCCTGGCTGTCATAGAGCTCGCTCTCTGTAGACCAGGTGCGCCACCACCGCCCAGCTATCACAGATTTCTCAGCGTGTGGGTGCTGGAAATCAGTCATGGGTCCTTTGAAAAAGCAGCCAGTACTTTTTACCACCAAGCCTCTTTATATCCTGTCCTGTGTGACCAGAGCCAAAAGGGACGAGTTGAGTTGACACTGCCCCTGCCCCGAGTGGGGGTGGAGGAGACTTTGCTCTTTGTTTCATGAAGCACCCCCTCCCCTTAGCCAATGTGCAGGCTGCGCCCCCACTAAGGAGATAGTCGCTCCTGTGTGCCCCTTGTCATGTATCTTTCCAAGGCCACTGAGAAATCAAACTTGAAGTACAATCCGGCCCCACCACAGCATCGCGCAAGCTGGCTTTCACAGTTCTGCTTCACTAGGCCTTTCTCTGAGGGGTCTAGCATTTGTGACTTTGCAGTCCACATTAGTCCCAAAGCATGGTCACCCTTCTGTCAGCACTCATCTGTATGGGCTTGCCAAGGAGGGTGTGGCTGCCGCCGCCAGGGACTGTGGTTCTCCCACCCTTTGATGTCAGATTGTCTGGAGGGTGAACTCTGGTTGTCTCAAAGACTTCATTCTGAAGCCAGTAAAATCAGCATCTCTGAAGTGTGAGAGCACAGGAAGTTTGGGCAGGGAGTACTTGCCCTTTCATGTCCCAGAAATGAAAAGTAGCCTGCAGTTACAGAGTGCCTGCGCATCATGTGGTCCACCGTGCATAGACCCTCATGCCTCCACAGCCATGGCTCTGTCCACCCCATCTGACCTGGGACCCTTCTCCAGAAACAGAATACGGCCCATGTGTAGGTGTCAGACAGCTAGAATGAATGTGGCAGAGTGAGTTCCTTCATCTATAAAGGCTTTGTGGAGGCATGGGACACTCAGGACACCCAGAGTCACTCTCCTCTCTATACCTGTACCAGGACACTTGAGGGTGTGCACACAGTTTATGAAACAGGTCCACTGGTTTGCAAAGTGGTTTGGCTAGATCTACTACGGCTGAAGACACAGCTTATGCTGGTAGATGTCAATCAGCATCATCAACACATGCCTACATCTGCTGGATGATGTGCAGCAAGAACTACCAGCAGCACTGACTGTGATGCGGCTGGCCGCGAGCTGCGATGGTCCACATGTACATGGACACTAGGCTGGCCACGAGCTGTGAAAGTCCACATGTACATGGACACTAGGCTGGCCATGAGCTGCAAAAGTCCACATGTCTACAGACACTAGGCTGGCCACGAGCTGTGAAGGTCCACATGTACATGGACACTAGGCTGGCCATGAGCTGCA
>OU015753.1:4967457-4992413 GCA_907169655.1 Acomys percivali | reverse complement strand
GACACTAGGCTGGCCACGAGCTGTGAAGGTCCACATGTACATGGACACTAGGCTGGCCATGAGCTGCAGAGTCCACATGTCTACAGACACTAGGCTGGCCACGGCCTATGAAGGTCCACATGTCCACAGACACTAGCTGTGAAGGTCCACATGTACGTGGACACTAGGCTGGCCACAAGCTGCGAAGGTCCACATGTCCACAGACACTATACAACAGGAACGTTTCAATTACCCAAATAACCAGGTGGTTCTTACTGTGAACAAAGTATAAACTGGAAGATTCTGGTTTATATGATGTTGCAAAGTAGGACAGTGCAGAGGGCCAACATAACTCTGGTGTAATTATACTTTATTGATCTGGGAAAGTAGTCCTGAACAGAAACGAGCATGTCACATTTTCTATTTGTCATTCACTGCCCAGTTGTTAAGTGAAAACCAAAAGGTAAGTGCAAAAATGCAGATGTAAGAAGTGACTAGCATCAAGTTTGGGACAGCCAGAGCTGCACAGAGAAACCCTGTCTTGAAAAACAAAACAAGGCTGACATTTGCTAGTGGATGCTCACATGGCTTTTGTGTGCTTTCACAGTCACTGTGCTGTAGGGGTGCTTTGTGACCAGAGGTTGCCAGAGTTGGCAAGAGAAAGAACGGGCTTTTAGCCGGGCATGGTGATGCACACCTTCAATCACCCGCACTCTGGCAGCAGAGGTAGGCAGGCCTGTTTCAGGCCAACCTGTTCTACCAAGTGAGTTCCCGGCCAGGCGGGGTTATAAAGTGAGACCCTGTCTCAAAAAGTAACAAGAATGAACATTTAACACGAGTGTCACAAACATTGAAAGTTCACTCCAGCTAATTCTGCCTCTTAACTCCACTCCTGCCTTTCTTACCTTATGACCTGTATGTGGAAGGGCACATCCTGTGCTGAGAAGGCACTGGGACCCGTGGAGAGCCCAGCAGTGGACAGGGGTGGGCTGATACCACCCCTGCGTGGTGCCCTGACCACTGTCAAGTCACATGCCCAGCTGCTGGCCCACAGAGGTTGGAGACAGCTGCCCTGGTTTGGTTCCTGGCTCCAGGGCTGGCATGTGCTTCGCAGCGGAAATGAGACTCCTCAAGGGAAGGCTTGTGGCCTGGGGAAGGGGGCTGTCCACGGAAGTCAGAAGAGATGATGTGACTGAAGAATGCTGGTAGACCGCCTCAGGATCCCCTCTAGCCAGTCAGCTCCCAGGAAGTGACAAGCTTCCTGCCACACCCAGAAGTGTATCTCTGTAGGGACTTCAGGGACATGAAGTGGCATTAGCCTTGGCTGAGGGACATGAAGTGTGGCTTTAGCCTTAGCTGAGCTGAACCCATTGGTATAGCTGTCTACCTTAGCCCTGCCTTTTGTTCCCATGGTTACTGCTAATTCTGAACGGTCTCCTTGGTCCAGCCCCTAAAGCTACCTTGAAGTCAGTAGCTGAGTTGCTGCTATATATGAAGAGCCTCAGCTTCGGGTAGAAATGCCATGCTTCTAATGGAGAGTGGTGGTGAGGGTGGGAGATAGAGGTGCCTAGTTCACAACCTGTGACTGCTTGAGGACTGAGCAGCAGGGGAGACCGGGGGGGGGGGGGGGGGGGGGGTTGCGGACAACCCAGGAAAGTGACTTTGACATGGGTTTGGCGGTTTAGGTAGGGCTACACAGGGCAGATGCCTGAAAGGGACTTGGCAGATCTCCAGGGGCTTGGGTCACAAAGGGAGATGCGGTGCCCTATGCTGCAGTCCGAAGCTAGGTTTTCCAGTTCCGTGGTGTTACTTATGCCCACTAGAGGCAGTCAAGGATGCTGTGGCCCTCAAACACCCCCCCCCAGGCACATGCCCCTCATGTGGCCACCCTCCAGAGGAGGGGCTCCGCAGCAGACCAGTTAAAAGCTCCATTCTTCCCCAGACCTCAGCCTTGCTTGGCTTCGGGAGGCAGGGAACCAGACAGATATGAGAGGCAAGTGCCTAAGAAGTGGGGAGGTGTCAAGTTCAGAAGTGAGGGAGGGAGAACAGCAGCAGGCTAGGCTCCTTCACTCCGGCAGTGAGATTCCATAGCAGAGCTCTGGGTACTAGCCAGGAAGTGTCTAGACTGCCTGTGTTGTGGCTGGCCTGGCCTGGCCTGTCCAACCAGAAAGCAGACAAGTGTGAAGGAGAACTGGAAAGTGCCCAGATGGAAAGAGGCAGGTGTAAGGGACATGGGCACCCCTGGTGACACCATGAGTCGAGTATGATGCTGGGGAGCTGACACCACTTGGAGCCAGAGCCTCCGCTGACTGCTTCCTGATTCCTGGACAAGACTATGTCCACTCAGTGGCCCCAGAAGGGGTTTCTGGGCTCCTTCAACTCTACCTCCACAGCCACCCCTCACCCTGAGCTGGCCACCAACCAGACGGGGCCTTGGTGCCTGCACGTGTCTATCCCGGAAGGCCTCTTCCTCACCCTGGGGCTGGTGAGCGTGGTGGAGAATGTGCTGGTCGTGACAGCCATTGTGAAAAATCGCAACCTGCACTCGCCCATGTATTATTTCATCTGCTGCCTGGCCCTGTCGGACCTCATGGTAAGTATAAGCACCGTGCTGGAGACTGCTATCATCCTGCTGCTGCAGGCGGGCGCCCTGGTGGCCCCTGTGGCTTTGATGCAACAACTGGACAATGTCATTGACGTGCTCATCTGCAGTTCCACGGTGTCCAGTCTTTGCTTCCTCGGTGTCATTGCCATAGACCGCTACATCTCCATCTTCTATGCCCTGCGTTACCACAGCATTGTGACACTGCCCCGGGCACGATGGGCCATCGTGGGCATCTGGGTGGCCAGCATTTTCTCCAGCAGCCTCTTTATCACCTACTACAAGCGCACAGGCGTCCTCATCTGCCTTGTCACTTTCTTCCTAGCCATGCTGGCACTCATGGCGATTCTGTATGTCCACATGCTCACTCGAGCATACCAGCACGCACAGGGCATCGCCCAGCTCCACAAGAGGCAGCGCTCCATCCGCCAAGGCTTCTGCCTTAAGGGTGTCACCACCTTTACTATCCTTCTGGGGATTTTCTTCCTGTGCTGGGGCCCCTTCTTCCTGCATCTCTTGCTCATCGTCCTCTGCCCGAAGCACCCCACCTGTGGCTGCATCTTTAAGAACTTCAACCTCTACCTCATTCTCATCATCTTCAGCTCCATCGTTGACCCTCTCATCTATGCTCTCCGCAGCCAGGAGCTCCGCATGACACTCAAGGAGATGCTGCTGTGCGCCTGGTGAGCAGGGAGGGGCCTTGTTAGTCTCATGGCCAGGGTGGGCAGAGGGTGACGGTGACACCCAGTGGCCTGCCTCCTGTGAGACCGCAGGTACCTGTCCCTTTCCCCATCTCCATTCGTCCAGGCGTGGACTAGGTGGACTTTAAAATAGAAACGCAAACTGCCTGGGACTAGGAAAAAGGGTAAATGTGACTGCAGGGCTCACCCAGGGCAGCCATGGGAAATGGCGGAAGCAGGGAGTGGGGATTCCAGCCCTGGGCAAGGGTCAGAGCACAGGCTCCTAGAGTTTCACCTCTACCCACTGACGAGGCAACCCCACCCAGCTCCTCGTGTCACTCAGGCTGGGCCAGCGACAGCGGCTGCTGCTGCTGCTGCTGCTGAGATGGACAGGAAGTTTCTGAATTGAAAGAAGGACAAGAGCTGCGGAGGAGCATGGCTCCTGGTGAGGGCGGCTGACAGGGAGATTTGTGACCAGGAAAATCCTGCCATAGCCATGTAGTAGGCTGCTCAGGGAAGTGAGGCCCTTCCTCAGTGAAGGGACCAGAGTTGCAGAATGTACATCCGACATGAGGAGGCATCTATGCATTTGCACGAGGGATCTATGCATTTGCACAGGGGGTGTGGGACTGACCTGAAGACCCCTTGACCAGCTCATGGGAATTCCAAGAGGTGGGGACCCAACTGCTCACACCCAACAGGCTACTCCAGCAAGTGCCTCCTCACGCCACAGTAGAGGCAGTTGCCTATCAGTGACCACAGCCTGTGGCTCTGGGCCAGGAAGCAGTCAGAGAGCTAAGCCCAGATGGATCCTCATCACCACCTTCCCTAGTCCGTCCAGAAGTTGCTCGAAGTGTTCGTGGGAGAAGGGCAGGGACAACAGTCATGTTGAGAAGTCACAGCTGCCTGCCTGAGTTAGGAACCACAATCCCAAAGGGAACCAAGTACCCCAGTCAGGCCCTCCTGGCTTCCTCTAAGACTCTACACTCTAGAACAGAGCAAGGGGGCCGCAGGTTCAAGAGCCTCCACTTGCCTCTGTGGTGACAAGACTCATTTCAGGCTCCTTCCGGCTCCACAGTACACTGCAGTAGGACCACAGTCTCGGCCTCTGATGTGACCCTTCTGTATCATTAGCCAGAGCCTGTCCCTTTCCTGCCCCCATTTGTGTAGCAACTTCATCCCTACTCCTAGGAGCCTGCAGGTGGTGATGCCCTGAGGCACCTGTAGGGTGGACCAGGGGCTGGGATCTATTTACACAAAACACTGCCCTAATTTGGGGGGAGGGAGGGGAGGATGCGGGAAGCCGTGTCAGTGCTCAGCCAGCCTTGGGAAGTATTTAGACAAGGCCTCTGAGGATAGAGGAGGGTGCCTCTGAACTCAGGGGTATCTGACCCCAGGGGAGCAGCACCTGGGGTGAACTGCGCAGCTTGCTGCCATGGAGTGCCACCTCCCTGAGCGGTTCTCCTGCTACAACCTGGGATCCCTGCTGCAGAGTCTATCTTGGGTCCCCCACAGATACTGAGTGTTATAGTGCCCTCCTCCTTCGAGGTGGCCTCGGTCTGGGCAGAGATACCCTCAACCACCTTCAAGTCAGGAAGTGGCACCAGGCCAGGCACCAGGCACCAGGCACCAGCACACTATCAGCTGCGGCCCTGCTGGACTGAGATTGGAAGTTGGTTCCCAGCAGGGCCAGTCTTTGCTGGAACACAGGACCATGAGTCAGCCCTTATCCTGGCACCACAGCTCTCTGGAGACACGGGGAGCTCTTGCCTGTCCTGATGTCATCCGAGAGGGAGGCAGCCCAGGCCTCTGGATGATTCCAAGCATCTTTCCTGTCCAGACAAGGAGACAGAGCCAGATGCTCACCCAGTACTTCTTGAACCAGGCCAGCAACTGCAGAAAGCTACTTCATGGACACGGTGTGGGGGGAGGGGCATCTCCTGAGAACAAAAGACCCATTTCTAAACTCGGCTAACTTGGAAGCTTATCATCAGAGAAACTTGTCCGCCAGCCACTCTATCCAGCACATGCCGGTGCAAACTGGACAAAGGCATCTGCAGGTTGTTTTCAGTTGTTCTCATGAGATGAATGAATGAATATGGACCATCCATGTGTGGCAGCATTGTCCCAGATTCCGCCAGAAGAATTTCTATCGTTGAAATATCAAAAAGTTCTCATACGGTGTCACCTTAAGATGAATTTTAAATCAGTATTGTATGAACATACGACATATCCTTTTCTGACCATCTGGCTCTGCCTCCCAGTGGGCCGACCCTGAGGCACCCAGTCTCCTTACCTAGGCAGCTCCAGTTCACTCCACGCCCCCTCTTCTGCCTCACTTGTACCAAGAGGGCAAACGGTACCAATGACATCAGGGATGGTTCAGATAGAAAACACTGCCCAACATCCTCCACTCACTAGCTTGTATGTCCTTATGTGAGTTTTCCACGCAGATGTTCACGGAGCAGGGCTACCTGCCAGGCACTGTGCAGCCTCACACCCCAGGTACACGTGCACCCTCGCGGCAGCCCTTTGTGGAGCCATCGGCTAGTAGCCCTCTCTCTTCCAGAAACCGGTGACTTCAGAGTTGGAGCTATAATCCACCCCCCTCCTGACGTGCGTTCCCAGGTCTGCACAGAGGTCACAGGGAGGCTCCAGCTTTTCCTGCCTCGCCCACCCCAAGGGACCCAGCAAATTCAAAGAACACGGGTCTTGATTCTTAAGCACATGAGAAGAAAAAAGACCCTCTTCACAAAACTGCAGGGTGGGGTTGGAGCAGGGACGAAACGGGGAGGGCAGCTACTGGGGTGGGGCACTAAGGGGCCGGGGTTCTATTGTCCCCAGAGCGGATCGCCCTCCCGCGGCCCCTCCTCCGAAGGCGCGGCCAGACTTGCTCTGCATTGTGCGGGCGGATCTTGATGCGCGGTGCTGATGCTGCAGAGCCTGCCGCATTCTGCGGCGCCCCAGCATTGGCCCGCAGCGCTGACATCAGCCAGCGAGGGCGGGGCAGCCTCTTATAAGAGGGCGCGGCGGAGGCCACGGATCCTCCGCAGCCCGCTGTCCGCCTTCCTCTCGTCTCTAACCGTTTGAAATCAGCATGAGGGAGATCGTGCACATCCAGGCCGGCCAGTGCGGCAACCAGATAGGGGCCAAGGTGAGCTGTCCCGCGTTGGGCGTCCCCACCAGCGCCAGCCCCAGGGAGGGAGGGAGAGAGAAGCTGCTGCGCTCCGGGAGCCGGCTGCGGAACAAAGGGAAGAGCCCCAGCCCCTTGCCGGGCTCCTGGGACCCCCGGGGTCCTCAATCGACTCCCCTCACTCGCGTCACTCTGCTCTGCGCCCAGGTTGTAGCGGACCGCTGGAGGCAGCCCTTCTGACTCTCATTTTCATTCATTTTGTTGCACCCCCCCCCCACGGTACCAGCAGGTACAGGGAATTTGGTTGGGGGGCGCCTGCTGGGCGTGGCTTTCTTTGAGGCTGCCATTTAAGCCTTGAGTAAGATGGGTGTGTCGGGCAACTTTGGGTGGGGCTCTCCCCTAAAACCATAATGACTGTACATGCCCGAACCCCCACTGGAGAACTGAACGATCCTCAAGGAGTAGGGTGGCCCTCACCCTCCCCAGTCTTCACCCTCCGTTTCCTTGCCCCACCCTGTTCCTTTGTTGGAGGAGTTGGGCCTGGACGCCAATGACCTTGGTCCAGAACTGGACTTTCCCTGTCTGTGCAAACCTCCCTTCCCCAACAGTATCCTCTCAGGGCCTCCAAGTCGGGGTTGAGCACAGAACAAAGCCGACTGCAAGGATTGCCTCTGTTTCTCCTCAGTTGTTAGCCCACCTCCAGGTGTTGGGGCTGAGGAAAAAAAAAAAAAAAGGCGTTGGTGCAGTGACTCTGCATTCTTCCTATGATTAGTAAGGTTGCTGTCCTGTTTCCAAGTCCTAGGAGGCTGTTCCTTACCAAGGTCACAGCAAGTGGATGAAAGAACCACTTGATTCCCGCAAAAGCTCAACCTCGGGTTGGGCTGGGTCTGAGTGGGTGGGGTCAGCTACTGTCTTCTCCCTTCTGAACAATAAGATACAAAGCTTTGTCCTGATGGATGCTGGACGGAGCTCAGGGATGGTGTGTAGCTAATTCCCAAAGGAGGAGGTGGGGTAGGCAGGTCCTATGAAGGGAGGGGAGGGGGAGCAAAGAGAGTACCGCTGGAGGCTGTTGCCATAGAAACCGGCAAGGAACAAAAAAGCTAATTACCATGGGCTGGGGCAGTCACGTGGCTGACATGTAAATTGCAAGTTTGGCTCTAGGGTGGAGGTTCCTCTGGTTAAGGGGGGCTGTGGTGGGGGGGAGCAGCACCAGGGAGACTCCCTAATCACAGAGGAGACAGCTGTTCCTATTCTACAAGGGAAACGTGGTGGGGGAGGGGGCAGACGGGGGAAGCCTAAGGCTGGAGCCTCAGATCAAATCAGGACTCCTGGGGCAATCGCTGACAGCTGTCAAGGCCTGAAGGGCGGGTTAAGGCTCATTAATGTGGTCACAGGTGCCAGGCTCCAGGAAAGGCCAGGGGTGAGTGGGGGAGGGGAGGCATTTGGTGACCCTGTTGGAGTTGTACTGTACTATGCTCCTACAGGGTCTCCTATGCAACAAGGATCTAGAAGTCAGGCTCCATCCAAGGCGCTGTGGGCTGCAGAACAGGCCTGAGTGCTGCACTCAGTTGACGAGTGTTCTCCCCCTCAGCACTGTGGCCCATGGGTTTTGCCCATTTTTTTTTTTTTATTCTTTTGCTTTTCTTTTTAAATTTTACAAGTGAAGGGCTGGAGAGATGGCTCAGTGGTTAAGAGCGCCACCTGCTCTTCCAGAGGTCCTGAGTTCAATTCCCAGCAACCACATGATGGCTCACAACCATCTATAATGTAATCTGATACCCTCTTCTGCAGATAAAGCACGAATATGCAATAAATAAAATAAATAAATATTTAAAAAATAAATAAAATTTACAAGTGAATACCTAGCCCGGCACACGATTCTTTTTAAACAATGGAGAATAATGAGTGCATTTTCTGGGGAGGAGCATCTTCCTTTTCCCACCTCCCTAACCCTAACCTCCCTTCACAATAATCAGTACAAGGCATTTAGCAGTTTCCATCCAGCCCTCTGCCCTAGAACATCTCCAGAGAGCCAGCCTGAAGGCCCAGGCCCTGCGGGGAATTATCTGCTTAGTGTCTGCCTCAGGCAATATGAACTTCTTTGGCCAGATTTACTTCCTATATTTGTAGCCAGCTTTAGGGTCCCTGGTGTGAGCATGGAAAGCCTTTCCTGACACTGACTGCAACGGAGGAGTGGGCACAGAGGGCTGCTTTTTTTTCTTTTTCTTTTTCTTTTTTCCTTGTTGGTCCTTGGGTGGTGCCTATGTGAGCACAAAGGGCCACTAGCTTTGGAGAGGTGACTGGGTGGAGACAGGAAGAGAAGTGTGAGGCCATGAGACAGCACTGCAGGAGTGCATTAGCAATTCATAAGGTTACCGCCACTGGTGGCTGTGTGGAAGCAGCGAGCCTGGTGAAATGTTAACGCCTTGTGAAGTGCATGGTGTGGGTGTCACCCTCCCTTAAGGCTGAGGAAGATGAAGGCTCTGGAAGTTGACTCATTTGCCTTGGATCACACCATGGATTTGAGCAAGAAAGGCGTTTTAGAATAGGTGTGTGTAGATGTGTCTAGGTGGGTGGTGGCATGTGCCCACACCGACAGGAGCGCATGTGACTGGGCCACCTTTTGTTAGGGCCTAAGACCCTAGACACATTCTCCTATTAAGGATCCCCTTAGAACGTGTCTTTACAGTGTCTTTGTCTGTGCCTCACCAGCTGCCAGAATACCCGCCCCCCCTCCACCCCCGTGGGAGCCTTAAAGGATGTGACCCACCTGAGAGCCAGTGGCCCTGGTGATGAGGGTACTCAAGAGTTTTAGGGGAATTGAACATCTTAGGGGGCTCTTGGTCCTGTCTACTGGAGCCTCCTATCCCAACTATTCCGTTCCTTTTCCACTACCCTGCTGTCATCAGAGACATACGCCCCAGGAGGGTCAGCACCGTGGACAGCAGCACCGCAGTGCTACTGGCTGATCCAGGATGGGCTTTCTTCCTGCCCCTCCCCACCCCAAAGACAGGGTTTCTCTGTGTAGCCTTGGCTGTTCTGGATTAACTCTGTAGACCAGCCTGGCCTTGAACTCACAGCAATCTGCCTGCCTCTGCCTCCTGAGTGCTGGGATTAAAAGCATGCGCCACCACCACGCCCGGCCAGGATGGGCTTTGATTGGAGAGTTTCTGTTCTGTAGTGATGCTAATTAATTTAAATATTCCTATCATTTACATATTAAATATTCTATGTAGTAATATTTTCTTATAAGGTTTTCTTATTTGTGTTATTTTATGTTAGGATCTCAGTTGTAGCTCAGACTAGCCTTTTTTTTTTCTTTCTTTTTGATTTTTGGTGTTGGTTTTTTTTTTTTTCAGAGACAGGATTTCTCTGTGTAGCCCTGACTGTCTGTCCTGGTCTTGCTTTGTAGACCAGGCTGGCCTTGAACTCACACAGAGGTCCACCTGCTGCTCCCAAGCGCTGAAATTAAAGGTGTGCGCCACCATTCCCAGCTGCAGACTGGCCTTCTAAATACTAAGTATACCACTGCACTGGGGAAGATTTTATTATTTTTATTTTTTGTTTTTGTTCTTTTTTTGTTTGGTTTTTCGAGACAGGGTCTCTCTGTTTTAGTCTTGGTTATTCTGGACTTGCTTTGTAGACCAGGCTGGCCTCAAACTCACAGTGATCTGCCTGCCTGAGTGCTGGGATTAAAGGCATGTGCCACCACAGCATAGCCAGACTTTTTTTTTCCTAAAAAAGTAATAATAAAATAAAGGAAACACTGCAGATAAGGTAACCTTTAGTACAGTATAAATTTATTTATAATTATGTATTTATTATTTATATAGCATTCTAGCAGCCTGTACACCTGCAGGCCAGAAGAAGGCACCAGATCTCATTATAGATGGTTGTGAGCCACCATGTGGTTGCTGGGAATTGAACTCAGGACCTCTGGAAGAGCAGCCAGTGCTTTTAATCTCTGATCCATCTCTCCAGCCCCCCATTGGATATTTTTAATTTATAAATTGGGGGGATGGGGGGGGTGGGGGGGTGTGAGGGTGTGGGTGCACGCACACACGCTCATGCTCGCACTTGTACTCACATCTGATGGAAATAGAGGTCAGAAGAAGGTATCAGGCCTCTGAAATTGGAGTTATACACAGTCGTGAGCCACCGTATGGGTGGTGCTTAGAACTGAACTTGAGTCTTTTATAAGAACAGCCGTATCTGCCGGGCATGGTGGCGCACGCCTTTAATCCCAGCACTAGGGAGGCAGAGGCAGGCGGATCGCTGTGTGTTCGAGGCCAGCCTGGTCTACAAAGCGAGTCCAGGACAGACAAGGCTACATAGGGAGACCCTGTCTCAAAAAACAAACAAACAAAAAGAACAGCCATATCTCCAGCCCCATTTTACAAAAAGATTTAGTTTATTTATTATGTATACAGTGTTCTGCCTGCATGTATCTCTGATCTCCAGAAGAAGGCACCAGATGTCATTATAGATGGTTGTGAGCCACCTTGTTGCTGGGAATTGAACTCAGGACCTCTGGAAGAGCAGTCAGTGCTCTTAACCTCTGAGCCATCTCTCCAGCCCCCCCCTCCCTTTTTTCCTTTTTTTTTTTTTTTTTTTTTTTTTTTTTGAGACAGGGTTTCTCTGTGTAGCTTTAGCTGTCCCGAACTTGCTTTGTAGACCAGGCTGGCCTCAAACTCACAGAGATCCACTTTCCTCTGCCTCCTGAGAGCTGGGATTAAAGGCATGTGCCATCACGCCTGGCTTGCCGCCCCCCCCCCCATTTTTTTAATATAAAAATGTAGCCAGGTTGTGGTTGTATATACCAATACAAACACTCAGACATAAACACTCACTCACTCATACATACAGAATTGAATGTAAAAATTTAAAGATACACAAAAGAGAAGATGAGCCGGGCAGTGGTGGCACACGCCTTTAATCCCAGCACTCGGGAGGCAGAGGCAGGCGGATCACTGTGAGTTCAAGACCAGCCTGGTCTACAAAGTGAGTCTAGGACAGCCAGGGCTACACAGAGAGACCCTGTCTCGAAAAACCAAACAAACAAACAAACAAAACAAAACAAAAGAGAAGATGAAGCCGGGCTCCTTTGATGGAATATGGCCTCTGAGATGTACCCATCAGAATGAGTTGTCAGACCCCTGTATGTTCCATAATAATGATCTGTTTGGACTGGTTTTAGCCTTTAAAGAATTTCTTTTGGGGGCTGCAGACATGGCTCAGAGGTTAAGGACAATGACTGCTCTTCCAGACGTCCTGAGTTCAATTCCCAGCAACCACATGGTGGCTCACAACCATCTAAAATGTGATCTGATGCCTCTGGCCTTCAGGTGTACATGCAGGCAGAGCACTGTATACATAATAATAAATAAATCTTAAAAAAAAAAAAAGAATTTCTTTTGAAAGATTAAAAAAATGTTTTCTGAGGATCGATGTTTTGCCTATATGTGTGTTCGTGCACCATGTGTGCACAGTGCCCACAAAGGCCAGAGTGAGTGTTGGGTCCCCTGACACCAGAGTTAGAGATGGTTGTTACCTGCAAGTGATGAGAATTGGTCCTCTGCAAAGGAACAAGTGTTCTTAATTGCTGAGTCATGCCACCAGGCCACGTGACAACACTGGAGTCTAATGCCCTCTTCTGACTCAGATAGAGCACTCATATACATAAAATAAATAAGCCTAAAAAAGAATTTTTTTTCCGAGACAGGGTTTCTCTGTGTATGTTCCCTTGGCTGTCCTGGACTTGATTTGTAGACTCGCAGAGATCTGCCTGCCTCTGTCTCCTGAGTACAGGGATTAAAGGCATGCTTCCCCATGCCTGGTACATTTTTACTCTTTTCTATTTTTTTTTTTTTTATTTTGGTTTTTTGAGACAGGGTCTCTCTGTGTTAGCCTTGGCCATCCCGGACTCCCTTTGAAGACCAGGCTGGCCTCGAACTCACAGTGATCTGCCTGCCTCTGCCTCCTGAGTGCTGGGTGAGTGCTGGGATTAAAGGCGTGTGCTACCGTGGCCGGCTTTTACTCTTTTCTAAAGCCTTATGTTGGGCCTAATAAGGTCCCTACATTTTGCACTGAAAGCTTTTAGACTTCAGAAGGGCCCGGCTGTCTGCTGAATTCTTTTCTTCTCTCCTCATATAGTTCTGGGAGGTTATCAGCGATGAACACGGCATAGACCCCAGTGGCAACTATGTGGGGGACTCAGACCTGCAGCTGGAGCGCATCAGCGTGTACTACAATGAAGCTTCCTGTGAGTACCGCCTCCACTCCATCCTGACCCCGGCCAAGGCGGCTCCTGCATAAACAGACTCCTGGCACTCTCGTCCCTACCTCCCCTATTGACCAAGAGGCTAGCAGGTGTGGCTGGGAACGAGGCAGCCGGACTCAGAGTGAAGAGCGGCTACCATGGAGGAAGATGCAAATGTATTTAATGGTGGGGATGGCCTTGTGCTGTCCAGGGACAGGCAGGAGGCTTAGATGATGCACCCAGAGCGGGCGTCACTGGGTTGAGGCCATGTGACAACTGTTACAGTATTAGCCAATATGTAGAACATATGACTTGATGCCACCTGTGCTGGGTGCTAGTCACTACACCCATGGCTAGGCCAGAGCTTACCATGGCTCTATGCCAATGCCTTTAGGGTAAGAGCAGGTTGGGGACAGGATCCAGAGGGAAATAGATAGATCCTCAACCTGTTGGTTTGGTTTGGTTTGGTTTTTTTGAGACAGGCTTTCTCTGTGTAGCCTTGGCTGTCCTGGACTCACTTTGTAGACCAGACTGGCCTTGAACTCACAGCGATCTGCCTGCCCCTGCCTCCTGAGTACTGGGATTAATGGCGTGCGCCACCACACCTGGCAGTGCCTTCACTCTTTAACTCACATCACTGAATCCCCTCTCCCCTCAGCTCACAAGTACGTACCCAGGGCTATTCTGGTGGATCTGGAACCTGGCACCATGGACAGCGTTCGGTCTGGGGCCTTTGGGCACCTCTTCAGGCCAGACAACTTTATCTTTGGTGAGTTCCCCTAGCTCCCGGCTCCCTTGTAGACAGGCAGAGGCAGATTGTCTGGAAGGGGCAGAGTCTGTTTTTCACTGGAACCCTTCAGGGTGAAAATAACCTTTCATTTTACAACAGGCACTGGAGGTCCAGAGAGAGGAATCTGTGCAGGAAATAATCTCTCTCACACATGCTACAAAGAATGAGATATAAAACACAGATTTTTGTTACAGAGTTGTGAGGACAAAAGTAGGGTCTCTTGATGCGCCTGAGTTTATGAGCATGAATTAAGAGGTCATGGTGGGGAGCTGGAGAGATGGCTCAGAGGTTAAGAGCACTGACTGCTCTTCCAGAGGTCCTGAGTTCAATTCCCAGCAAACCACATGGTGGCTCACAACCATCTATAATGTGATCGATGCCCTCTTTTGGCCCTGCAGGTGTACACACAGACAGAACACTATACATAATAATACATAAAAAAAAAAAAAAAAAAAAAAAAAAACGGGGTGTCCTTGAGTCAGGTCCTCAGTGCTCACACAGACACAAGAAGACAGTCTGACTTCACTTCTTGTAAAGACCTTAGCGTTAGACTGGTAGGTGCCAGTTCTTAGCAGTCTTTGGCTACAATAGGTGCTCGGGGTTTCGTCTGAGTAGGAGAATAGGCCAGGTGGCTAAATAAGGAAACAGCTCTCATCTCCCTTCAAAGTCTCAGCAGACGGCGGCAGGAAAGGTGAGCTAGTGCAGGAAGGCTGACTGACTTTACCCAGGGCATCCATGACCTAGCAAGGGCTTATCCCAGATTTTCCACCCCCTGTTCAAAGCATCTTTAGCTGTGGTCCACAGCACTCAACAGTGATGCCTAGGGTGGAACTAGACGGTGAGTACATTGTTATAGAATACAAGGGAGCCAACTTCCTTCTGGGTTGTTGGTTTGGCAGGTCCTAGAGGTCTCCAGTGCAGGCCTTGCCTATTACCTGCCTCTTATCTCTCTGTAGGTCAGAGCGGCGCCGGCAACAACTGGGCCAAAGGGCACTATACTGAGGGTGCAGAGCTGGTAGACTCGGTCCTGGATGTCGTGCGGAAGGAATGTGAGAACTGTGATTGCCTGCAGGGCTTCCAGCTGACGCACTCACTGGGCGGGGGCACGGGCTCAGGCATGGGCACGCTGCTTATCAGCAAGGTGCGGGAGGAGTACCCAGACCGCATCATGAACACCTTCAGCGTGGTGCCCTCGCCCAAAGTGTCGGACACTGTGGTGGAGCCCTACAACGCCACCCTGTCCATCCACCAGCTGGTGGAGAACACAGACGAGACCTACTGCATCGACAACGAAGCCCTCTACGACATCTGCTTCCGCACCCTCAAGCTGGCCACGCCCACCTACGGGGACCTCAACCACCTCGTGTCTGCTACCATGAGCGGAGTCACCACCTCCCTCCGTTTCCCTGGCCAACTCAACGCTGACCTCCGCAAGCTAGCTGTCAACATGGTGCCCTTCCCCCGCCTACACTTCTTCATGCCCGGTTTTGCCCCACTCACAGCCCGGGGCAGCCAGCAGTACCGTGCCCTGACGGTGCCCGAGCTCACCCAGCAGATGTTCGACGCCAAGAACATGATGGCTGCCTGTGACCCCCGCCACGGCCGCTACCTGACCGTCGCCACCGTCTTCCGTGGGCGCATGTCTATGAAGGAGGTGGACGAGCAGATGTTGGCCATCCAGAGTAAGAACAGCAGCTACTTCGTGGAGTGGATCCCCAACAACGTCAAGGTGGCCGTGTGTGACATCCCACCCCGTGGCCTCAAGATGTCTTCGACCTTCATTGGCAACAGCACGGCCATCCAGGAGCTGTTCAAGCGCATCTCGGAGCAGTTCACCGCCATGTTCCGGCGCAAGGCGTTTCTTCACTGGTACACGGGCGAGGGCATGGATGAGATGGAGTTCACCGAGGCTGAGAGCAACATGAACGACCTGGTGTCCGAGTACCAGCAGTACCAGGATGCTACGGCTGAGGAGGAAGGTGAAATGTACGAAGACGATGATGAGGAATCGGAAGCCCAGGGACCCAAGTGAAGATGCTCGCGGCTGGGGTGTGGGGCCAAGTGGCAGCCAGGGCCAAGACAAACAGCATCTGTCCCCCAAAGCCATGTAGCTACTGACACTGCCCCCAGCTTTGCTTCCCGCTGGCTCATTAGGGCATTGTAGGGCTCCCAGGTTAAAGTCCTTCAGTATTTATGGCCGTCCCCACCCCATGAGTCCACTTGGCTATGTCCTCCCCATTAGGCCACCTCCGTATTTGTGTTGCTCATTTGTCTGTTTTATTATTGGCTCTGGGCCTGATGTTTATGGTATGTTTTGTTTTTTTTTACTGGGTTGTGTTTATATTGGGGGGGGTATACTTAATAAACTACTGCTGTCTGTCAGACACCTCTGCCTGGTGTTGGAGATTTCTTTTTCTTTGTCCTTTTCTGCCTTTCTCTCTCTCTCTCTCTCTCTCTCTCTCTCTCTCTCTCTCTCTCTCTTAAAGACAAGGACTAGACTTAAGCATGTTTGATTATAAATAAGGTTTATTTTTGTTTTGGGAAAGAGTAATTTAGGTCTGGAAGGGAGGAGAACAAGTAAGTAGGGGCAGCCCTTATCTCCAAGGCTGGTGGCTAAGGTTCGCACTGAAAGGTCTCAGCTTGCATCCCAAGAGTCAGGGAGGGGGACTAGAGAAGGCAGCTTTGCTTGGATTAAATCCCATCACAGCACTTCTGCACGTGTCAGCCCACCCTGGCCTTGGTCTCTCACAGCGTGAGGCTCATATTCAGCTTTCTTCCTTCAGCCTGCGCTGAGAGTCAAGTATAAGAAGCCATATAAGGAAGCTGAAGCCGGAGATTTGAACTGGAGAGATGAGAGAGAGAGAGAGAGAGAGAGAGAGAGAGAGAGAGAGAGAGAGAGAAGAGAGTAAAGAGTGTGTGTGTGTGTTCTCGGAAGGCTGGGACTTCTTTAAGAAAGGTTAGCTGGCACCAGAGAAATATGAGGCCAGCCTCCAACCCTGTCCTAGCTCCTTGCGCCCCCTGGTGGTAGTTTCCCATAGCGTCAGAACACCCAATATCCAGAAAGCTCGACATAGTCAAAGATCCTTGCCCAGCTGTCTCTCTCCTCCTCAGGGAGAAGACTGAAAGCCAGAGAGGCCAGCTGCCCAGAGGTCCACGTAAGTGTGCACAGCTGGGCGAAGGCAGGACTTTTAAACTCAGACCCTCTGCTGCCCATTTCCTTATGGCCAAGGGGATCGTCAAAGCGTAAGCCCCAACAGTCTGCTTGGTGGCACAGGAAAGAATTTGTTGTACAAAGCACGTTCTCACATCCTCTCTCCATGTGGCCATCGGTGCTAAAGAAGATAGTCTGAGGTGCTGCTAGCCTAGAGCTGCCACTCCTAAGAGGGCATCTGATGTAGGCTGGGCTCTGAGTTCAACATGGGTACATAAACACAAAAGGCACTACTGTGTTGTCTCAGCCGTGGCTGTGAAACTTAGTGAGGGACCTGAAATCTAAAATAGCAATTTATCCTGGGTTATAAAAGCTTTTCTTGTTTTGTTTTTGTTTTTCGAGACAGGGTTTCTCTGTGTAGCCTTGGCTGTCCTGGACCCGCTTTGTAGACCAGGCTGGCCTCGGACTCACAGCGATCCACCTGCCTCTGCCTCCCGAGTGCTGGGCTTGTTTTGTTTTGTTTTTGAGACACAGTCTTTCTGTATCAACCTGCCTGTCCTGGAACTGACTATGTAGACCAGGCTGACCTCAAACTCACAGAGATCCTCCTGCCTCTGCCTCCCGAGTGCTGGGATTAAAGGCTGACAGCTAAGTGATTTACTCCCTGTAGTGTTGGCCTCTGTGGAGGCTTATGCATGGCTACTCAGTCTCTCCAAGTGTGGTTGGTGTCTCCTCGCCCTTTTGTCCTGATCCTAACGGCTTTGTTACCTTTGCACTCTGCCATGATGGGGGCAGAGGGGAGGGGCGCAAAAGGCAGCAGGGCCAGAAGAGCACAGGACGCAGCCTCCAGAACTGAGCAAAAGAAGCAATTGATTTATTCAGATTACATCTCAGTTGTTATCCCCTCACTTGTATCCTCCTGTTCCTCCCTCCCTCAGAAGCTGTTCCTCTTTATCAGTTAGAGTAACAATGTGCTCTTCTAAGTTACAAAGAAGTGAGGCTTTTTTTTTTTTTTTTTTTTGGTTTTTCGAGACAGGGTTTCTCTGTGTAGCCTTGACTGTCCTGGACTCACTTTGTAGTCCAGGCTGGCCTCGAACTCACAGTGATCCGCCTGCCTCTGCCTCCCGAGTGCTGGGATTAAAGGCGTGCGCCACCACGCCCGGCAGAAGTGAGGCCTTTGATAGATTTTCTAAAAGAAAGAAAGAAAGAAACTGGCTTGGTGGTGGTGGTGGAGGCGGCTGCCCACTCCTGCAGAGGCGGGAGGATATCTGTGAGTTCAAGGCCAGCCTGGGCTACAGAGTGAGTTCTGGGACAGTTTCAGGGCTACAGAGAGAAACAGTGTCTCGAGAAAATGAAAAAATAATAAATAGATAAATAAATGAATAAAAATAAAGAACTGAACCTACTTACTGGCAGGCAGTTTGCCTGGGCGAGTAGATCACTGTGAGTTCAAGGCCAGCCTGGTCTACAAAACAAATTGCTTTTGTGCCTGACAGTGGTGGCACATGCCTTTAATCCCAGCACTCTGGAAGCAGAGGCCAGCCTGGTCTACAGAGGTAGTTCTAGGGCAGCCTGGGCTACACAAAGAAACCCTGTCTCGAAAAACCAAAACAATTTTTAAAATTTAAAAAATTAAAAAAAAAATTTTTTTAATCAGCCTTTAACGCAGGGACTCCAGATTTGAGCCACTAGGGGAGGAATAAAGTTTACTTACTTATTTGAGATAATGTCTGATCATGTAGTCCTGGCTAGCCTGGAATTTACACAAATCTGCTGGCTTCTGGCTTCTCAGTGCTGGGATCAAAGGTATGTGCCTCCACACCTGGGCAAGGAAGTCGTTTCTTTTGTTCTCTTTCTTTCTTTCTTTCTTTCTTTCTTTCTTTCTTTCTTTCTTTCTTTCTTTCTTTTTTAAAGATTATTTAATATGTATATAACACTCTGCCTGCATGTACTCCTGCACACCAGAAGAGGGCTCCAGATCTCATTATAGATGGCTGTGAACCACCTTGTAGTTGCTGGGAATTGAACTCAGGACCTTTGGAAGGGCAGCCAGTGGCCTTAACCTCTGAGTACTCAGGCATGGCATGGTGGAGTATGCAGCCCATTTACGTGTACCCTCATGCCTCCCACTGTGTCCTTGACTGTGGCGTAGGGAAATAGGACCCCACTCAAGGGAAACTTCACTAGCAGTGGGTGGTTTTAGTGAGAGATGGGTGGGGGAGAGCTAGCAGGCTCAGAAGAGGAAAGACATTGAAGAGGAATAGGAACGGTGGATGGGGGCTCCTGAGAAGGCAGGAGGAATCAGAGCCATAGATTTGGAACCACTTGGCTCCTGGAGAGCGGATTTCAATTCACTATGAAACCTCTTCCCAGGTGGTCCTCATCCACCTCCACACAACACCAGAGGGCTCCTTTGACAACAAAATCATAGTCAGACTTGGTGTTTCACATGTGTGATTCCCATATTTGGGAAGCCGAGATAGTGAGTTCCAGGCTAGCCTGGGCTGTAGAGTGAGTCCCTATATTAAAAGCCAAACCAACCCAAAATTCACCTCCCTGCAAAGATGTTACTTCTCTGCTCAAAAGACAAGGACACACCAAGTGAAGCAGACATTGAGAGATCATTGGATGCCAAAACTGTGTGGTGGTTTGAACGAAAAAGGCCCCCACAGCCTCACATATTAACTGTTCAGTCCCAGTTAGTGGAACAGTTCAGAAAGGATTAGGAGGTGTGGCCTTGTTAGGGGAGGTGTGGCCTTGGGGAGGCGTGGCAGTGTTGGGGGAGGCGTGGCCCAGTTGGAGGAGGTGTGGCCTTGTTGAAGTAGGTGGCCTTGTTGGAGGAGGCGTGGCCTAGTTGGAGGAGGTGTGGCCGTGTTGGGGGAGGTGTGTCACTGTGAGTGGACTTTGAGATTTCACTCTGTGGTTTCACAGAGTCTCGCTCTGTGCCGGTAGCTTGTGGATCAGATGTGAGAGCTCTCAGCTACGGCTCCAGTGCCATACCTGCCTGCCTGCCACTGTTCTACCCACCATGATGGTCATGGACTCGCCCTCTGAAACTGTCAGCAAGCCCCTTAACTAAATGCTGCCTTGGTCATGGGGTTTCATAACAGCAATAGACGCCCTGCCAGTAAGAACACGATCTGGCACAGCGCCATCTGAAAACAGTTTTCTGCAGCTGTCTACCATGTCAGTTTACCATACCCACTACTCTTCTGCTGAGCATTTGTCTGGAGAAATAAAAGCGGGTCTCCACACAAATACTTGCACATAGACATTTATAGCAGATCTATTTGTAATGGCAGACACTGGAAATAACCCACCAGCTATGATGTGCATGAGTTTCAGTTTTGTGGAGTGAAAGAAGGTAGAAAAAAATGAGTATATACTACTTGAATTCATTCCTATAGCATTATAGAAAACCTCACCCAGTGACAAGGATTTCCTGGAGGCGGAAGGAAAGATGAGGGAAGCTGAGAAACGTCACGAAGAAGCATTAGAGGATGATGGGTATTTTTCTTATTGTTTTCTCATTCCTACATATATGTCAGCCTTTACCAAGCGGTATACTTCAAATATAATTTTTGTATGTCTGTTGTATTCCAACAAAAAGTGTGAAGGAAAAGGAAATTTCTCATCTTGTAGTATCAGAGCCAGCACAGGTACGGTGGGACGACAGCTCTCCACTTTCCATTTGTTTTTACGTCATCTTGGACTACACTTTTAATTCTGTGGCTACAACTCCTTGAGGCCTCTGTGTAATGTAGCTTCTTTCCTTCTTTTTATTTTTGTCTTCTACTGCTGTGAAGAGACACTGTGGTGGTCTGGGTGAAAATGGCCCCCAAAGACACAGGGAAGCCGGGCATGGTGGCGCACGCCTTTAATCCCAGCACACGGGAGGCAGAGGCAGGCAGACCGCTGTGTGTTCGAGGCCAGCCTGGTCTACAAAGTGAGTCTAGGACAGCCAGGGCTACACAGAGAAACCTTGTCTCGAAAAACCAAAACAAAGAAGAAAAAAGACTCATAGGGAATGGCATTATTGGAGATGTGGCCTTGTTGGAGTAAGTGTGGCCTTGTTGGAGTAGGTGTGGCCTTGTTGGAGTAGGTGTGGCCTCGTTGAAGGAGGTGTGGCCTTGTTGGAGGAGGTGTGGCCTTGTGGAGTAGGTGTGGCCTCGTTGGAGGTGTGGTTTTATTGGAGGAAGTGTGTCACTTGTGGGTGGGCTTTGAGGTTTCAGATGCTCAAGCCAGGCCCAGATCCCTTTTCCTGAGATCTTTGCATCTGGTCTCGTCTGTATCTCCAGCACCGCATCTGCCTGCACGCTGCCATGCTTCCCATCAGTGTGACAATGTGCTAAACCTCTGAGCTATAAGCCAGCCTGTGGTGGTTTGAATAGGCGCGGCCACCAGAGACTCATGTGTTTGAATGCTTGGTCCACAGGGAGTAACACTATTAGGAGCATGGCTTTGTGGAACTCTGTGAGTTCAAGGCCAGCCTGGACTACAAAGTGAGTCCAGGACATCCAAACATACAAGGCTACACAAAGAAACAGTATCTTTTTTTTTTTTTTTTTTTTTTTGGTTTTTTGAGACAAGGTCTCTCTGTGTTAGCCTTGGCTGTCCTGGACTCACTTTGTAGACCAGGCTGGCCTCGAACTCACAGCGATCCACCTGCCTCTGCCTCCTGAGTGCTGGGATTACAGGCGTGTGCCACCACGCCCGGCTCAAAGAAACAGTATCTTGAAACACACACACAAAAGCATGGCCTAGTTGGAGGAAGTGTGTCACTGTGGGGGATGGGCTTTGAGGTCTCCTATGCTGAAGCTACCCCCAGTGTAGCACACAGTCTCCTTCTGCTGCCTTTGGGTCAAGATGTAGAACTCTGAGCTCCTTCTCCAGCACCGTGTCTGCCTACACGCTGCCATACTCCCTGCCGTGACAATAATGGATTGAACCTCTGAAATTGTACGCCAAAACCAATTAAATGTTTTCCTTCTAAGAGTTGCTTTGTGGGGGGGAGGGCTGGAGAGATGGCTCAGTGGTTAAGAGCACTGCCTGCTCTTCCAGAGGTCCTGAGTTCAATTGCCAGCAACCACATGGTGGCTCACAACCATCTATAATGAGATCTGGTGCCCTCTTCTGGCATGCAGGTAAAAACACTGTATAATTAATTAAAAAAAAAAAAAAAAAAAAGTTGAGGCCGGGCGTGGTGGCGCACGCCTTTAATCCCAGCACTTGGGAGGCAGAGGCAGGCGGATCGCTGTGTGTTCGAGGCCAGCCTGGTCTACAAAGCGAGTCCAGGACAGCCAAGGCTACATAGGGAGACCCTGTCTCAAAAAAAAAAAAAAAAAAAAAGTTGCTGTAGTTGCCGGGCATGGTGGAAAAACTGCCCCGAATGCCTTGCCTGGTACCACGACCCAGCCCAGACTATGGACAAGCAGGGTACTGGAGAGGTGATTGCCCCCACTTTGCCTGACAAACTAAGATCAGCTCCCCAAGTTTCTCTTCCATGGAATGCCTCTCAGATCTTCTGGGCCTGGGGAAAGGAGACTGATGCTGCCCTGGGACCTCTGTCCTCATCAAAGCCATTGGCACCACAGGAGCCTGATGCGGTGAGCATCTAGATGGTGGGCAAGTGTCAGTCATTTTAACAGACGCATGGGCTTATACTTCCTGTTATAACTCACCCTTCTCAGATCTCTGATAGCATTGATGCTAGGCTGACTCTGTCAGCTTGGCTGCAGCTTTGCCTAGCTAACAGGCTCCATATGAAAGGACAAACAGGTGTCAGATGTAACTTTCTCACTGACCCTTTGTTTTGCTTTGGGCCGGCCTTTAATCCCAGCACTAGGGAGGCAGAGGTAGGTGGATCTCTGTGAGTTCCAGGTTAGCCTGGTCTACAAGCCAGTCCAGGACAGCCAAGGCTACACAGAGAAACCCTGTCTCAAACAAAAACAACAACCAAAATAAATAAATAAATAACTTGCTTTCGACTCTTCTCAGGAATAGGTACTGGCATCGCTGACAAATGATTAGGTAAAAAGAAAAGGGTTTAAAATCTACGCAAGTTCTGAGGGTCTAAGATGTTCTAAGGTGTATAAAGTTCTGAGGATATGAAAGTTTAAAAGTTTAGAGGGTCTAAGAAAATGACTTAAAGAGCTGGGCATGGTGGCACACGTCTTTAATCCCAGCACTCGGGAGGCAGGCGGATTGCTGTGAGTTCGAGGCCAGCCTGGTCTACAAAGTGAGTTCAGGATGGCCAAGGCTACACAGAGAAACCCTGTCTCAAAAAACCAAAAAAAAAAAAAAGAAAAAAAGAAAAAGAAAAAGAAAATGACTTAAAATATGTAAGTATAAATTGTAAAAAGTGTAAGAAAATGATCTGAAGCATATGAAAACGGGAAATGTTTCATCCTCCTTTCTGTGCTATTGTTAGACTAAGACTTCAAATGTTGAGAGTTTTAACATTGATTGGTGGAGAGCTGATAAGTGAGAGAGCACTGACTGCTTCCTGTTCAGTCATGAGCTCAAGATGTTAAATTTCCCTTGATTGTCTTCTAAGTATGGACTGAGATCACAGGCATGCACCATCTTGCCCAACTTTCTGAGACAGCATCTTTTTTTTTCTTTTTAAAACGTTTTTAAAAAAAATTGTATATGAGCCAGGCATGGTGGCGCACTCCTTTAATCCCAGCACTTGAGAGGCAGAGGCAGGCAGATCACTGTGAGTTCAAGGCCAGCCTGGTCTACAAAGTGAGTCCAGGACAGTCAAAGCTGCACAGAGAAACCCTGTCTAGAAAAACAACAACAACAAAAATTGTATATGAGTGCTTTATCTACAGAAGAGGACATCAGATCACATTGTAAATGGTTGTGAGCCACCATGTAGCTGCTGGGAATTGAACTCAGAACCTCTGGAAGAGCAGTCAGTGCTCTTAACCTTTGAGCCGTCTCTCTAGCCCTAAGCTTTTTTTGTTTTTTGTTTTTGTCCTTGTTTTGTTTTGAGATAGGGTTTCTCTGTGTAGACCAGGCTGGCCTGGAACCCACATAGATCCACCTGCCTCTGCCTCCCAAGTGCTGGGATTAAAGGTGTGTGCCACTACCACCAGGCACCTTCTAGGTCTTTTTGTTTGTTTGTTTGTTTGTTGTTTGTTTTTTGAGGCAGGGTTTCTCTGTGTAGCTTTGGCTGTCCTGGACTCACTTTGTAGACCAGGCTGGCCTCGAAACCACAGTGTGCCCACCACTGCCTGGCTACCTTCTGAGTCTTAAGTAGAACACCCAGCCTCCCTCTCTGATCTTAGGTCCCTCTTACAGCCTATGTTTCTCCTCAGTACCAACACACACCTGATTGATTTGTCTTTATTTCCACCCCCCCCCCCAGACAGGGCTTCTCTGTGAAATAGCCCTGGCTGTCCTGGAACTCTCTTAGTAGACCAGGCTGGCCTTGAACTCCCAGAGATCTGCCTACCTCTGCCTCCCGAGTGCTGGGATTAAAGGTGTGAGCCACCACGCCTGGCTTGGTTTGCCTTTTTTCCTTGTCTGTCTGGTCCTTGGGGGCTACAACCTCATCAAATCTTCTCTGTATTGTTTTCTGGTGTTTTGCTAGAGCCTGGCATATAGTTGGTGCTCAATAAAAGTGCTGTTGATCAATGGAGAAATAGTCAAGACCCATGGAGATGGCGGAAGAGGTGGACCTGGACCCCTCCTTGGCTCTGCTTGAAGGAGAGGGACCGTCCACTGCTAGTATAGACACTGGGTCGTATCAATAAGTGTTACTAACTGTAACACTCACACTGTCCTTATCTGGGGATTCAATTGTTCCTCGGCCTGGATACAATTGTTCCTCGGCCTGGATACAATTGTTCCTCGGCCTGTGTGACTAACACCGTTGTGGGTTGGGCCCGAGCACTGGTCTAGGCCTTCCAGCACTGACAAAAGAATACAAAACACTCGCCTTTAGCCCTTAGTTTTGGGGATGAGGAGCAGATAGTAAACGCAAACGTAAGAAAGGGATATCAGACAATGATGAGTATGTGAGGCCAAGGCCATGCCTCTCAGAGATCTCTGCTGACAGCTGAGGATGAAGGCATTAGGAGAGATGTTTGGCTACCCTTAGGAAAGAATGTTCCATAGCGGTTGAGCAGGACTTGAGGCTTACAGAGAGGCTGAGCATAGGGAGGCTGTCATGGCTGAGGTGTCACCACGGAGTGGAGAAGAAGGACTGGTCCTGGGCACAGCTGGGAAGTCACGTGGCAGAAGGGCTTCTGGGAAATGTGATCAGGTATGCGCTGAAGGTTGGCCTCAGGTAGGAACGATTTCTCTGCTATGAGAGAGAGAGAGAGAGAGAGAGAGAGAGAGAGAGAGAGAG
>OU015753.1:4952977-4967357 GCA_907169655.1 Acomys percivali | reverse complement strand
AGAGAGAGAGAGAGAGAGAGAGAGAGAGAGAGAGAGAGAAGAGTTGTCTCAGATAGGACTTTCGGAGCTTGAGATGCACCTTAGATGTCACCATGGTGGTTCCTGAGGACAACTGAATGTCAGTGTTAGAGTTGTGGGGACGTTGAGGTGCCATTCTTTTGAACGCAATTACTAGGTGTGTGTGGGTGGTGGGGGGGAACAACCCTCAGGAGTAAGAAAAGGTAATGCACCCACCCGGTGTCTCTGAGGCAGGGGACTTGGAGGCACGCTAGTGAGCCAGAAGGGCAGCTGGTGTCATGAACCTCCTGTCCGGAGGCGGCAGCAGCGGGCGGCGGAGTGTGTACAGTGTGGCAGCGGCGGCGGAGTACAGTGTAGCCAGCCGGTCCGATACAATGTAGCGGCAGCCAGGTAAGCGGCGGAGCGGCCTCGGCAGGCGGCTGGTGGGTCTGGTGCGGAAGCCGGCGAGGGGAGGGTACAGATCTCGGCGAGCGATTGCCTCTGGCGCACTCCGGGATCCGGTGTCTGCGCGCACCCGGGGGCGCAGAACTGTCAAGAGGCCTCAAGCAAGACGTCCAGCTCCCGGCTGCCGCCTGCTGGCTCTCTGCTGTGCGTAAGGCCTTGGTGACCTCATTGGTCCCCGCATTACGTGAGGCAGAGCTTAGCATCCACAGATGGGGACCCCCTCCCCCAACCACCGGGTGCCTGCCTGTCAGAAGCTATGTTTGGGACTCCTGGCCCAAGGACCCTCGGGGCTGTCCGCCCTCTACGATGTTGAGTTTCTCTGAGCCTCGGGTTTCACAACTATGAAATGGGTGAGAAAGGTCGTGGAGACCTGAGTGAGGACGGGAGGCGGCCTCAGAATGAATTCACGCTGTAGTGGGTAGAGTGTGAGCTGCGCTTTGCTGCGCACCTGTTTGGGTAGTTGAGAATGATTAACACTGGCCCTGCTTGGCCCGGATTACCTGTCCGTCCTTGTTACCGGTGTGAGCAGACAGAATGTACCTTGTCCCTTTCCAGAGCCTCCTGTGGCCCTTGGACTAGCACGTTTTGGTGGCTGGACCCACAATAACACGTGGGAGGCGGGCTGTTGTTATCAGTAAGGGGTCCTGAACTTCCACCCAGTGCCTCTGATCCTCCTCAGACCCTTGGGCTTTTATTCTGAGGCTTTCAGTTGTCAAGTTGTGATTGTTATCCACTTTGGGAGAGGCCTCTGTAGGGGCTTGATGAAACGGGAGTTTTGTTTTGTTTTCACCTTTTTTGAGTCTCTCTGTTTCCAAAGGCTAACCATGAATTCTGGGTGGGGAAACAGGAGATGGCGTCATACTCAAAGCCAGCTGTTGCTTCTTGTCCTCAGCTGAAAGGGGAGTACCGTTCTCCAGACAGGTTCCAGACGAACTAGGCGAACAGGTCAAATGGCTTCTAGTGCTTGATTCATGCCCTGCTTTTGTTTCAGGTCAGGTGGTGGCAGTGCCAATTAGGAAAGGCATAAGGGAACTATTTTCCTGGGAAAGGCAGCCCAAGTAGAGTTGTTGTCAAGTATTCTTGCCAAGGTCTTTGTGCCCTTCTGACTATATTCTAAAACCTCAGGAGGTTTCCAGGGACGGCTTCTGGGAGTGGCTCCTTTAGATGGGGCCAGTCACCACAAGATGTTAGTGAGCAGACGCTCAGCAGCCACTCCAGCTGCTGGTGTTACTAAATGACACAGTCACCCTCCTTCTCAGTGTTGGACTTCTTCCTGACTTCTGGCTAAGAGAAGAGGGCAATGCATGCATGCATTCATTATTATTATTATTATTATTATTATTATTATTATTATTATTATTATTATTATTACTATTATTTGAGACAGGGTTTCTCTGTGTAGCCTTGGCTGTCCTGGACTTGCTTTGTAGACCAAGCTGGCCTCGATCATTTTATTTTATTTTATTTTTATTTTTTTTATTTTTTTGGTTTTTTGAGACAGGGTTTCTCTGTGTAGCCTTGGCTGTCCTGGACTCGCCTTGTAGACCAGGCTGGCCTCGAACTCACAGCGATCCGCCTGCCTCTGCCTCCCGAGTGCTGGGATTAAAGGCGTGAGCCACCACAACTGGCTCCATTTTATTATTTTTAATAAAATCTTTTTACATTTATTTACTTATTTTGGGTATATGTGTGTGGGCACATGCATGTCCCTGGCCCACATGTGGAGGTCAGAGGACAGCTGGGAGGAATCAATTCTCTCCTACCATCACGCAGGCCCTGGGATTGACCCTAAGTGTTCAGGCATGGTTCCAAGTGCCTTTACGAGCCATCTCACAGGTCCGTACCACTAGATTTAAATCAGAGTTGGCCAAGTCTCAAAACTGCTAGTAACAAGGACAGTAATAATTGTAACTGGTCTTTATTAGCTCTTACCATATTCTGGCCAGTTGCATGTGTGTCTGTATACCACTTACATACTGGTGCTGAAGGAGGCTAAAAATGATACTAGATTCCCTGGAACTGGAGTTAAAGATGGTTGTGAGCAGCTATATGTGTTCCAAGAATCAAATCCAAGTCCTCTGGAAAAGTAAAGAGTTCTCAGAGGAGTGATGCCTCCTCCACCCAGACAGGGTCTCTCTGTGTAGCCTTGGCTGTCCTGGGCTCACTCTGTAGACCAGGCTGGCCTTGAACTCACAGAGACCTGCCTGCCTCTGCCTCCCAAGTGCTGGGGTTAAAGGTGTGCACCACTACAGCCCAGCAGGAATATAATTTATTTCCCTTTTTTATATATTAATTTATTTAGATTACATCTCAATTATTATCCCCTTGCTTGTCTCCTCCCATTCCTCCCTCCCTCTTTAAGAATATAATTTTTTTTTTTTGAGGCAAGGTTTCTCTGTGTAGCCTTGGCTGTCCTAGACTCCCTTTGTAGACCAGGCTGGCCTCGAACTCACAGCAATCCGCCTGCCTTTCCCTCCTGAGTGCTGTGGTTAAAGGCATGCGCCACCATGCTCGGCAAGAATATAATTTTTAAAGAAATGTCTTTTTTATGGTTGAAGGGCATTTCCCCATATAAGATGGTGACCAGTGGCCAGTTTGTCCCTGGAGACCTCCTGTCACTCTGTCCCTGGTGGCAACTGGAGAGGTCTACTGGGATCTATTTTGGCTGCAGGAGACAGCACTCTTCCTTCTGAGAGCAGTGGTATAAACGAGTTTGCTCCTCTGGTGGAATCGCTTCAGATCTCGTTACTTGGCAGTCTTCATTTGTGGCTTCTGTCACAGCTCAGGGTGGTTGTGCCAGCTTCACCCGCCACACCTGCCTTCCAGACAGAGGAGGAAGGGCGGAAGAGCAGCTCTGAAAAGCCCTGAGTGATCTCTCTGCTCACGTTCTACTGAACAGAACCTAGCCGTATTACCATGCCTAGGCGCAGGGGAACCTGGGAAGTCATGCAACAAACAATGACGGTTCCTCACTCAGGATGAAAGGGTGAGTGGACGTTGGGACAGTTCAATCTCCTTGTACTCTGCCTGTTTCTTAGGATACTTGGGAGGTGCTGGGCATCAGCTGGGACCGCACACCCTGTGTGCCTTACCCAGCATCATCAAGTTAGCCCAGGCTGCCTGCATCCCCTTAGCCCTTCTATGGGCAGCTGGTAGTTCTTAACAGACTAGAGCTATGGACTCCTCTCTGAATAGAGCCAGCCTACCTGGCTCTGCAGAATGCTTCAGTACAGGTTGCCACCCCGCATGGTGAGAACTAAGTAGGGCCAGCCACTCTGGACTTAGTGTTCTTATTTCTTCTTTCTTTCTTTCTTTCCTTTCCTCAAGACAAGGTTTCTCTGTGTAGCTTTGACTGTCCTGGACTTTCTTTGTAGACCAGGCTGTGCTTGAACTCACAGAGATCTGCCTGCCTTTGCCTCCAAGATGCTGGGATTAAAGGTGTGCACCACTACTGCCCAGCCTTATTTTTCTTTCAAGAGCAGGGAAGGAGCTGGGTGCACACCTTTGATTCCAGCAGAGGCAGGCAGATCTCTGCGAGTTCAAGGACAGCCAGGCCTACACAGAGAGATCCTGTCTCGAGCCCCCCTCCCTCCCCCCAAAAAAAAGAGCCGGAGTTACAGTTTATCTGACTATCTAGGCGTGGAGAAAGCGACACTAGTACCAGGCATCTAGGACACAGCCCTAAACTTGCCTTCTGACTTCCTATCACAATAGCAAACCTTGTATAGACGGCTTTTGTTTTTGTTTTTGTTTTTTGAGACAGGGTTTCTCTGTGTAATAGCCATGGCTATCCTCAACACTCTTTGTAGACCAGGCTGGCCTCAAACTCACAGCGATCTGCCTGCCTCTGCCTCCCTAGTGCTGGGATTAAAGGCGTGCGCCACCACTGCTCGGCATTGTTTTGGTTTTTAATTTTTATTTAAGTAATTTATTCAGATTACATCTCATTTGTTATCCCCTCACTTGTATCTTCCCGTTCCCCCTCCCTCCTTCTTTCATCCTATTCCCCTCCCCTAGGTCTGTGACAGAAGGAGACCTTGTCCCCCACTATAAGATCACAGCCTATCAGGTCTCTTCCTGGTAGCCTGCTTACTCTTCCTCTGACTGTCACCAGGTCTCCTCACAAGGGGAGGTGGTCAAATAGGGGGCACCAGAGTTCATGTCCGAGTCAGTCCCTGCTCTCCACACGTTGTGGAGAATGTGGTGTCTATTGATTAGATCTGGATAGGGGTTCTAGGTTTACTGCATGCATTGACCTTGGTTGCTACAGTAGTTTGAGCTGGCCCGCCTGGGTCCAGATCCACCAGCCTTAATGGTGTTTTTGTTTTTCAAGACAGGGTTTCTCTGTGTAGCCTTAGTGCGCTGGAACTCTCTTGTAGATCAGGCTGGCCTGGAACTCAGAGATCCCACCTGCCTCTGCCTCCCGAGTGCTGGGATTAAAGGTGTGCATTGCCACTGCCTGGCTTGTATAGAGTTTATTTTGTACTCAGGGTTTATGAACTAATTTCACGCACCATGACCAATGCCTGGATGAGGAAACAGAGGCAGAGAGAAGCTGTGGAACGTGGCCTAACTAGATAAGTGGAGAGCTACATTCCAACCGCTTCTGTTTTATTCAGACCCAGCCCCTCCCTTTCTGCCAGGAGCCACCTACATTGTGATCCCAATGTGGGCTGTGCTCTACAGAGGGAGAAAGTGCCTGGTGAGCTTCACTCCTGACAAATGGGAACCTAAACAATTCCTGCTTCATGGGCTCCCACAGCAGGGAGCTATAGGAATAACTTCTGAAGAAGACCTGAACGCAGGCCTCAGAGGTACAATCCTAGGTGCCTAGGTGCACTGCTGGGGCCAGAGAAGGTGCCTAGCCCACCCTGCCAGTAGCAGGACAAGGATGGCCCTTGGATTTGACTCCAGAGAATTCCCTGGTGGACACTCTAACAGGGGTGGTAGTTTTTGGGTGCTCTGCTTTGTACGGAACACCCCAAGTAAGGGGGCACGAAGCAAGATCCAGTTCCAACAGGTGTGTGCGTCTCATAGGCTAGCAACAAGGGCCTGAATGGATCAAAGCCAAGTGAGAAACTGCCATTGAGGCCTAGCAAAGAGTAGGCTAGGACCCTCCAGTGTCTGGGGCCAAGGGAGCCCCTGCACAGGAGCAGGACACCCTGGGATAAGCCTGCACCCCTGGTCTAGCCCTTACCAACTGGGGGTTCTTCTGAGAGAACAGCGCTAGGGCGGCATGGTTGGAGGTAGCTGAGATGGCTTGGGGGGTGGTGGCGAGGATAAGGATTGAGGCTGTTTTGTGGGGTTGCCCTGCACTCCCTCTACCCCACCCCCCCTCCCCAGCCTCTGAGAAGTATAAGAGACAGGGCACTGGGGAAAAAGGCTGAGCTGCGATGAGCCTGGGACCCAGCCGAACACTCATCTCAGCCATGCTGGGCCCTGCAGGTGGGATGCTATGGAATATGACGAGAAGCTGGCTCGGTTCCGGCAGGCCCACCTCAACCCCTTCAACAAGCAGCTTGGCCCAAGGCATCATGAACAGGAACCCAACGAGAAGGCCCAAGAGATCTCTTCCGACGGTGAGCGCTGGTGCAGGGTGAGGGCTGTGTAGACCGTCTGACACCTTATACCAGCCCTACCACTCTTCCTGCCTGTGGCCCCATCCTATGGACCAGGCACAGTTATGTTCCACCTACTCTGAGGATTTTTCTTTTGCCTTCATTGCTAGAATGGATGCTCAAGAGCAGTGGTTCTCAACCTGTGGGTCGCGACCCCTTGGGATTGCCTAAGCCTAAAACTATCGGGAAATACAAATATTTACACTATGATTTATAACAGTAGTGAAGTAGCAATGAAAATGATTTCATGGTTGGGGGAGGAGGTCACCACAACATGAAGATCTGTATTGAAGGGTCACAGCACTAGGAAGGTTGAGATTCGCTGCAGTGGAGGGAGGGACCTGAGACTGGAGAATCACCGTTGAGCCCCAGGTGTCACTCAGTAGGTGGTTGGTGAACTCTTGGAGCAAACTCAGAGCGGAGATCTATGGAGGAGAGTCTAATGGGTACGGTGTCTATGGGTAGATCAGAAAGGCAGGAGGAAAGGGATTCTGGGTAGGGTAGTAAGGGAGGGCTTGGGACCAGGGTGGTTGTTAGGGTGGCTTGAAGTCCACGAAGAACTTAATGAATGTGTGATGCAGCCAGTCAGCAGCTTTTCCTCAGTCTAGCTATTCACACAGGAAGATCTGCCTTAGGAGTTGGGATTCTTTATTTATTTACTTATTTATTCTGAGACTGGGTCCATCTATGTAGCCAAGGCTGGCCTGAAACTGGTGGTTCTATCTTATCCTGCATCAGCTGAGATTGCTGGCCTGTGTGGCCACGCCCGGATTGGGGTGCTTCATGGACCGCTCTAAGCATTATCCTGTAGTGGTTGATAAGCCTTTTTTTTTTTTTTTTTGAGTCGGGGGTGGGGTGGGGTGCGGTGGGGAGAGCACAGAAGTCAGACTTTCTACAAGGGGATCAGAAAAGGGAACCCCCCACACTTGTAATTTTGATTAGTGCGTCATAGTGAGGCAGAATCCTTTACAAATCCCAACCAGACAGAAGCAGACAGCTGAGCAACATCTAGCTTTCCCCAGCTCCCCAACATCCCTGAGCCAATTCTATCCACCCCAGCTGCCTCCCTGGGTGAGGAGGAGAAGGGGGCAGCAAGTGGACCTTTCCCACCCTTCACTCCTGTCTCTTACTGCAGAGACCGTGCCTGAGCTGCCCGCCGGGGAGCCTGAGTTCCACTTCTCTGAGCGCGTGATGGACCTTGGCCTATCTGAAGACCACTTTTCCCGGCCTGTGGTAAGGTTTGGAGTCTGGACCTCACAAGGCAATGGAGCTATAGTTTCCTTCCTAGCTAGTCTCTGCCACTGGGCTCGGAGGTCCCCAAGTCAGCCAAGTCACCTGGGTTTCGATTCTGAAACATCCATGGCACCTGATCCGCTTCTTCAAAATGTGAGAGCCTCAGGGGCTGGAGAGATGGCTCAGAGGTTAAGAGCACCAACTGCTCTTCCAAAGGTAATGAGTTCAATTCCCAGCAACCACATGGTGGCTCACAACCATCTATAATGAGATCTGGTGCCCTCTTCTGGCTTGCAAGCAGGATATTGTATACATAATAAATAAAGAAATTAAAAAAAAAAACAAAAAACAAAAAAACAAAAAACAAAATCTGAGAGCCTAAAGACAGCCTGGATTTGGGGAAGGGAGTTGGGCCTCTTCTTTTCTCCTAAATTTTAGGTTCACGCCTGCCTCTATCTCTCGAGTGCTGGGATTAAAGGCATGCGCCACCACTGCCTGGCTTGTTTTGTTTTTCTTTTTTTTCTTTTTTTAACTTCAGCTGGGCGGTGGTGGTGCCTGCCTTCATTTTATTTTATTTTTAAAGATTTATTTATTTATTTATGTATACAGTGTTCTGCATTCATGTGGGCTTGCATGCCAGAAGAAGGCACCAGATCTCAGTATAGATGGTTGTGAGCCACCATGTGGTTGCTGGGAATTGAACTCAGGACCTTTGGAAGAGCAGACAGAGCTCTTAACCACTGAGCCATCTCTCCAGCCCCTTGTTTTGTTTTTCAAGACAGTTTCTTTGTGTAGTCCTGGCTGTCCTAGATTTGCCTTGTAGACCAAGCTAGCCTCGAACTCACAGAGATCCACCTGCCTCTGCACCCCCAGTACTGGGGTTACAGGCGTGCCCCAGCATTGCCTGGCTACTTTTCAGGTTCTTAAGAAGCGAGGGCACCGAGCGTGGTGGCTCACGCCTTTAATCCCAGCACTCGGGAGGCAGAGGCAGGTGGATCGCTGTGAGTTCGAGAGGCCAGCCCGGTCTACAAAGAGAGTGCAGACCAACCAAGACTACACAGAGAGACCCTGTCTCACAAAACCGAAACCAAGAAATGATGAAGCTGGGCCGACCTGGCCTACGAAGTCCAGGATAGTCAAGGCTCAAAAAAACTGGAAAAAACAAAAAAAACAGAAAAACAAGAAGTGAGGATGACGCCGGGCATGGTGATGCACGCCTTTAATTAATCTTTTATCATATGGAAGGAGGAGGGTGTCTCCTAAGGACTGGGTCAGCCGACCTTCCTCGCACTGAGCCTGTCTCCCCCACCCCACCCCACCCCACCCCGTTAGGCGGCTTTGCTATCTTCTTAGCCTTTAAGCCAGAGGCCTCTTCCTCATTTTTTCAACTTTTCTTTTTAGAGATGAAACAGCATTGCTAAAAAAAGCTTTTGGATTTGGATTTCCAAACAGGAAGTGTGTACTTAATGCGTGTAATGTTGGGGGCCTCTGGCATGTTAGTTAAGCGCGCTACCACTGAGTAATGTTCCCAGCTTTTGGAAGTCACTCCCCGCCGCCTGCCTCACACACACACACACACACACACACCCCGCCCCGCAAGACAGGGTTTCTCTATGTAGCTCTAGCTGTTCTAGAACTTACTCTGTAGAACTGGCCGGCCTCAAACTCAGTGCTGGGATTAAAGATGTGGGCTGTTAAGCCCAGCATTTTAAAAAATTTTTAAAATTTTCTTAATTGTGTGTCTGGTGTATGTATCTGTACATGATCTCGTGTGTGTGTGTGTGTGTGTGTGTGTGTGTGTGTGTGTGTGTGTGCCGCATACGTGTAGAAGTCAGGTCAGCTGTCAATGTCTTCCTCTGTTGCTATCAACTGTATCTATCTATATAGCTATTTTTGTTGTTGTTGTTTGTAGGTGTTTGTTTGTTTTAGTTTTTGAGACAGGGTTTCTCTGTGTAGTCCTGGCTGTCCTGGACTCACTTTGTAGACTGGGCTGGCCTCAAACTCACAGCGATCTTCTTGCTTCTGCCTCTGGAGTGCTGGGATTAAAGGGGCGCGCCACCATCGCTCAGCTTGTTTGTGTTTTCGAGACAGGGTTTCTCTTGGCTTGGTTTGCCTTGGCTGTCCCAGAACTAGCTCTGTAGACCAGGCTGACCCTGAACTTGAATCTGCCTCCCAAGTGCTGGATTAAAGGTGTGTGCCACCACCGGCCGGCTTATCTATCTATTTGAGTTAGGGTTTCACTATGTAGCCCAGGCTGACCTGGACCTCCAGGGGTCATCCTGTGTCCGTTTCCCCAGGACTAGCATTATAGACAAGTTCAGAATTTCATCTGTGTGCTGGGATCCCAACTAGATCCCTATGCTCACATTGGCAAGCACTTTATTGGCTGAGGCATCCCCCAGCTTCTTGTGTTGTCTCAAGTAGCCCAGGCCTTTATCTCTTTTCTCCTCCTCGTTTTTGAGACAGGTCTCTAGCCCAGTCTATCCTCCAATTTGTTGTTTAATCCCTGAACTTCCTGCCCCTGCCTCCCAGTGCTTGGATTATAGACCTGTATGATCAAGTGAGATTTATTTGGTGCTGGGGACTGAACCCAGGACACCGTGTACGCTAGGCAAGCACTTTATCAACCAGGCCACATGCCCAGCTGCAGTTATCTCTTCAAAAGTGGCCTGAATTAAGTGTTCAGAGGCCTGTGGGGCCATCAATCCAGCTAGGGAGCATCAATGGAGTCTTATTGTTTATTTGTTTATTTATATTGTATATAGTGTTCTGCCTGCATGTACACCTGTAGGCCAGAAGAGGGCGCAAGATCTCATTACAGATGGTTGTGAGCCACCATGTGGTTGCTGGGAATTGAACTCAGGACCTCTGGAAGAGCAGTCAGTGCTCTTATCCTCTGTCCATCTCTCCAGCCCTGTTTGTTTTTTTATTTTAACTTATTTATTTTTAACTTTTTTTTTTTCCGAGACTGGGTCTCTCTGTGTTAGCCTTGGCTGCCCTGGACTAGCTTTATAGACCAGGCTGGCCTTGATCTCACAGCGATCTGCCTGCCTCTGCCTCCTGAATGCTGGGATTAAAGACATGTGCCCCCATGCCAGACAGTGTGTGGATTCTTGCGTGTTGCTAACTCTCCTGGGCCTTGAGCTTGTTGTCATGTGGGTGAGGGAGCTGAGGTCACCGTGGGGAGAAACTTCTAGGTGGCAATCTGACTGCTGCTTTCCAACCCACGCAGGGCCTCTTCCTGGCCTCTGATGTTCAGCAGCTGCAGCAGGCAATCGAAGAATGCAAGCAGGCCATCCTGGAGCTGCCCGAGCAGTCAGAGAAGCAGAAAGATGCCGTGGTGAGGCTCATCCACCTCCGGCTGAAGCTACAGGAGCTGAAGGTGGGTGCTGACCTGCTCTACCACAGGTGCCTGGAGCTGGGACTGCAGGGTGGGGAGGGCAGGAGGACACGGAACCTTCCGCTCCTTCCCGGGGTGGCTGTTCTCTGGGAGGCTGAGGTAGGGTCAGAAAAGCAGGGTCAAAGTGTAGGCTAGTTATATAGTACAGCCACTCCGGATTGTGAGCGACAGTCCTAGAGCGCTTAAAGCAAAAGGAAGAGAGAATTGTTTTGTTAACCGTTTGGGGGGAGGGGAGCTTCTAAGAGTCAGGAACCCAGTACTCTTGTTCTGCTGTGTTTTGAGTCACCCTTCAGGCAGGCGCTCTGAGGCAGCAGAGATGACCTCAGCAGTGGATGCCTGTCTTTCCACACGTTTACCTTTCTTAGTATGGTCAAGTCAGTCATGACCGATTGGCCAGGCCTGGGTCACAAGTTTAGGGAACGCTCACAGTGGTTGGCTAGAAATCAGTGCTTATTTCTGAAACCAGCACAGCCACGGGTTAGTTTCGCGGCCACCCACTGAAGCAAGTATGTTGATATAATTCATCCTTGAGCTGTACGACCCAGAAGGGGTGATCACCTGAGTGTGTCAATGGGAGGAGACGGTGTATCGTGGAATCCAATCCCCGGAGAAGTTCGGGATGTAGTTCTAGTGTGTGGTATCTGGCTTGGCTGCTGCTCGATTACTTGTACTGACTCTGAGCCTCTGGGAGCTTAAGGTGGAATATTTATTAGGAACTAAGTGAGGATATAGATGGTATCAAGCAACCCAAGATATGGTAGTTTAAGGAGACACACATGTAATTTTCCTCATGAAAGAAAACCACACAATTGGTCATTATTTCTGTTACTCCACCAGATCGGGTAGGGAGGCCAAGGCACCCTATTGGAACAAGCAGAAGGCTGAGGCGAGGTGCATCCTGCTGACAGGCCCTTGGATCTGTACAGTACCTGGATACAAAGGGGCTGGAGAAAGTTGTGTATTCTTGGGTTTTTTTTGTTTTGTTTTGTTTTGTTTTGTTGAGACGGGGTTTCTCTGTGTTGTAGCCTTGGCTGTGCTAGACTCACATTGTAGACCAGGCTGGCCTCGAACTCACAGGGATCCACCTGCCTCTGCCTCCCGAGTGCTGGGATTAAAGGCGTGCGCCACCTCCGCCCGGCTTTCCATGTGCATTCTTAAGGGTGGGTACCTGGTTATGACTCTGTTGCTAGGGAGAGAAGGAGAGCATGCATGGGGCTGAAACTCAGGCAGTTCCCGGAAGGCAGATAGATGTCGAGCATCCTGAGTGACAGGAAGGAGCCTCAGCCTGACTCACCTCTGACGCGCCCGTTGCTTTCCCTACAGGATCCCAACGAGGAGGAGCCCAACACCCGGCTTCTCCTGGAGCATCGCTTCTACAAGGAGAAAAGCAAGAGCGTCAAGCAGACCTGTGACAAATGTAACACCATCATCTGGGGCCTCATTCAGACCTGGTACACCTGCACAGGTGGGCCACGCCCGAGACCCGCCCCTGGGCACGCTTTGCTCCCACACGTGGGTCACTACTGGAGTGTGCGGATGACCAAGCCTGCTGTGCACGGGACACCAGCATGCCTGCCTTTACTGGCCTTGCGACTAGACCGTGTGCCACCAAAGCGAGCACCTGGCCTATCATCTAGATCCAAGCTGCTTAGTTTAGTGGCGAGGAATCACAGAAGGTTTTTGAAATTTAAGCCCACCTGGGTTGAATATGCAGTTTAGTTGTATTATCTACAAGTGCTCAGTAGCCACAGGAGGCTGGTGGCTGCCGTATTATGGCTAGCGTAGAGAGAGTTATTGCAGATTGGTAGCCCTGTGACGGAGAGCAGATTAGGAAACGACCCGGCATGTCAGCTAGTGCCAGGAAAGGAAAGTGGAAAGGGAAGAAGGTCAATCGGGGTACAGTGGGTGCTGTTTCCGGTAGGAGGGAGGATGTGGCATGGAGGAGTCTTATGTGCAAAGGCCTTGTGCTTGGTGTGTGCGTTGCCTTTGAGGAGAAGCACCATGTCTAAGGGAGGGAGTACCAGAGGTCCGCTCAGGGGTGACCGAGGGCATTTCCAGATGCGCAGTGAGGACCATGGGATCCTGGGTACTTAGGCTCTGGTTGCTAGATTAAGCAGAATGGAAAAGAGGATGGTCTCTCATGAGGATTGAGTTTTGGATTAGAAATGGTTGATGTCAGTGCCGGCTGCGGAAATAAGGGAGGCGTCGGGGTGACTTACGCTGTAGTGTCAACCCCGGAAGGATAGAGTCACTGGAGCCCGAGATGGGAAATGGGAGAAGAGAGTTGAAGTGTGAGGGAGGAAACCTCACTGGGTAGATTGGCTTTGATGGATGCTAATGGAAGGTCAACTCTAAATGTGTGAGTCATGAATTAGCACAAAGTTTGGGGTCCAGAGACATGAGCTGCTGAGCCGCTCAGTAGTGCTAGGAGAAAGCCTTGGTATGAACACGAGGGAACCGATGGGGGTCGTGTGTCTTCCTAGGCTGTGGCGGTCCACAGGACTTTTGAGGCATCCCGGTGTTTTCCTACTGCAGGGTGTTATTACCGCTGTCACAGCAAGTGCCTGAACCTCATCTCCAAACCGTGTGTCAGCTCCAAGGTCAGTCACCAGGCTGAGTACGAGCTAAACATCTGCCCCGAGGCTGGGCTGGACAGCCAGGACTACCGCTGTGCCGAGTGCCGCGCTCCCATCTCTCTGCGTGAGTGGAGCATGGGGTCCTGGTCCCCAGGGAAAGAACAGTGCAGGGCTGGCCTGGGAGGGACGCCTGGTTGTTGTGTGTGAAGGTTGTACTGCAGCCACTGAGCAAAGGCCTGGGGCCAGCACGGCCCATGCGCCTTGTATTTGGGACGGGAGAAAGGGAAGTGACTGGTGGTCCTGTTCCTTCAGTTCCCGTGGGAAAGGACAGTCTCTGGCTGTCCCTGGTTTGTCTGGGTCTCTCCAAGGCTGATGTCTGATCTCTGACTACACTGCCTTTAGTTATCACCTCCAAGGAAAGCCCACAAAGAGAAGAGTAGGGGGAAACAAGCAAACAAACAGTACAGCCCTGAGGATGCGCTTTGGTGGACGACTGCTTGCTGAGGATATATAAGGCTGTCGCAAGGCTGTAGATGAAAAGGAACATGTCACACAATACTCACATTCCAGAGATAGGGATATTAGCAACTATTACGTTATGGGTCCCTTCAGGGGTTCTTTCTGTCTTACTATCCGGTTGTCTTATTCTGCTGATGAGTAGACAGGGTGCTAAGGCACTGGGGGTGTCCTAGGGCTTCTTGGAGAGAATGGGTAAGTCAAGTATGGAGGGCCAGTAGGACCCCCACATCAGCTTAACCTCTATGGTAGCCTTGGTGAGGGGCGATGGAGCACTTGGTGTGAGTCCTTGGGTGGGGAAGACAGGCCTTAACTCTTGATGGCTTGCATGACCTCTTATCAAGCCGGCCCTCACAGGAGGTGTGCCTAGTGAGGCCCGGCAGTGTGACTACACCGGCCAGTACTACTGCAGCCACTGCCACTGGAACGACCTGGCTGTCATCCCTGCACGAGTGGTGCACAACTGGGACTTTGAGCCACGCAAGGTTGGGTTTGGAGAGCAGTGCTTGTGAGGGTTGAGAGGGAGGGCAGGGAGAGGGTGGGCATGTCCCGGCCCCAGCAATCCTGGCTCGGCC
>OU015753.1:4921375-4943203 GCA_907169655.1 Acomys percivali | reverse complement strand
GTGTGGCCTTGTTGGGGGAGGTGTGGCCTTGTTGGGGGAGGTGTGGCTTTGTTGGGGGAGGTGTGGCTTTGTTGGGGGAGGTGTGGCTTTGTTGGGGGAGGTGTGGCCTTGTTGGGGGAGGTGTGGCCTTGTTGGAGGAGGTGTGGCCTTGTTGGGGGAGGTGTATTACTGGGAGTGGACTTAAGGTTTAAAAAGCCCAGGCCAGGTTCCATTTCTCTCTTTCTGTCTCCTGCATGGGGATCGGAATATAAGCTCTCAGCTACTGCCTCAGAGCCATGCCCGCCTCACACTCCCGGCCATGATGGTCATGGACTCAAGCCCTGAAACTGTAAGCAAACCTCCAATTTGCTTGCCTGGGTCTAGGTGTTTCATCCTAGCAATAGAACAGAAACTAAGACACCTTTTCATTGCTATGCCACATACTTGATAGGACAACTTTGTCCCGGTGTGGTGGTGCACGCTTTTAATTCCAGCACTTGGGAGGCAGAGGCAGGTGGATCTCTGAGTTCGAGGCCAGCCTGGTCTACAAAGTGAGTCCAGGACAGCCAAGGCTACACAGAGAAACCCTGTCTCAAAGAACCTCAGTACCTAAGGGCCGAACATTTCCTATTCAAAGCATTGTAGGTGTGTTCCTGTTTTCTCCATTAAGAAATATATATTAGTCTGGTGTACAAAGTGAGTCTAGGACAGCCAGGGAAACACACAGAGAAACCCTGTCTCGAAAAAAAAAAAAAAAGATTACTATTTATCTGTCATTAGTATCAAATGCGGAGATACTTTGAGACTATGGAAATATCCAATTTCTGCTCTAACTTCTAATTCTAGCATCCACCCACAATTTTTACTTAGCTCAAGTATAATAATTGTGAGATGGTGATTGAGTCTGTCTGCACTTATGAGTTGATGTGTTACTGCAGGACTACCTCACCTTGTGGCTTCTCTGGGCCATACTGGATGAGGAATTGCCTTGGATCACATATTAAATACTTGTGAACTGTGGTGCCCTGTTATAAGGGGTGCCTTTCTTAAAGTTGTTGAGCAGGTCCCAAGTTTGTGATCACTGGTAAGTGAATGTACCTAAGAAATAAAACTTCGGGGGCTGGAGAGATGGCTCAAAGGTTATAAGAGCACTGGCTGCTCTTCCAAAGGTCCTGAGTTCAATTCCCAGCAACCACATGGTGGCTCACAACCACCTAGAATGAGATCTGGTGCCCTCTTCTGGCAGGCAGGTGTACACGCAAGCAGAACACTGTATGCATAATAAATAAATAAATCTTAAAAAAAAAAAAGAAATAGAACTTCATTGGTTTAAAAATATTTTTTATTATAAATGCAAGAAAAGAGGAGCACATAAAACTAAATAGTTCACACTCTATTTATAATCCAACTCACTAATATTTGGTTTGAGTGTCCGTGAGATGGTGCCTGCCTGCTGCCAAGCCTGATGGCTTGCATTCGATCCCTGAGGTGACGTGTTGGAAAGAGAGAGCCGACTCCTGACACGTCTTCTATCCACCATTACATGCCAAGGCACCATGTGTCCCTACCCCAACCCCTTCCCCCCCCCCCCCCCCCCCCCCCCCTCCTCCCCCCCACCCCTCAGCTCCTCCAACCCCCTCCCCCTCCCCCCTCCCAGTCCCCCCCACCCCAGCAAATAAATATATGTAAAATGTCTGGTTGGGTTGAACTAGTTGCAACTATGTGAGCTCTGAAATATCAGATGCTTGGGTTCTGATTTTGCTGTTTCATCCTTGAAAATAGTTGCTCACAAGCATAGGTACTGCCAAGAAGCAATGGCATGTGTAAGGCATGATTGTGAGGCTAGGGGTTTGCTCTCAGGAAGGTTTCATGTGAAAACCAGGGGTGCACTGAGTTGGCTCAGCAGGGAAGGGTTCTTTCTGCCCAGCCTGACCCTAACTCCCATGCCTCAGGATGGTAGGTAAGAACTGACTCCCACAAGTTGTTATCCAACCTTCACACTCACACACTCACCCACTCTTCACACAAAGAATAAGACCGAGCCGGGCGTGGTGGCGCACGCCTTTAATCCCAGCACTCGGGAGGCAGAGGCAGGTGGATCGCTGTGTGTTCAAGGCCAGCCTGGTCTACAAAGCACATCCAGGACAGCCAAGGCTACATAGGGAGACCCTGTCTCAAAAAAAAAAAAAAAAACAAAACAAAAAAAAACAAACAAAAAAAAAAAAAGAATGAGACCGAATAAAAGCAAAAGAAAAATCCGGGGGCAGGTAACATGTTTATGTCAACTTAAAGTGGAGTTGTAAATATGACAAAAAATTATTTTCCCTGAAATCCTGAAATCTGTTTTCAAATTTGTGTATCAAATTGAAAAGCAAGGCTACAAAACTGGGCAGTGGTGGTGCACGCCTGTAATCCCAGCACTCTGGGAGGCAGAGGCAGGTGGATTGCTGTAAGTTCCAGACCAGCCTGGTCTACAAAGTGAGTCCAGGACAGCCAAGGCTACACAGAGAAACCCTGTCTCAAAAGAACGACAACAAAACAAAAGGCTACATATTTTTGCTGCTTCACAGGACTTGTGCTTAGGCAGTGTGTAGAAATCCATTAAATAGTGTGCCTTAACTTGATCCTGCTATCATTTCATTTAGAATGTGTATCATTTCATGTTATAATTGGAAACACTGTATTAATAAATTGAATTTCATCTTGAAGACAGTTCTTTAACTCAACTCATTTGAATGAATACTTAAATCCTCTAAAAATATTAATACTGTATATCAGGGCTTTTTTTTTTGTTTTTTGTTTTGAGACAGGGTTTCTCTGTGTAGCCCTGGCTGTCCTGGACTCACTTTGTAGACTAGGCTGGCCTCGAACTCACAGAGATCTGCCTGCCTTTGCCTCCCAAGTGCTGGGATTAAAGGTGTGTGCCACCACTGCCCAGCTCTTGGTTTTTTTGTTTTTGTTTTTGTTTTTGTTTTTGTTTTTTAGACAGGGTTTCTCTGTGTAACAGCCGAGGCTGTCTTGGACTAGGCTGGCCTTGAACTCACAGAGATCCACTTGCCTCTGCCCAGCTGATATTCTACTTTTAAATCATTGGAAAGATCACTCAAGTTTACTGGAAGACAAGGAATGCATGTTGGACACACAATGCTTAGTTGTTTTAATTAATCTGAACAGTTTTCAACAGCAAGGTAAAAAATGTATATGATCCGTTCAATCCGACAGCCCATATTTGAGTGTCAAACCACAGCAAATTGGGCTTTGAGTACCTTGTCCAAGCCTTGGGGGTTTCCAAGCGGTCCACTAGTAAGGACTTCAGTTTGACATCCCTGGCTGCACTTTCGGGCAAGCAGCAGTATCAGGGGATCTTGGATGACTTTTTAAAGCATTCTCTTCCAGTAAGTCCCTGTCTCATCGACATAAAAAACTTGCCTGGAGGTCAAATTCCTCTCTCAATGATTCTTTTCATCACTTGTGGCCACATGTCCCTGGCACTATGAATTTTGTTTACCCTGAAGCGGGGCAAACAGTGGTGCTCCTTGAATCTCACAAACCACCTTTTACTTGCACTAAACTTTTCCATTTGAGAAATGTCTCCTTTAGGCTGGAAAGTCATCAGATTTGTGGCTTTCACCAGAACGATGCTGACACTTTACTGGCTTTGTCTTTAAGCTATATGTGCAACAATTGTTCCATGTCCTATATTGGGTCACTTTAATAGCAAATTAATGGAGAAGCTCTCAAGGGATTAGCTATTTGTGAAGTGCTCTTACTTTTTAAAAGTTATCTTTATTCTTATTTTTTTTTCCAAGACAGGGTTTCCCTGTGTAGCCTTGGCCGCATGTGCTACCACACCCAGCTCTATTTTCCTTTTCTTTCCTGCCCCCCACCAGGCAGGGTTTCTCTGGCGGCTCTATTTTTATTAATTTTTTTTAACAAAAGATTTATTTATGTTATGTTTATAATGTTTTGCCTGTGTGTACACCTCTACACCAGAAGATCTCAGAATAGGTGGTTGTGAGCCTCCATGTGGTTTCTGGGAATTGAACTCAGGACCTTTGGAAGAGCAGCCAGTGCTCTTAACCTCTGAGCCACCTCTCCAGCCCTAATTTTTATTTTTATCTTGGATATGTTTGCTATTCTGGACAAAGAGGGGTCTAACGCTTTTGTGGTTTGACTAAACTTTTCACCCGCTTTAGAACTGTCTTACTGCTCATAATGTGATGTCAAGGATAATTGCTTCCTTGTCCTTTGGCACTGTGGTGACAATGGCATCAAGAAGCCTTTCCCCAGGCATTTGTACCTTTCAGTCATAGTGTTCGGAACAAGAAAAAACAAAACAAGACAGAACAAAACACCCAGCTTATTTTAAGTACTACTATTTCTTTTCCAGACTCCATTTAATCGGAGGCAGAAACTAAGCTCTAGGTCCCATGCCCTAGGGGAGCTGGGGACTTCCCAATAGCTGAACAGCTTCTGTTATAAGGAAACAATTGTCGGAGTCCAGCCATCGCAGGGAAAACTTTAAAGGGACAACTGTCTGAATCCAGCCATTTCAAGGACAACTTCCCCATCTCGCTGGCAGGGTTAAAATAAGTTCCTGTTCTCAGGCCCAGCTATCTACCACTTTCCTGTTAGATGGGAACTCCCTTGATCAGCCTCTTATGTCAAAATATGAATGCCCACAAAGGAGCACAGCAGGCGTTGTCCAGCCCCACTGTCCAGAAACTGGTTCATTCCGCACTCCCAGGCAAACCTGAATCGCCTCCCTAGTCTGAGTCTAAATTTCTGGTCAGCACAGCCGCAGGCAAATCAAAACTGACGTGGCTCCACCTGCCGACCAGCCAACCAATCAAAATTAGAAAGGGCTATGAGGGCGAACGATGAGGTAAGCAAGACGTGTACCAAATAGTTCCTTTGTTCACGCGTGGTGTCGAAGCACGTTAGACTGGATGAGAAATACCGGGGAACGCCTCTAACCGGCTGTGCACGCACGGAGGGGGAGAAGTAGGCTCCTAAGAGTTCAGTTCCGTGAGCCGCCTTCCCACCGAGGACACGCCCAAACCGTTGGTGTCGTTGGCAATGTCCAATTTAAAACACGTCTAAATGCCCTTGGTGCCTAGGTCAAGTTGGCTGCGGGCCATTTGTCATCAGCCATCAGGCAGCGCCAAGAGACACGCTTGCTCAGGAGCCTGAACAGTACAGCCTGCGAGTTGGACACCTAAAAACAACAACAAAGAAAAAACAAAAAAACAGAAAAACCCTAGGGTCCCAGCCAATGCGGTGGCCCGCTGCGCACGCGCGCGCCCAGGGGCGTGGCGCACTATGACCCTTCTGCTGCGCGTGCGCGCGCCCAGGCGGCGCGAGGTCAGGGCCGGGGGATGTTACTCCGGCTGGCGGGGGCGCCGGTCAGCCGGGCCCTGGCCTGGCCTTTTTCCAAGCTGTGGCGATGTGGCGGGGGCGCAGGAAGCGGCGGGACGATGTGGAGCAGCGTGAGGGCCTGTGGCATTGCCTGGCAGGTGAGCAGGGATCCTCTTGTGTCCGCAGGTTCCGGGCGGCGTGGTGGGGGCTGCGTGGACGTCGCAGTGACGTCATCTGCCTGCGGCTGGGACGGGCGCAGGCGCTACCCGATTTCTGCCTCAAGACTCCGCCGGTGTCCACCTACCGCTCATCGTAACACTTTAGCGGGTGTATTTTATCTTTTATCCATTTGGCTGCTGGTGTGTGTCGGGGGATGGTGGTCCACATTTGAAAGGTAGACTTTATTCATTAAGGGGGCGTAGGTCTCTATACTAAGCAGAGAAAGATGGCCACCCTGAGATTTCCGCCAAGATGTTTCATTCTTAGATAGTTTGGCCTCATTTACAGATTTTAGCACCCACCGTAGAGTGTGCATCTGCCACTACAGTAAGGAGGCTCATCGTTTTGAAAGATAGTGTTGTAATACAAGGGCTGCCGCACAAACCGCTTGAGCGCCAATGTCAGTGAGATATTGATGGTTTCTTAGAACGCCACACCCCAGGATTGACCATGGCCAGGGACACAGTGGAATCGGGAGCCAAACTGTGCCCCCCCCCCCCCCCCCGACTGTTTCTAAGACAGGTTTTTATAAGACAAACTGTAACCAGGTAACAGTCAAGTAACGAGGTGGGAAGCCAGGTGGAGGGCGGCGTTACATCATTTTGACCAGCTAAACACAGAAGAATCGATTTTGTTCTGAGCACAATATCCAGGTAGCTATACAGAGCGTGTAAAGCTGATTGGTTAGGATTTAGGGTAGGGGAGCTTTTGGGGCCTTCCCCCCCCCCACCCTGCTCTCTGGGAGTAAGGAACGTAGCAGGATGTTACGGTCTTAGCTCGAATAGGACATACGTTTATCTTCAACCCAAGCAGAACATGCGTTTATCATCTATAGTTATGTTTCAGCAATCGCTGAGCTTTTCTGGTTTCAGGCACATAGGGCCTGAGAACTTGAACTCCCTGGAGACTCGGGAGTAAAATGGCTTCTGGTCTGCTAATGAATGGTACCTGGTGTTAACTGCTAAGAACTAAAGTAGGTCTCAAAGGAGGAGCTATAGAGTTTAAGCAGGATAAGCAAGTTACTGCAATCGCTATACCGCCGGAATTACTCGTGGTGATTCTTGCTCTCCAAATAGATCACTTTTGGTCCTCTCGTTCCTTCTTAATATGACAGTAGCTCTCTATGAACTAAGGCCTATTTACCTGACATAGGGCACTCACGATAAGTCGAAAAGGCCTGATTGTTTCTGCAGCTTTCTGAAACAGTGAGATTATTGGAATTAATAATTGGAGTACCAGGAAGAGTTACTTAGAGCAGTGACTCAAAAGCAGTTGCATCGTTAAAAGGCCCACACTGTATTCCTGGAGCTCCCTGAAAAACCCACAGTCAGTGCCAATGAAGAGGGTCTCCTCTCTTAAGCAGTTGTTTACTGCCTGTATAACTTTGGGGATAGGCCTTGTGAATTTTTTTTTAAATCCTCAAGCATAAAATTTATGAGCTTAGCCAGACATGGTGGCACAGACCTTTAATCCCAGTACTTTGTGAGGCAGAGGCAGGTGGATCACTGTGAGTTTGAGGCTAGCCTGGTCTACCAAAGCGAGTACAGGATAGCCAGGGCTACACAGAGAGACCCTGTCTCGAAAAAACTTTAAAAAGGACTGGTGAGCCAGGCGTGGTGGCGCACACCTTTAATCCCAGCACTCAGGAGGCAGAGGCAGGTGGATCACTATGAGTTCGAGGCCAACCTGGTCTACAAAGAGAGTCCAGGACAGCCAAGGCTACACAGAGAGACTCTGTCTCAAAAAACAAACAAACAAACAAACCAAAAAAAAAAAAAAAAAAAGACTGGTGAGCTTCTTGTCTCCTCTCCCCAGGAGGGACTCTTTGGAGTTGGAGGAAGTGACTGCACGAGTCGGGAAAATGCTGACAGGTTTCTTTCTAGCACTGTCGGTTGCAGAGTCAGTTCGTGTCTAGTGCTGCATATCCTGTTCTGGTGGTTGGTCAGTCAGATAGTGAACATTGCAGAGTGCTACAGGGCAGGCAATTCTGAGTCACTGAGCTGCTGTGTCTTTGTGAAAGAAGTATGTCGAACAGTCTTTGAGTCGGCTGTGTGGCTTTTCATGAGGATACATGAATGTCTAGTCACCCTAGACAGAGCACTGGCAACAGACCAAAGAAAGGTGTTGCGTGACACCGCTCTCAGGAAATAGGAGCAAACATCTAAGGAATGGCCAACAGACCAGGGTACGAATAGCACTGAAGCCAACTGCTGAGCCAGTCAATTTTATTGGGGTTACTTACAGGAACAGAAATGACTCAGTGACCCATGTAGCACCAAAGCTCACCCCAACATGGGAGACAGCTCACAAAAGCTGTGGTGGTACATGCCTTTAATCCCAGCACTCAGGAGGCAGAGGCAGGTGGATCGCTGTCAGTTCTACAAAGAGAGTCCAGGACAGCCAAGGCTACACAGACCAAAAAACAAAAAAACAAAAAACACAAAACAAAACTAAAACCAAACAAAAGCCAGGAACCTGCAGCACACTGCACAACTTCCAGGTTGTTCAGCAGGTTGGAGAGTGACCTCGGCTCTCTCCATAGTCTGAGCATCTTCTGGGGAGCTTGGATGGCCTCTGCTTCATCTAGGTTGCTAGGCTGCTCTACGCTTCTTGCAGGCAGCTGGGCTTTTCTGAGAATCTGTCTTTGTTGTGATTTGTTTTGTCTGAGAGTGACTTTGCTGCTTGTATATTTTTTGAGAGGGAAGGGCCTAATGAATCTGGTCAGTTTCAGGGACTTTCTGAAACAATTTTGAGTTGTTTGCTTATCTTTTGGAGCAGCGCCCAGAGAAAAGTGGTGTAGAGCAAACATTCCCACCGACTTTAGTGAATCACTGAGTTTATTGGGGCTGCTTAAAGGAGCATAGGGGACTCAAGGGCAGCTGCGTCACTGAAGAACCCCACTCTAGTGTGAGCTGTGTCCACCAGAGAGTGTCCTCTCTAGGTAGTTGATACAGTATTTATTTATTTATTTTTAGAGGCAGGGTTTCTCTGTGTAGCCTTGGCTGTCCTGGACTCCCTTTGTAGACCAGGCTGGCCTTTAACCATTTTGGCTGTGAATTCACAGATCCACTTATCTCTTATCAGTGGGCTACTGGGATTAAAGGCATGTGCCTCGTGCCCAGCCTCCCTGTCCTCATGTTTCCAGAGTTCACACTGTGATGCATGGAAGAGTGAAGCAGTGAGCAGGTGTAGGGCTTGGGTGGGGTTATATGAGGGATGAAGGAGAGGTGGCAAAATGAGGAAACGGGGCGATGACGCTGTGTAACATGTTGGTTAGGTTGGACCGCCCGCACCCTGCAGGAACAGCGGTAGAGGCAGCCTTGCCAGCCATGTGGAATAGCAGTGGTACCGTGGGGTGGGTGCAGCTGGTGTGCTCTGTGTTAGAGGAATAAGAAGGGCTGAGTGAAGCAGACCAGCCCGAAGACGGCTTTACAAGGCCTGCTTGTGTCACTGTATGTGGCGGTGGGACACAGATAGCGCTGTGCTGGGTGGAAATAGAAAGCCTTTGATGAGCCACATTCATATCTTGGCCTTGTACATAACAGATCAGTGCAACAAAGCTGCTCTGCTGTGGGCTGAGGACCAGCCAGGAACTGAACACCAGGAAGGGAGCACAGGTCTGTGTCACAGTGTTTGTGAAAGCCATGTCTGAGTTGAGGCTCTTTACTAATCAGAAAAGGACCAATCATTGTCTTGATTTCTTTTATATTGCTGTGATAAAACCCCATGACCAAAGCAACTTACACAAGAAAGCTTACGGTTTCAGAGGGTTAGGAATTCTAGAGGTTGGAGAAGCATGGCAGTAGGGAGCTGGAAAGCAGCTGAAAAGTCACATCTCACAAGCAGGTGGCAGAGAACAAACTGGGAATGACAGACTTGTCAGGCCTCAAAACCAGCCCCGTGACACGCCTCCTCCAATAAGACCACACCTCCTAATCCTTCCCAAATGGTCCACCAACTGGGGACTATGCAAACATATGAATCCATGGGGGCCATTCTATGCCCATGGGAGTCAAATGACCACATTGTCCCCCTGGGCTCCTTAGACCCAGCCACAGCATAATGGCAAAATGCATTTAGTTCAACTTCAAAACGCCCCATGGTCTTTAAACTATGTTTAAAAGGCCAATCTTGCTCCGTGTAGTGGCTCATTGCCTTTAATCCCACACTCAGGAGGCAGAGGCAGGTAGATTTCTGATTTTGAAGCTAACATGGTCTACAAAGGGAATTCTAGGACAGAGAACTACACAGAGAAACCCTGAAAAAAAAAAATGGTGGCTCTCTTTCTTTTCTTTCTTTAAAATTTTATTTTATTAATTCTTTTTTTTAAATTTTATTTTATTAATTTATTCTGTGGCTGTTTCTTAACAATTAAACTTTGTTTTACAACCCAACTAGCTTACACAAGAGGGAAAAAAGAGTGAACCTTCTGGTATCCGTTCCACAGGACGGTTCCCTAGGTGTCTCTGGCTTGCGTGCTAGTCCGGCCTGTTCGCTGAGCCTCCTTCCGGTCCATGTGCGCTCAAGCCCAGTCTGAACCTGCTGCTCCTCTCTCTGTCCCCTCTGGCTGCCTGTCTCACGTGCAAGGGGCTTTCTCCATCTCCCATGGAGGGTCGATTAGAAACACAGTAGTCCAGGTGGAGTCCCCAGGTCCCCTTCCTGAATTCCAGGCCCAGGATGGCTCCACCCAGTCTGTCTCAAGGTTAATCTCAGGGAGTATCCTGTGGTGTGTCCAAGGGCAAAGCCGGCCAAGACTGCTTTCACCTGTGACAAAACTTACAATCCTTCCCACAAAAAAAAGTTCAGTTTCTTCTGAGACTTAAGGAAGTTTTCCTTTTTTTTTTTTTTTTTTTTTTTTTTTTTTTAAATAACAAATAGGATTTTTTTTTTTTTTTCAAGAAAGGGTTTCTTTTTGTAGACCAGGCCAACCTTGAACTCAGTGATCCGCCTGCCTCTGCCTCCTGAGTGCTGGGATTAAAGGTGTGCGCCATCACCCCAGCTATAAACAGGACCTTTTATCTGTCACTATTAAAACAAATCTGAGTGTTCGTTGTTGTTTTTTTCCAGACAAGGTTTTTCTGTGTAGCCTTGGCTGTCCTAGAACTCCCTCTGTAGACCAGGCTGGCCTCAAATTCACAACGATCCACCTGCCTTTCCCTCCCCAGTGCTGGGATTAAAGGCGTGAGCCACCATGCCTGGCCTAGCATTTTTACTTTTCTGGTGAAGATGTGATGAAAAAGATAAGTGGGCTAGCAAGCTTCTTCCTGGGTCTTTGCCAAGGCTGCCTGCAATCAGTTTATTAACTACTTCCAGTCACGTCTCATGATTTACATTGACTTCCCAACCTGGCAGCCCTGTGGGTGCTGGTGCACAGGGCATCCTGTGTATCTAGTTGTGAAACCAACAGGGGAAAACAGCAAGTAACCACTAGCTATTAATGCGAGCTTCACGGTCTTCCAGTTTTTGATCATGGGTCTCATGCTATGGGGGTTAATCAGACGGATTTTGCGCTGGACGTCCTCAGCAGGTAGCTTGGCTTTCTAAATGAAGCTTCATCATTCTTAGATCAGCAAGGCTCTCTTCAGACACAAGCCTTGAGACCATAAGATAAAATTTTGCTTCTCAATTTTGCAACTCCCTGTAAAATCAAAAAGTAGATTTCATATTTCCAACATATATTTGCTAGAATAAACATGACCATTTCAGAAGAGGGAGGAGTGGGAGTATGGAGAAGAAATCCTGGATCCAAACCCAGTAGGCCAGCCACGCGTGGTGGGTGTAATCCCAGCACTTGGGAGGCAGAGGCAGGTGGATCGCTCTGACTTTGAAGCCAGCCTGGTCTACAAAGGGAGTCCAGGACAGCCAAGGCTACACAGAGAAACCCTGTCTCAAAAAACCAAAACCAAAACCAAAACCCAACCAAACAAAACACCCAGTAGGCCAAGCTCCAAATCCTTCAGCTCCATGCCTGGTGTCAGAGGGCTTTGCTCTCTGAGGCTGCCTGCACGCCCAGCGCTGTGCGCAGTTCCCCTCGCAGGTGCCTCATGGCTCTGGTATCTCTAACAAAGGCCAGGCTTCACAAAAGGCCTCTCGGATTCTTGCCTTCTCAGGGCCTTTTCTGTAGGCACTGCCCTGCCACACATGCCTGTCCTCTGCGTCCCTTCCTAACTGCAGAGGAAGATTCCGTACTTGTGTATCCTTCATGACTCTAAAGCAAAGTCCCTCCCCCATTTGTTTTCACTGTAACCCTGATTAAGGGTGGTTTCTAGTAACCAACTAAGAAAGTCAGTATTAGGCTAATCTTGCAAATTCCTTCAAGCTGGCTGTGGTGGTGCATGCCTCTGATCCAAGCCCTGGGAGTTTGAGGCCAGCCTGATCTGCAAAGTGAGTCCAGGACAGCCAGGACTACACAGAGAAACCCTGTCTCCAAAACAACAACAACAACAAAGTAAAAGACTAACTTCTTTGATGGAATATTCCTGGACTCGCTAGCAGACCAGGCTGTCCTTGAACTCACAGAGATCTGCCTCCACACAGCCGAAACTTCCCAGATACTGTCATTTACAGGATGAGTCTCACCATGAGAAAACAGCGAAAACCATGCAAACTTCTCTCTTACGTTAGGATTTTTGTATCCTAGTACAGTTTATACTAGGCTACTGAATGTACTTATTTTTTTTTCTTTTTTTGTTTTCTGTGACACGGTTGCTTTGTGTAGCCCTAGTTGTCCCCTGGACATTGCTCTGTAGCCCAGGCTGGCCTGGAACTCAGATCTGCCTTCCTCTGTGTCCTGAGTGCTGGGATTAAAGGCCCGTGCCACTGCTGCCCAGCTTTTTCTTTTTTTGCGTGCTGCATTTTATTGTGGTACTTTTTGTGGTAATGGCTTTTGACCTGTGATGATGAAAACTTGTCTCCAGTCTTGGAATCAACTTACCCTGAGTGAGATAAACAGCTTATCTAGTAAAACTGCTGTCTCTTTCTTGGAACTAAACGAAAGAGGGGCTATCTAGAACACTGTTTACCTTCGTGGCCGACTGTGACAGTAGCTCTTGGTCTTGGCTGATGTAAATGGAAGTGTGGTTTGTTTTTCTTTTTTATTAATTCCTTTATTCATAAGCAGAGCTGGAGTTTATCCAAAGACTTCCCCCCCCCCCAGACTGGGTTTCTCTGTCTAGCCTTGGGCTGTCCTGGACTCAAATTGTAGACCAGACTGGCCTCAAACTAACAGAGATCCACCTGCCTCTGCCTCCCAAGTACTGAGATTAGAGGCATATGCCACCACTGTTTTTTTTTTTTTTAAACATTTATTATTTATACAGTGTTCTGCCTGCATGTAGGCATGCTGGCCAGAAGAGGGCACCAGATTTCACTGTAGATGGTTGTGAGCCACCATGTGGTTGCTGGGAATTGAACTCAGGACCTTTGGAAGAGCAGGCAGTGAGTGCTCTTAACCTCTGAGCCATCTCTCCAGCCCGAAAGACTTTTTTTTTCTACAGCCCATAAGTAGTTTGTCTGCAAGACCATACAGTGCAGACTCCCCTCCCCGAGAAGGGCCTTTTAGGGGCAGGAAGCTCTCGTCCAGATAAGCAGTGCCCACTGCCATTTGCAAACCTCTCTCAGCAATTCCTCCTGGACTGCTCAGACTCTTGGTGCACCACAAAAGGCAAGGCAGTCCAGGGCGCACTCGTGAGTGCGGGGCAGCACAGTGGGAATGCCTTGCTGAAGGAGTGTGGATATGGGTGAGTGAGGGGGTGGGGAGTAGGGGGCCAAGGGCAGAGAACACAAGCTGCATGCTTGTCAGGTGTCCACACTAAAAGCCTGTGGTCACATTTAAAGAGATTTTTAAAAAGTCGAAGATTCATTTTATTTTCATTTTTTGGTTTTTTGAGACAGGGTTTCTCTGTGTAGTCCTGGCTGTCCTGGACTCACTTTGTAGAGACTGGCCTTGAACTCACAGCAGTCCACATGCCTCTGTCTCCCAAGTGCTGGGATTAAAGGCGTGTGTCATCATGCCTAGCTCAAGAGTTATTCTATCGCCGGGTGTGGTGGCGCACGCCTTTAATCCCAGCACTTGGGAGGCAGAGGCAGGCGGATCGCTGTGAGTTCGAGGCCAGCCTGGTCTACAAAGCGAGTCCAGGACAGCCAAGGATACACAGAGAGACCCTGTCTTGAAACCCCCCCCCAAAAAAAAGAGTTATTCTATCTAATCAAATCAGTTACATTTTAAAAAAAGATTTATTTGTTATGTAAACATTATGCATCAGATCACATTATAGATGATTGTGAGCCACCATGTGGTTGCTGGGAATCGAACTCATGACTTCTGGAAGAGCAGACAGTGCTCTTAACCGCTGAGCCATCTCTCCAGCCCATCAGTTACATTTTTAAATGTGAAAAATAAGCAGGTGCTAGGGAAAAAAGATAACACTTGAGGGCATGGATGTGGGCATCTTAAGAATGCATTTTATTTATTTCTTTTATGATGCAGTATTGTAGCCCATACTGAATTCAGCGATAAGATTTTAGTCTCACAGTATTAATTAATTGTTTTATTTTATTTGTATGTGCATGCACATGCCATATCATGCATGGACTACTCGTGGGAGTTCTTTTTCTTCTTCCACTGTTAGGTTCTCAGAGCACAGAGCTCAGGCTGTTGGGCTTGGGAGCAAGTGTATTTGCCTGTGGAGCCATTTCACTTGCCTATAACTGGTGCAAAGGTCTCACTCTAGCCCAGGCTGCACTTGAACTCCCTGTGGCCATTCTGCCTCAGCTTCCCAAGACCTGAGATTACAGGTGTGTGTGTGTGTGTGTGTGTGTGTGTGTAAGGATCTCCATGTAGTCCTGGCTGTCCTGGAACTCACTGTGTAGACCAGGGCCTTTACCTGGGATTAAAGGTGTGCACCACCATGCCCTGCTTGTATTTTTTTTTCTTTATTTTTAAAAAAAAGATTTATTTATTTTTTTATGTATACAGTATTCAGCTTGTATGTACACCTGCACGCCAGAAGAGGGCATCAGATTACATTTAGATGGTCATGAACCACTATGTGGTTGCTGGGAATTGAACTCAGGTCCTCTGGAAGAACAGACAGTGCTCCTAACCTCTGAGCCATCTCTCAGGTCCCCGGTTTTGTTTGTTTTGTTTTCTTAACTGAAAATGTTTATTTTGGGTTTTAATTTTTATTTATTTATTTATATTTGGTTCTTCGAGACAGGGTTTCTCTTTATAGCCCTGGCTGTCTTGGACTCCTCTGTAGACCAGGCTGGGTTCAAACTCGCAGAGATCCGCCTGTCTCTGCCTCCTGAGTGCTGGGATTAAAGATGTGCCAAGGCTTTTGCCACCACTGCCTGGCTTCTTTCTTTTTCTTTTTCTTTTTCTTTTTCTTTTTTTTTTTTTTGCCCCCTCGAGACAGGGTTTCTATGTGTAGCCTTGGCTGTCCTGGATTCGATTTGTAGACCAGGCTGGATTTGAACTCACAGAGATCCACCTGCCTCTGCCTCCCGAGTGCTGGGATTAAGGGCGTGCGCTACAACACCTGGCATTTTTTTTTTTTTTTTTTTTTGGTTTTTTGTTTTTTGGTTTTTCGAGACAGAGTTTCTCTGTGTTAGCCTTGGCTGTCCTGGACTCACTTTGTAGACCAGGCTGGCCTTGAACTCACAGCGATCCTCCCACCTCTGCCTCCCGAGTGCTGGGATTAAAGGCGTGCGCCACCACGCCCGGCCACCTGGCTTTTTTTATTTTTATTTTTTTAAGATTTTATTTATTTATTTAATGTATATAAGTGCTCTGCCTGCATGTACACCTGCAGGCCAGGAGAGGGCACTAGATCACATATAGATGGGTGTGATCCACCATGTGGTTGCTGGGAATTGAACTCAGGATCTCTGGAAGAGCAGCCAGTGCTCTTAACCTCTGAGCCATCTCTCCAGCCCCTTCCTTCCTTCTTTCCTTCCTTTCTTATTTTGGTGGTTTTTTGTTTGTTTGTTTGTTTGTTTTGTTTTTCAAGACAGGCTTTCTCTGTGTAGCCTCAACTGTCATAGACTCACTTTGTAGACCAGGCTGGCCTTGAAATCCCAGAGATCCACCTGCCTCTACCTCCTGAGTGCTGAGATTAAAGGCATGTGCCACCATGCCCAGCTTCTTATTTTAGTTTTTAAAAACAGGGTTTCTGTGTAGCCTTGTAGACCAGGCTGGCCTTGAACTCACAGCAATTTGCCTTCCTCTGCCTCTAGGAGCGCTGGGATTAAAGCCTATGGGTTCCTGTGCCACCACACCTGGCTCTATGTTTTGTTTTTTTAATAAAAAAAAATTTTTTACATATACATAAACTAATCTTTTGTTGCTGAGATTGCCTCAGGCAGGAAATGGTTAGTTACCTTGATTTTATGTCTATTTTAGTCTACTTTCCTTGGATATTAAACTGTTCATGCAGGGTTGCTCTGTGTAGCCCTGGTTGTCCTGGAGCTCCAGACCAGCCTGGCCTGAATTCAGAGATCCATCTGCCCCTGCCTCGTAAGAGGGCTATGAACAATTCTTCATGAGTTTTTACTGTGAATTTAGTTGGTATTTATTGTTTGGATATTTAAGTAGGTAGCTAAAGTAAAAAGCTCACGCCTCAGTGTGTGAAGTCTGTCCTTTGCCTCTTGTCCTGGCTACTCTGAGAGGATGTGGTGTCAGTTGCAGAAGCAGCTTAATTGTGTCTGTTTCAGTGTCATCCCGGGAGATGCTCAAAGCAACTGGCTCTGCAGGGAAGACTGACCGCCTTCTCCCCGAGGCTGTGTTCGAAACCGCCCAGAGGTACCTACACTAGCGCTGTGAAGTTGATAGCGTAGCTTGCTCAGACGGGTCACAAGGGGGCACAACAGCGAGCAGTTCCTGTTCTTCCCTTCCTAGTTTTCTTTTTCTTTTTTTTTAAGATTTATTTATTTATTATGTATACAGTGCACATTAAATCACATTATAGATGGTTGTGAGCCACCACGTGGATGCTGGGAATTGAACTCAGCACCTCCGGAAAAGCAGTCAGTGCTCTTAACCTCTGAGCCATCTCTCCAGCCCCCCACTTCCTAGTCTTCATATTGAGCCACCATAGGACCTACATGCCTTTCCCACTGATTTATCATTGACTCTGCCAAAAGTGAAACATCCAGAAGGATGCTTCTGGATGAATCTTTTAAGAGGTTCCGGAATAAGTGTGTTCTGCATAGTTGAGTCTGAGGATACACTCTCATGTTTGGAAAGCAGCCTAGTTACCTAGAATACGGGAGTCTACTGGGAGCCCTTCAAAGCGAGCCGGGGGCCTGTGCTTAGTGGTCTGAGCAAAGGGACCACAGGCGTGGGTGCGTCTGCAGACCTCTGTCTCTAGAGAGTGGGAGAAAGTGCTCCTCAGCCCACGTGTCCGTGTCTGGACCTGGGCTAGTTGCTGCCTTGATCAGGTGGGAAGGAAGGCCGGAAGGAGAGGTGGCCTTTCCCTTGCTGTCTCCGCCGCTTCTCAGGACCGCTGCTTTTCCGAGTGTGTGTGGGTTTTGTTTTGTTTTGTTCTTTTCTTTCTTTCTTTTTTCTTTCTGTTTTCCTCTTAAAAATGCTAAAACCTCTCCATTTTGTCCCTAAGGTTTTGAGAAATTTTTTAAGAATAAGAAGAACAAAGGAAGTACCAACCCAGGAAATTCAGTAGCTCCAGAAAAAGGTAAAAAGTCCAGCTTTTAGTTGTTTTTTTTTTTTTTCTTCCAGCTTTTAGTTGTATTTTATATGCCTGAGTGTTTTGCCTGCGTGCCTGTTTGTGTGCCAGGTGCATGCCTGGTGCCCAGAGAGGCCAGAAGAGGCCATCAGATGCCTGGAAGTGGAGCTACAGACAGCTGTGAGCTGCTGGGAATAATGGATCCTTTGTCTCCAGGAAGAGCAGCCAGTTCTCATAACGGCTGAGCCATCTCTCCAGCCCCCTTTTTCAAGCTCTTTTTTTTTGTGTGCTTACTTTGGTTTTTTGAGACACGGTGTTACTATGTAGATTGGCTGGCTTGGAGCTCACTATATAGACCAGACCCATGTCAAGCTCGCAGTGATCTGCCTGCCTCTGCCTCCCGAGTGCTGGGGTCAGAGTCGTTGCTGTGCCCGGCGTGTTTGAAAAAGGAAAACAGGTGTTTGTGTGAAGCGAGTGCTACCTCCAGTTCCTGAGTCAGGCTGTTTCTTGTCTCTCTCTTTCTCTGTCACTATTTTCTCAGCTTGTTTGGATCTAAGTCTTGTTGGATTATCTTTTTTGTTTTTTTTTTCTTTGTTGGCTTGTTTGTTTTGTTTGTTTCTATTGGGGTTTTTATGTACAGCCATGGCTGTTGTGGAACTTGCTCTGTAGACCAGGCTGGCCTCAAAGTCAGAGACCTTCCTTCCTGCCTTTTGTCTCCCAAGTGCTTGAAGAGATTAAAGGTGTGTGCCACCACTGCCTGGCTTTAATTTTTTTTTTAATTTAAATTTTATTTTATTTTACATATTCGAGTTTTTTGTTTTTGTTTTTGTTTTTTAATGCATCCTGTGCACCCCTCATGTGTCTGCTGGAAGCCCAGAAGAGAGTGTCAGATCCTCTGGAAATGCAGTGATAGACAGTCAGGAGCCACCATGTGGGAGCTGGGAGTCAACCCTGGGTCCCGTGTAAGAGTGGTCTGTCTCTGCAGCTGCCCGTGAGTCAGCTTAGGGATCTGGATGGTTTACCGGGGTTTCTTCACCAGCTTAGCCACTGTGAGCGCTAAACGGTGAGAAATACACACAGACACACTGCGGTACGTGCTGGTGTGTCTTGCCACCATCTTCTCAAGACTCATGTTTTATCTGTAAAAACTGTGACTCTCTCTGTCTCATTAGTTCATGTTGCCATTTCCTGTGTCACCACAGCCTTTTCTGGACCTGCGTGACACTGTTGTAGGGTTGCTGGAGTGTGGAGAGGGCTTGTTCCGACCTGGAACCTGTATGAATGTTGCAAAGATGCTCAGGGCACTTGCTGTTAGAGCCCGTAGGTCAGAAGTGTACACATGGGCTTGGCATGGTGGCACACACCATTAATCCCTGCACTTGAGATATAGAGGCAACTGGATCTCTGTGATTTCCAGGTCAGCCTGGTCTACATAATGAGTTCCAGGGCAACCAGAGTTACATAGTGAGAAAAAAAGAAAAAAAAACCCACGCAACAGCAGAATTTTCTGCACATAGAGCCCATAATGTGTACTGAGTCTCCTAAGGGATGCACCTGTGACAGCCTGCCTTATTTTTTTCTCTGCCACCTAACTACAGCCATGGTATTTTAGCCAAAAACCAAACCAAACCAAAAAACAACTGCTGCAAAAGCTCAGGACTGCCTGGTATGGTGGAGCATAGCTGAAGTCACAACACTCGGGAAGCTGGGGTGGGGGGATTGCAAGGTTCAGGTTAGCCTGGCCTACATAATGGAGCCCTGTCTCAAAAACAAAATAAGTAGCTTGTGTTTGAACTCACAAAGTAAATTTAATGATTTTATATGTATATAAAGCTGCTTTTCTTTTTTTTTGTTGTTGTTGTTGTTGGTTTTTCGAGATGGAGTTTTTCTGTGTAACCTTGGCTGTCCTGGACTTTGTAGACCAGGTTGGCCTTGAACTCACAGTGATCCGCCTGCCTCTGCCTCCCTATGGCTGGGATTAAAGGCGTGCACCACCACGCCCAATAAAGCTGCTTTTCAACAATATCGCCCAGCTTTGTCCTTTTTCCTGTTTATTGTTTTTCCGTTATTTGTTTGGGTATGCCTTTTTGTGCATGCATTACGCATATATGTGCATATATGTGTATGTGTTTGTAGGCTAGAGGTCAATATTGTCTTCCTTAATCATGCTCTACTTTGGTTTGAATTTTTTAAACTGTATTTATTCATGTATGTGTGTGTGTGTGTGTGTGTGAGAGAGAGAGAGAGAGAGGGAGAAAGAGAGAGAGAGAGAGAGAGAGAGAGAGAGAGAGAGAGAGAGAGAGAGAGAGAGAGTGGGGGGGCAGGCGGGGGGGGGAGGAGAGAGAGATTGGGAAGGCAGAGGCAGTGAAGAGCCCTCTCCTTCCACCGGTGTGTTCTAGGGATGGGTTCAGGTCATGCTTGGTGACAAGCATCTCACCAGCCCCCATCTTAGTTTTTGAACAGGGTCTTTTATGAACCTGGAACTTGCTGGGTGGGCTAGGCTGACCTTGCCTGCATGCCTTACAGATCCTCCCTGTCTCTCCTGAGTCCACAGGCTCACAGGCCACTGCATCTGGCTCTTACCATGAGCTCTGGAGACCTGAACTCAGACCCTCACGTTTGCATTGCAGACGTGTAACTGAACTGCCCCCTCGCCTTTTTTCTGCTCTTCGAATTCTCTGGAAAATTACATATTTATCTTTTTCTCTTAGAATATAAAACTTCACTTTCTTTCTTTTTTTAATCTCTGAAACCGTAGAACCAAGGAACGCTAGGCCTGGAGGAAATGGAGGCCAGAGAGCAGGGAAACAAGATGACCTTGGCTGGTGGAAACGCATGCAGAAGGTTTGTGTGTCCCTGTGGCCCGGAGCCTGCGCCTCCCTAGACAGGCAGAGCTCAAGCTTTGAACCTGGCTGTCTAATTTTGTTCCTGCTGTTAGACAAAAGTGTTTCTTGTTTGTTTTGGTAGGTTTGTTTTTGTTTTTGTTTTTGTTTTTTGTTTTTTCGAGACAGGGTTTCTCTGTGTTAGCCTTGGCTGTCCTGGACCCGCTTTGTAGACCAGGCTGGCCTCGAACCCACAGCGATCCACCTGCCTCTGCCTCCCGAGTGCTGGGATTATAGGCGTGCGCCACCACGCCCGGCTTTGTTTTGGTAGTTTTGTGATGTGGTCTCCTTATGCAACCTGGGCTGGCCTAGAGCTCACTGTGTTGCTTAGGCTTGTGGTGACTCTCCTGTCCCTGCCTCTGCGTGCTGGATTACAGGTGCGCACCACCATGCACTGCTTGAGTGTGTAATCTGTGAATATTGTATTTTTATTCCCAATTAAAGAGGCTGGAAAGGGCAGGGTCAGAATGCTGTGTTCGGTATTTGTAGAGGCGTCAATCTGCTTTCAAGGCTCCTTTCAAGGCTCACGTCCTGTATATTTCTTCATCTATAAGGAGCCATCCTTATATGGCATGGCAAGGAGAAACAAAGTGTGCCCCTCAAGACCTTCAGTGTTAGCGCACAGACCCCATGCAGAAGATGGACTCCTATGATGCAATTATGTCCCATAGTCCCAGTTCTTTTTTTTTTTCAAGACAGAGTTTCTTTGTGTAGCCTTGGCTGTCATGGACTCACTTTGTAGATGAGGCTGGCCTCGAACTCATGGAGATCCCCCTGCCTCTACCTCCTGAGTGCTGGGATTAAAGGCATGCGCCACCACTGCCCAGCTCCAGTGTGGAGTTTTGAGGGACGTAGACAGTTCAAAGATTGTGTGGAATTTATTAAGATATATCAAGACTTCTGTGTGTGTTACAGAGTCCTAGATAGGAGAGAACCTTCAGCATGGCATGGTGGCTCGGGAGGCAGAGAGAGGCTGAGCTCTGTGAGTTTGAGGCTGGACTAGTGTACATAGCGGGTTCCAGGCCAGCCAGGGCAACACACTGAAAAAAAATTGCCGTCTTCATAAAGTAAGTGTGCTAAGGCCGGGCTGTAGCTCAGTAGCTGGGCTCTCAGCTAGTTCATGCAAGACTCTGGACTCAGTCTCCAGAGTCCATGCGTGCTCAGCGAGTGAGAGCTCATGCTAACACTTACATTGGGCAGCTTGTAGCTGCCTGTAGCTCCAGTTCTGTAGAACCAAATCCCTTCTGGCCTCCGTGGGCACCCCCTTTCCCTGGCACACAGGCGTACATGTAAATAAAAACTTAAGAGAGACATTTTGAATCACCTTGCTTGTCCTTTAACTAGAAAACATGTTACCTTTCCTTCCGCAGGGGGAGCTTCCTTGGGACAACAAAGACTCCCGGAGCCTGGCTGTTTTGGGGGCAGGCGTGGCTGTGGGATTTTTATATTTCTATTTTCGAAATACCGGAAAAGAGATCACCTGGAAACACTTTGTGCAGTATTACCTGGCCAGAGGTCTGGTGAGGAGATTTATAGACTGTCTACTTGGGCAGGAGGGTGTGCAGGAGCTGCAGGGTACCCTGAGGTCCGGTGAGCTCCGGGAGGGGCAGAGAGTCAGACTGCTGTGTGAAGAGTGTCCTGAGCAGCCCACCCGGGGCCCAGCACAGATGGAGCAGCTTTCATCAGAACAGCTCAGGCAGACGGGTCGG
>OU015753.1:4906173-4921365 GCA_907169655.1 Acomys percivali | reverse complement strand
AAGAAATGAAAACTCTGACCGGGCTGCTAAGGGTACGGGATGCTGCGTTGTCTTTAGATGCAGGCGTGCTGTGCCACAGTGCTTGTGGTTGGCTTGAGTGCCCTCTTGCTGCCCCACCGTTATGACCGCCTCTCTCTTTTTCCAAGGTGGATCGGTTGGAGGTGGTGAACAAGCAATTTGTGCGTGTTATTCCTGTTCCTGGGACAACATCTGAGGTGAGGCGTGAATTTCAGGCCAAGTGTCCCAGATACATTTGTTTGTTTGTGGAGACAGGGTCTCATTGTGTAGTGCTGCTGTCCTGAACTTTGTAGACCAGGTTGGTTTCAAACTCAAAGAGATCTGCGTACCTCAACGTCTACCTCCCAAACACTGGGGTGAAAGGCATGTACCACATCAGGCTACTTTTCTGTTGTTCTTTTTTGAGACAGGGTCTCTCTGTGTAGCCTTGGCTGTCCTAGACTCACTTTGTAGACCTGGCTGGACTCGATCTCACAGCGAGCCACCTGCCTCTGCCTCCCTGAGTGCTGGGATTATAGGCGTGCGCCACCACGCCCGGCCCCCCAGGCTACTTTTTAAAAAAATATTTTTATAATTTTTAATTTTGTGTATGCAAGTCAGTGTGATTGTGTACAGGGTCTTGCTGAGGCTAGAGGTGTTAGATCCCCCGGAGCTGGAGTAACGGATGGGTATGAGCTTCCCGATTTGAGTGCTGAGAACCACGCTTTGGTCCTCTGCAAGAGCAGTGCATGCTCTTAGCTACAGAGTGACCTCTCCTGGATACATTAGCTTTAAAAGGTGTGAAGTGTAGCTGTCCACTCAGTAAGATACTGTCTCAGTTGTCCAGCAGTCTGTGTTACAAGATGGTTTGGGCTGGAGGGATGGCTCAGTGGTTAAAGGAGCAATGGCTGCACTTCTTGAGGTCTCCGCCTTCAAACCCCTGTGATGGCCCACAAGCCTTTGTGACCTAAGTTCCAGGCCCTTTGCCCTCTTCTGGCTTCCACAGGTACCAGGCGTGTGCATAGTGCATAGATATTTCGCATGAAAAATACCCATACACAAAACACAAAAATTCAACAAAAAATTTAAAATTATTATGATCTATCTTACTGTTATAAATTGATAATACAGGAAGCCTTTAGACTACTATAATTAGCTGGGCATGGTGGCGCACGCCTTTAGTCCCAGCACTCGGAAGGCAGAGGCAGGCGGATCGCTGTGAGTTCGAGGCCAGCCTGGTCTACAAAGTGAGTCCAGGACAGCCAAGGATACACAGAGATACCCTGTCTCAAAAACAAAAACAAAAACAGAAAAGAATAAAAGACAAAGGGAGAGGTCTTGGCTCTTGTTGCAGCATTTTATATTTTATCCAGACCTTTAAACGTTGAAGTTGAGTGAACCTGAAACTGGATGAGCTCCTGTTTGCATACTTACAGCTGGGACTAGCTTTAGGAAGGGATTTGTCTGCATCTAGCGGTCAGGGCTAGGGGAAAGAGAGAGGAGTCAAAATTTCAGAGCTCAAGTGTGGATGTGCGCGTCAGAGCTGTTCTCTGCGGGACATGGGGTGTAGGCTAAACTTCCTTTTGGTCTCTGCAGAAATTCGTGTGGTTTAACATCGGTAGTGTTGATACCTTTGAACGGAACCTTGAATCTGCCCAGTGGGAACTGGGGATTGAGCCGACCAACCAAGCTGCCGTGGTCTACACTACTGAGAGTGATGGGTGAGTTCTCGGGGTACAGAGGTCTGTGGGAGATCTAGTGTGGGACATTTGATTCTGAGCACAAGACAGTCAGGTATCTGCTAATATTTACAGTATCGATACTGTATATGTGTACATATATTTGTTTGTTTGTTTTAAAAGGCATGCCCACTGTCCCATGTTTTAGTCTATTTTTAGTTTTAAAATGTTTAGTTTTTTTAAGATGTAGTCTCACTCTTTTCATCATCATCCAGGTCTTGGCTCCTTGGTTCAAGTGGTTCTCTTGCCTCAGCTGCCCAAGTGCATACCGAGGCACTAGCTTACGTCTCTCTATTCAGTGATTGAGTGCCGAGCAGCCTTTAAAAAGGATTATAAAGCAGGGTGTGGTTGTAATCCCAGCACGGGGGTGGGGGGTGGGGGCGGCAGAGGTGGGTGGATCACTGAGTTTGAGGCCAGCCTGGTCTGCAAAGAGAGTCCTGGACAGCCAGGGCTACACAGAGAGACCCTGTCTTGAAAACAAAGAAGTATACAGGAAAAATAAACGTGTTAGGTATTAATATCTCTGATGAGTCAGAGTCTCCTGAGACAAGCATGTGGCTAAGGCTCTTTCAGACCAACTTAGTCAAGGCTATAGGCTGCAGCCTCCTGCCCTACCAAGCATTTTGTTGGGTAGGTCAGGGCAGGTGCAGTGCTGTTAGGACTGACAGACTGACTGCAGGCAGACTTAGGGACATTTTAGAAATTGCTCCTTTTGTGCAGTAAACGTTTTAAAGTCGTTTGTTCTTTTTGGATAACAATAGAACTTCTGACCTGTAGTACAAATTTTGGTTTCTTTAAAAAACACAGAAATAATCTGGGCGTGGTGGCGCATACCTTTAATCCCAGCACTTGGGAGGCAGAGGCTAGTGGATTTCTGTGAGTTTGAGGCCAGCCTGGTCTACAAAGAGAGTCCAGAACAGTCAGGAGAAACTGTGTCTCAAAAATCAAAACAAAACAAAACAAAACAAAAGTCAAAAAACAAACTAACAAACCCCCCCACAGAAATGCTATGGGAATATGCTTCACGGCAGCTGACTATGATTTGCCTTGTGCTCTGCCAGGGGTGTGATTTTGCCAGCTGCAGCTATTTTCTGTGAGTGTATGACATTTGGAATTCTGAAGCTTTTCAGAGGGTATATAAATGCTAGAGCTCTGATAGGTGGTTGCTGGTTGGTCGCTGTTGATCGCTGTTTGTTAAGTAGTTGGGTGCAAAGAAATGAGGAGGAGGAGAAGAGGAAATTAGATATTCTGACAGCAAAGACCAAACTTGGCCCAAGGAGCTTGACACCCCAATCAGCAGGAAGTAGTCTAAGGATAACCTCACCCCCTTTTCTTTTTTTCTCTCCTGTTTATTAGGGTGGAAGGAAAAGGAGCCCACAAAGTAGCAAATGCCAGCTAGACTGATCTCACTAAGTGAATGTAACAAAACATTTTCTTGGATTTTGCAGCTCTCTTCTCAGAAGCCTGGTGCCCACCCTGGTCCTCGTTAGCATTCTCCTCTATGCTATGAAGAGGGGTCCAATGGGGGCGGGGCGTGGCGGGCGCGGAGGAGGCCTATTCAGCGTTGGTGAGACGACGGCCAAGATCTTAAAGAACAACATTGATGTGCGATTCGCAGATGTGGCTGGCTGTGAAGAAGCCAAATTGGAAATTATGGAGTTTGTTAATTTCCTGAAGAATCCAAAGCAATATCAGGATTTAGGAGCCAAAATCCCAAAGGTATTCAGTCCATTGTCATCATGGTGGGAAGCGTGGTGCTGGAGAAGGAGCTGAGAGTTCTGCATCTAGATTGGCAGACAGCAGGAAGAGAGAGTGAGATACCGGGCCTGATTTGAACATCTGAAACCTCAAAGTGTGGTTATCTCTGTGCCTGCCTTTTTTACATTGGTTGTCGAAACTGAACTCAGATCTTTTTGCTTGCACGGCACCTTACCTCGACTGAGGCATTTCTGCAATCATGTGCATTAATTTTTTAGAGAGAAACGATTTTCTAAAAATCCTAGGCTCTGAAAGTGTATTTGATGAGATTGTTAGTCCTGAAACTTGCCTGTATGTGTTAAGAAACAAATGCCTTTTTTAGATCTAAGTAGAACTGGGCTTGTTCCCAGTGTGCTGTGTGTCCTGTGGAGAACTAGGGGTCTCTTTTCCCTTGCAGGGAGCAATGCTCACGGGCCCACCTGGTACTGGCAAAACACTTCTTGCAAAAGCAACTGCCGGGGAGGCCAGTGTGCCCTTCATCACTGTGAACGGGTCGGAGTTCCTGGAAATGTTTGTTGGTGTTGGGCCAGCACGGGTAGGTGGGACAAGTCTTGAGGGCACCCCATCAGGGAGGTGCTGATGTGTTGGAGGGAGGACTAAAGAGAGCTGCTCTTCTGTGCAGTAGGAAAGTAAATAACAAAACAGCGTCTGGATTCCTTTTTCAGGTTCGTGACATGTTTGCAATGGCCCGAAAAAATGCTCCTTGTATTTTGTTCATTGATGAGATCGATGCAATCGGCAGGAAGCGAGGCCGTGGTCACCTGGGAGGCCAGAGCGAGCAGGAGAACACTTTAAACCAGATGCTTGTAGAGATGGATGGTGAGTGGACACGGCAGCAGGTCTGCGGAGGCTCGTTTCCAGAGGAATATAGATTTACTCTTCTCTCTTACTGTGTAGCCAGAATTAGAGCTCTGGTTCTTCCTGAATGCCAGGCTTACAGATTACAGTGTGCCACTGTGTCTGGATGATGCAGTGTGATTTTTGTTTTGTTTTTTGAGACAGGGTTTCTCTGTGTATCCATTGGCTGTCTTAGCCTGACCTCAGAAATCTGCCTGCCTCTGCCTCCCTGAGTGCTGGGATTAAAGGTGTGCCCCACTGCGCCCGGCTGTGTGTTCTGATTTTAAGGAAGAATGCCCTCAAGCAAACGTGTGAGAAATGAGTGTTTGATCCACATAGTGCTCCTCACTGCCCAATGGGAAACTTGTTGCCTACGTTCCGGGATGTGGGAAGTTGGCTGGGGTGAGGTAAACCGGGCTTATGAGTGTGAGTGTCTCTTTTGGTGCATGGAGGACACCCTACTCCTTTCTTCGGCCTTGTTCTGTGGATCTCAGAGTCGGTCTAGCCAGGGTGTCCCTCCACGGGATCCTTCTAGGCGCTCCCAGCTTTTGAGCTCAGAAATACTTCCACTGCATCTTTGGCAGATTTTGTCTTCACTTTGGCTCTAGGGTCATGTTGAATTCCTTAAGCCACCCCGCCCCTTGGTATTTTGCCAGTGAGTCACAGAATCAGGTGTACTCAGGTGTGACTCGGCACAAAGGAAGGACCCACAACAAAAGTAGCCAAAAGGAAGACACATGGGATGGCATCTGTGAGCAGGGGCAGTTTCTAGAATCTTCTCCGGGCACAAGCTGTGATGGCATTTAGGAGTTGCCATGATCAGGGGTTATGGTGACTGAGTTCCTGATGTTTCCACTGGGAGGTGGTCAGGTGCCCTCTGCTTGGCAGGTGCCAAAACTCTAGAATCCTTCAGGGAGGAAGGCAGATGTTCGGCATGAGTCACATGGTCTGCGCGAGTTGTTTGAGCACAGGGAACTGTGTCAGAGAAAGGTAGATGAGGACAGGGTGGCCTTATGGCAGCCAAAGCAGTCACAGGCACTTCCGTGCATATCAAAGTTGTTGCTAGAATCGTCTATTAAATCTTTAATACCTAAAGCTAAGTGAAATATGTTGTTCACTGTGCCTTCTGCTGGAGGGGACTGAGGGGACACATGTGCACAGTTCACCACAGTCCACACGGGCTTTCCTTGGATGAATGCTCCTGGCTGCCATCACCTGGCTGCACTCCATGCATCCCACAAGCCACAAGGACTTGGGTGGGAAGAGGCAGCGGCCCTGACAAGATGGTATCAGGCTGGCAGGAAGCAGAAGAACAAAGGAGATGCCCTGTCCCGGCCGTTCCCTCTTAGCCTTGTCTCAGGTCACAGGGCTCTGTCTTCTGAGGAAAGGTCTGCTTTCCCACCAAGAGAAATGTCCCTTACTCAGAGCAGGCGGTAACGGTGGGACCTCAGAGCCAGAGGTTAAGGCCGTGTATTGTCTTTCCTCAGATGGGGCAAGTCTGAGTCCCCAGGGCAGCTGAGCAGGCTGCCCTGCTCCATGGCTCCCACAGCAGGGTGAGGGACAAGCAAAGGGCAGGAGAGCCGGCCTGAGGCCCGCCTGGGCCTTTCCTCGAGTTACCCAGCCTTCCTTGTGTTTAGGATTCAGCTCTGCCACTAATGTGGTCGTGCTGGCTGGCACCAATCGCCCTGACATCCTGGACCCAGCCCTCACACGGCCTGGCCGCTTTGACCGCCAGATCTACATTGGTGAGTGCATGTCATATATGTCTGAGGTTTGGGTCTGAGCCCCGAGGGTAAAGATGTGGAGAGTTCATTCTCTGTGTCTTCGGAGGGCTGGTGCTGGGCCCGTCTGACATTTGGGGATGATGGATGTGGTTTGGCCTGTGCAGATGTCTTTGTAGTGAAGTCAGGTGAGAGTGGTATAGCATGTTTATATTCCCCAGCTTTGATACTTGAGAGGACAAGGGTTTCTCCGCTACCCTTCTCCGTGGTGGTCAAGGATATGAACCTTCCCTCACATCTCCCGAGTGGAGCACATTGGTCTTGTGTGGCCATTACCTGTGTTCAAGGCAGTTTCTGATGGGTCACATGGCCTTTGGGAATGGATTTAATATTAAGGAAGTGGAGGGGTTTTGTGTGTGAGAGTACCTGTGTGAGTGTGTATGTGTTTATGTGTGTGTGTGTGTGTGTGAGTGTGAATTTGTGTATGGGTGTGAGAGTGTGAATATGTGTGTGAGAATGTGAAAGTGTGTGTGTATAAATGTGTGTGAGTGTGTGTGTTTTACTGGTGATTGACCCCAGGGCCTTGTTCATACTAACTCTACCAGTAAGCTACATACCTAGTTCGAGAAGGTGTTTTGGTGGTGGCCTTCCCCAGGGCAGGTACACTTTGGGCTTTTGGACATTTCAGTCTTGCTGCAGTCAGCTGATGGAGGCCGCAGGGCCTCTGTTGTCTGTCCTTACCTTCTGTGAAGTCGCGGGGAAACTCACCCGGGAGCTCTGAAAACATCGCATGGTCTGCCTCATTTTCTTCCTTAGGTCCCCCTGACATCAAAGGCAGGTCCTCTATTTTCAAGGTCCACTTGCGACCACTCAAGCTAGATGAAAGCCTCACCAAAGACGCCCTTTCCAGGAAGCTGGCAGCTCTCACCCCAGGCTTCACCGGTAAGTGTTCCTTGACTGAGCCCATCATAGCGGGGCCCTTCCTACGCTTCCCTTAGTCTGTAGCCGCACCATGGCTGCCGCGCCTGTCCATTTGGTCCTGGCAAGCGCTCACCCTGGCCTGTGGAACTCTGAACCTTCTTCAGCTGCTCTTAGCCTGAGCCTGTAGGCTCACATTGAAGTTCTCGGGTTTCTAGTCAGGCTTGAGTCCTTATTACAGAAGAGAGGCCTCGTATTGCATGTGGGTCTTGGCTTGACTCTTATCTGGAGTGTTCGTCTGGTTTTTTCTTTTTTTTACTCAATACCTAGTCATTGGTGCTAGGGTTGTTGTTTCTCTACCAGAGTGGCTTGAACCCCAGAAATGGGGGGGAACCTATGGAAGGGGTCTTCTGTCCCGTTTGCCTTTCCAGAGTAGCCCTCTGAAGGCCGCTGTTGCCTCATGGTCACTGGAGGTCTTCTGACCCACAGCTTTCCCCTCCTGCCGTGAGCCTCCTCTGGTTCCCGACAGCGTCTTGCTCAGCACTGGGCCAGGCATGCTCTAGCCGGGTTACGTGTGAAGGCCGTCTTGGTATTCTGTCTAGCATGTCCTTCCCGACCCATTTCCTTGCCCCTTGCAGAGTTGAGGCGTCCACTTCCATGCCCAGCTGAGGAACAAGAGTGAGTTACCCAGATACCAGGTTTCTTGGCAGAGCCCCCTGAGGGGTCTCGGCTTGGAGGACTCAGCCAGGAGTTCAAGGCTATCCCACAGCGGAAGGACTTAGACTCCCTCACAACCCATTCCGAGCCACTCCCACGTGGACTCAGGGTGCCGTTTCCAGGGCTGAGAGACAGCTCAACCCCTCACATTGTTTGTTGCTGTTTCAAAGGACTATAGTTAGATTCCTCGCACACATGTGGGTGGACCGCAGCTGCCTATAGCTCTCACTCTGGGGCTTTGATCCCTTCTTTTGTGTAGTGAGAATTCTGGAATTTTGGACTCAGGCAATTGGTTGGTGGTGCCGTGTCTTTAATCCCAGCACTCAGGATGTGAGACAAGTGGATTTTTGTGAGTTCGAGGCCAGCCTGGTCTCCAAAGCACATCCAGTGCAGCCAGGGCTAACACAGAGAAACCTTGTCTTACCGCCACCCTCAAGAAAACAAAAACAAATATAAGACTGTGTTTCTGTTTTAATCCTAGGTGTGGGGCTGTAGGGCTACTTTGTAGCAGCTGATTTGCCTCATGTTCTAGCACAGGCGTGTTTTTGCCAGCTGCAGATCATTTTTATGATTGTGTGACCTTTGGGATTCTGGGAATTTATCAGAGATTATATAAATGCTAGGGCCCTGAGAGGCGGGGTTGGTGGTTGCTGGTCCTTCACGGGTGTTGATTGTGCTTTGTCAGTAGCTGTGTTCAAAGAAGAAACAAGAAAAAAGAAATGAGATTCAAAGATCTCTATCTCCCTCTCTCCCTCTCTCCCCCTCTGTCCTTCTTTCTCTCCTGTCTAGTGATAGGGGATGAAACCGGGTGGCTAAAGGGTGAAAGAGAAGAACCCACAAAGTAGCAAACCCAGCCGCACCCTGGCCGCCATGGTCAACTGCACACACACACATAAGTAAGTACTAGAATAAACCTTAAAGACACCAACCAAGGACGAAGGGCTCCTCGGTCTCGCTGCATGCAGTCTCCGTGAATATCAGGGTGCTGCGCTGCTGTTTTTGACAGCGTGGGCCATGTACAATCCCACATCAAAAGAACTGTTGGCATGGTTACAAAGTCAAAGAAACCACAACTGGTTGTGGCACTCCATTGGTTCTTAGTGTTGAAAGCTGCTTCTTCCTCTGTATAAATTTGAATTGACCCTTGGATAGGAGGTGCAACTCTTGTAATCCTGGATGTTTTCCTAGAAAACAGGTAGCTTAAATTTCATGGTTTCTACTTTTCTTTTCTTTTCTTTTTTTTTTTTTTTTGGCTTTTCAAGATGAGGTCTCTCTGTGTAGCCCTGGCTGTCCTGGACTCACTTGTAGACCAGGCTGGCCTTGAAGTCACAGAGATTCGCCTGCCTCTGCCTCCTGAGTGCTTGGATTGCAGGTGTGCACCTCTGTGCCTGGCTGCTATATATTTTTTGCACTGTGATATATCAAGAAAAATTAAAGCAGATACTAAATTTTTTGGTTGAGGATTTAACAAAACTATAAAGCCTGGAAGGTAGCAGGTATTGTTTGTTCACAGAAGAAGGAAATACAGTAGTCAGTATAATAAGGGATTTGTTTGTTTTGAGACAGAGTCTCTCTGTGTAGCCCTACCTGTCCTAGAACTCACTCTGTAGACCAGGATAGCCTCAAACTCACAGAGGTCTGCCTGCCTCTGCTCCTATCTGCCATCATCGCCTGGCTTGCAATTTTTAAAATGGGCAGGTGAGAGTTCAAGGGATCCCAGTAACCATATAGTGGAAAGAGAGAACAGCGTCCACAGTTTGTCCTTTGAGCCCACGCTGCACTCACACATACACAGGAATAAATGTAATTTTAAAAAGTTCTTAGCCTTTAATCCCACCACTTGGGAGGCAGAGGCAGGTGAATTGCTGTGAGTTTGAGGCCAGCCTGGTCTCCAAAGTGAGTCCAGGACAGCCAAGGCTACACAGAGAGACCCTGTCTCAAAAAAAAAAAAAAAGTTCTTAAAATTAAGTATCTTGGAGCTGGAGAGATGGCTCAGCGGTTAAGAGCACTGACTGCTCTTCCAGAGGTCCTGAGTTCAATTCCCAGCAACCACATGGTGGCTCACAGCCATCCACAGTGAAATCTGGTGCCCTTTTCTGGCATGCAGTACATACAGGCATAATACTGTATATATAATAAATAAATAAATTTTTTTTTTTTTTTTTTTTAATAAATAAATTTTTTAAAAAAAAATTAAGTATCTTAAAAACTTTCAAAGAAAGAACTAAAGGAAATCATAAAACCGTCGCAGTAAGCAGAGAATGGCACTGAAGAGACGAAGGCTAGAAGGATCCAAGCATGAATCTGGAGCTGAGCCAGGTGTGGTGGTGCACGCCTTTAATCCCAGGCAGAGGCAGGCAGAGCTCTGAGAGGCAGGCCAGCCTGGTCTGCAGCGTTCCAGGACAGCCAGAACTGTTACACAGAGAAACCCTGTCCTAAAAATCCAAATAATAAACAAATAAATCTGGAGCTGAAAAGCACTACAAGCAGAGTGTGGGATTTGCTGGAGGGACAGCGCGGTCGGTCTGAGCAGGCAGAAGAGAACCAGAAAATATGCAAAATAGGTCCAATGCAGTGTTTACGTCTGTGGAAAGAAGAGAAAAAATGGAGGCAAGGAAGAGCTGAGGCCCGCGGCAGCCCAGCACCTCCTGTTGGGCTTAAAGGAGGACAGGACAGAGAATACAGAACTCCCCACACTGGATAAAGACATGAATGCTACATACACCCAAGAAACTCTGCGGAGGAATAAGTTCCAGCCTCCTGTAAGACTCATAAATCAAATATGAAAGCCCAGAGGAACGAGAGGCTCTTGAAAGTGTCAAAGGGGACTGGTCCTCAGTGCCTGGCACCTGGCTTCTGCTTAGTAACTGGGATCCAGAAGGCACTGGGAACACCATAGCCCGCAGTGTCCTTAGTGAGTGACGGGAAAAGTGCAGACTGTAAAGGGAGAAGGAGCGTTACTTTAGCACATCTGCCCTGCAAGGAGGGGAAGAACGCTCAGGCTGGAGGAAGAGGGAGACAGGCGAGCGCTTGAGGCCATAGAAAGACATCTTTACAACAGTGACCTTGTAGGTAAATGTTTTGGTTTATAACTTTTCCAAAACAACCCCACAGAGTGTATTCTTACAAAAGCCAGAAATGGAAGTACTGATGAGTGATTTTTAAAATTAAAGGTGAGAGCTGGAGAGGTGGGCTCAGAAGTTAAAAGCATTGCCTGCTCTTCCAAAGGTCCTGAGTTCAATTCCCAGCAACCACATGGTGACTCACAACCATCTGTAATGAGATCTGGTGCCCTCTTCTAGTGTGCAGGCATAACACTGTATACTTAATAAATAAATAAATCTTAAAAATAATTAAAAGTGGAACTAGTAGCAGCCTTTAATCCCACACCACTTGGGAGGCAGAGGCTGGCAGATCTCTGAGTTCAAGGCCAGCCTGGTCTACAGACTGAGCCATGACAGCCAAGGCTACATAGAAAAACCCTGTCTTGAAAAAAACAAAAACAAAAAAAAGCCCAACCAACCAACCAAAAAAGAAAAAAAGAAAAGAAAAGAAAGTTTATTTCAGACTTGAAAATACATATTCATAGCCCCATTTGTAATAATGGTAAACTTCCTCAAATTTACAACAGTGGTTGAGTAGATCAACAAATATATGGTATATGCTATATTAGAACAATTTTCAGCTGTAAAAAGGAATGAAATACTGGGGACCAGGAAGCTGGCTCAGAGACGGGGACCCTGGTTCGGTGCCCATTGCTCGCACGGTCACTCACAGCCAGTGCTCCAGTCCGGCATCCCTGGGCTCCAAGTACACATACGATGCACACATACATATATGGAGGCATAAACTCATGAACTTAAAAGAAATAAAACTTAACAAAGGAATGGTGGACTGACATACGCTACAACATAGAGAGGTCTAAAAAATAATGCTCAAAGAAAGAAGCCAGACATGAAAAGCCATATCTTATGTGAATTCTTTTCACATAAGGGCATTTCAGCTGCGATCCTGAAACCGGAACCCACAGAAGTGAAAACAGGCTAGCGATGACTGTGCCTCACAGCAGGCTTGTGCCCATAGTGGCTCCGTTCCTTTTCCTGCTGCTGTCATAAAACACCCTGACAAAAGGACCTCAAGGGAGCAAGGACTTATTGTGGCTCAGAGTTCCAGGCTATGGTCCATCGAGGTGGGGAGTCAAAGTGACAGGAGCTGAGGCGCATGTCCCGTCTAGGCACAGAGAGCGCGGGCACCTCATGTTGGTACTTCGCTCATTCCCACTTGACAGCCCAGATCTCCCCACGGTGACCATGGTTCCTTTGACACAGATTGATGCAGTCAAGACAACCTCACGTGCTGTCGTAGCTTCCTTCCTGCTGCTGCGGTAAAACACCATGACCAGGGCAACTGACAGAAGGAAGCGTTTAATTGGCCTTACGGTTGTGGACTGTTAGAGTCATGATGGCGGAGCAAAGGTGGAGCAGCAGGAGAGAGCTGAGGGACCTGACTGGGAACCTCCAATCCAGATCCCCTGTGACACACGTCCTCTCACAAAGCCACGCCTCCTAGCCCTTCCCAGACAGACAGCTCCACCAACTGGGGACCAAGTATTCAAGCGTAGGCTCCCATGGAGCCTACTTATTACACATAGTGCTCTGCCTGCATATGCACCTGTACACCAGAAGAGGGCACCAGATCTCACTATAGATGGTTGTGAGCCGCTGGGAATTGAACTCACAGCCTTGGGAAGAGCAGACAGTGTCCTTAACCACTGAGCCATCTCTCCAGCCCCTATGGAGGCTGTTCTTACTCCATCACCTCATGGTCCAGAGCTCTGTCTTCAGGTCGCTGTAGATCCCGTGAGGTGGGTGATGCTATCCGTCACAGCAGTGAGTTCATTAGAGTTAATGTTCCATATGCCCTTGGGACACATGAATTATTTCTCAATAAAATTGTGTAACTAGTCAGAAACTTTGGCTTGTTTTGTTTTGTTTTTCAAAACAATTTATTGCATCATATTTGGTACCTCATGCTTGTTTGTTTGTTTGTTTTTTTGGCTTTTCAAGACAGGGTTTCTCTGTGTAGCTCTGGCTGTCCTGTACTCACTTTGTAGACCAGCCTGACCTTGAACTCACAGCAATCCGCCTGCCTCTGCCTCCCGAGTGCTGGGATTAAATTTTGGGGGAAGTTTAGCTTGCCTTTTACTTGAGATTTTCTTTTAATAAAGTTAATCTTGGCAGGATGCCAACAGCCAGAAATACTAACTTTACTCTTTTCCTGACTCAGGTGCTGACATTTCGAATGTGTGCAATGAAGCAGCTCTGATTGCCGCCCGCCATCTTAGCCCTTCCGTCCAGGAGCGGCACTTCGAGCAAGCTATCGAGAGGGTCATTGGAGGTGAGCCCACGCACGGCCCCTGAGAACTAGGGCACTCCGGCAGCTGCTGCTCCCCTCTGAGTTGTTTGCAGGCCTGAGAAACCAGACCTGAATTTGGACTCAGAAGGCAGGGAACGTCTGCTCGGAGGGAGGGAGAGCAGAGCGTGGACAAGGGTAGTTCCAAGGAAAAGACTGTTCTGCAGGGGCCAACCCTGCAAGGGGCTGAGTGTTACCCTGCTCTCTTCACCTTGGTCTTCTGGAGCAGGCCAGGTGGCTCTGCTGGCCAGGCGGGCACTGGGGTGTGGTGGATTAAGGGTCTCTTATGGCTCGGAGACTGAGAGGTGTCAAATGCTGCCATTGGCTGTTCTGCTGTGGTTCCTGGAGAGGGACATCAGGCAGATGGTAGTTTAGATCCATCCCTGTGCCCAGACCTGAATGAAGCTCAGCCGGGTTGGCAGTCATCCTCCAGCCTCATCGTCGAGGCTCTGGTCTGTTTTTCAAGTATAACCTTATGGAGACACACATACGTGCACTCTCCAGGGCTGTTCCAGCGGCTCTGGTGAGCTAAGTAATCAATCCTCGCAGTGGCGGTCTGAGCCGCTCACTATGTACTGTCATCTGCTTCTCTTTGTCCTGCGCCTACTCTGTGTGCTCATTGGACATCAAACACGTCCACCTTTGTGTTACTGTGCTGGGCTATTGCTTCTTGACACAAACAGAGTGATCCTATGACTGTTGACAGTGACTTGCTTTAAAAAAAAATTTGTTTTTAGGTTTATTTATGTGTATATGTACTACACGTATGCAGTGCCCACAGAGTCCATAAGAGGGCGGCAGATCTCTTTGGAACTGGAGTCTCATGTGGTTGTGAGCTGCCATGTTGGTGCTAGGAACTGAACCCTCACCTTCTAGAGGAGCAGCCAGTGCGCCTTCCCTGTAAGCCTCACTCCAGCCCTGAGAGTGGCTGCTGGAGCGGAGAGGCCGGCTTGGTTGGAGTGGACGAGTGGCTGCCCTCTGGTACTGGGAGGTGGATTTCACTCCAGAGTCTTGTAGAATGGAGCTGCCGCTCAGGTCCCAGGCCAGGCCTTGGGGCCGTCAGTCCAGACTGCCGGGTGCCTTGGAGGTTTGGGGTGGACATTCTTCAAGTTTCTCACTCCTTGGAATGTGGTTTGTAGGCCTTGAGAAGAAGACGCAGGTCCTACAACCCAGTGAAAAGACAACTGTAGCCTACCACGAGGCCGGCCATGCAGTGGTGGGCTGGTTCCTGGAGCATGCAGACCCTCTGCTGAAGGTCAGTTGCTCGGGCTGTTAGTCAGCTGATGGCCTTGGCAGCCTCTAGGCCCAAAGGCTGTCTCTGGTGTCAGCCCACATGGGTATAGCACACTCATAGGCTCTTTTATTTTCCTTTCTGTGTGTGTAGAATATGTGTATGCACACACATGATGGTCAGGGGTGAGAGCCAGTTTTCTCCTCTGTGGGTTCTGGGTATTAAACTTTGGTCCTAAGGGTTGGTGAGGAGTACCTGAGCCATCTCTCCAGCCCCCTTTTACTTTTCATGGATTACACTGATCTATAACTTGACAGATTCCTTTTTGAGCAGGGAAGTAGAGGAGGAGGTGTTGGCTCTGGGAGGGGCCTGGCTCAAGTCTTAGGCTTTGGATCTGACTATTGTCTGAGTAATTGGACGGTCAGACCTTGAGGCTGTTGGGGTGGGCTACTCCTCAGGCTAACTCCATTGGTCTTTAGGGGGCTCAAGTCAGGGCTCTTGTCCTGCCATCCTCAGCCCTAAGGGACCAGGCCAGTGCGGCACCTTATGGGATAGTGTTTGAGGCTGACGGAGACTAGGCTTTGAATTTTTTTTAAGATTAATTTTAATATTTGTTAAGGTTTATTTTATGTGAATGAGTGTTTTCCTGCATGTTTATATGTGTACCAGGTGACCTCAGCAGAAGAACGTTAGACACCCTGGAGTTGAGGATATGGAGTTACAGATGGTTGTGAGCCACTAGAGGGGTGCTGGGAACTGAACCTGGGCCTGTTTGTTGCAATACTCTTACCTGATGAGACGTCTCTCCAGCCTCCGTGTGTGTGTGTGTGTGTGTGTGTGTGTGTGTGTGTGTGTGTGTGTG
>OU015753.1:4881895-4906163 GCA_907169655.1 Acomys percivali | reverse complement strand
TGTGTGTGTGTGTGTGTGTGTGTGTGTGTGTGTGTGTGTGTGTGTGTAGGTTTGTACACGAGTGTAGCCCTCACTCAGAGTCCTGAAGGGGTACACTGGGGTTTTCCGTAAGAGCAGTCCATGCTCTTGACCACTTACCAGTTTCTCCAGCTCGAGGCTCTTATTTTTCAGGTGTCCATCATACCTCGGGGCAAGGGGCTCGGCTATGCCCAGTACCTTCCCCGTGAGCAGTACCTCTACACACGGGAGCAGCTCTTCGACCGCATGTGTATGATGCTGGGGGGTAGGGTGGCTGAGCAGCTGTTCTTTGGTCAGATCACCACAGGGGCTCAGGATGACCTGAGGAAGGTCACGCAGAGCGCCTATGCCCAGGTGAGGAGCAGTGTCCTGCTGTGCGGCCCTGGTAGTTGCTTTGGGCGTGACTTAGCCTAGACTCCTCCTGCTCTTCAGGTTGTGCAGTTTGGAATGAGCGAGAAGCTGGGCCAGGTATCCTTTGACCTCCCCAGACAAGGCGAAACCATGGTGGAGAAGCCGTACAGTGAGGCCACTGCCCAGCTCATTGATGAGGAGGTCCGGTGCCTTGTCAGGTCTGCCTATAATCGAACCCTGGAGCTGCTCACACAGTGCCGGGAGCAGGTTGAGAAGGTGAGTGGGCTCTGCTCAGAGACAGCCAGGCTGTGGGCCCCAGGCTGCGGTGTGGCCCATGCTCATCTTTGTGAGCCTTCTTAAGTTAGGTTCTATGCTGCATCAGGACCACTAAGTACATCCCTGGCTTGGGCACAGCAGCCTGATGGGTGGCCATCCTTTTCAGGTGAGCAGGCGACTCCTGGAGAAAGAAGTGCTGGAGAAGGCCGACATGATAGAGCTCTTGGGTCCTCGGCCCTTTGCAGAGAAGTCTTCCTATGAGGAATTTGTAGAGGGGACCGGCAGCCTAGCGGAGGATACATCCCTTCCTGAGGGCCTGAAAGACTGGAATCGGGAGGGAGGGAGGAAGCCCTGAGCAGCGCTTGCAGGAGAGTCCTGCGTAGCCTGTGGCCTGTGGGTGGCTGCTGTGGCCTGTGGGTGGCTGCTGTGGCCTGTGGGTGGCTGCCCGTGACCACTGTTGATGGGAGCTGCTTGACTGTTGGGGAGTAGCTGCCAGAGGGACTGGAAAACAAATTAAAACAGGTGACAACTGCAGACAGATGTTTTAGACAAGACCTTCAGAATCCAGAGGGTAGCTGGGACCTGGTGGCATCCAGCCAAGGAAATAGCCGAGGGAGCACAGGTGTGGCCTGAGACCACAGGCCTGCAGCTAGAGGTTGGCCAGTTCAGATAGGAGAGGAAGTTGGACTCTGGCTTCTGTGAAGCCATGAGTGCTGTCTTCTGCGGGATCCCAATGGGGCCATTTGGAGCTCATTGTGCCTTCAGTAGACACAGCTGATTGGTTTCCAGGTGTGTCTCTTAGAGCTTGCCCGACGCCACACAGATAGAGTTTGGTAAAGAATTAAGGAAGATGTAAGCTAATTCACAAAGGAAGGCTAGGCTTGTAAGCTGGTCGGTCCTTAGGAAGCCAGCACACCAGTCGGGCTGTGGCTAAGGACAGGGAGTATGGCCATCCCTGGCCTGTGGCAGTGTCAGGAACTTTATTCCCTCAGTCAGACCTGGCATCTAGCCTTGGGGTGTGCTTCACTGATGGAGTGTCAGATTTAATTCCATTTTACCACAGTCCTTTTCCCAGCATGCCCTTTGCCCTTCAGTCACAAAAGGGTTGTTTTGGGTTGGGCCCTCCGGCTCTGGTGCAGATTTGTCACCCCGTTTATAGCAGAACAGCTCTTGATGAAAGGAAGGGGCTTTGTGAACTCTAAGCCTCCGTGAGCTAAAAGAGAAACATTCTTCTTGTGGGTCCTGGGGTGTGGTGAGGCCAGCTGTGTGTGACCTCCTCATGCTTGGAGGCCTGGGTTCCTCCAAGCCTCCTTGTTTGTGTCCTTCCTTCAGGATGCCCTGGGGTCACAGGTCTCAGGGCTGCACCATTATTTGCATCAGCCATCCCTTCAGGTCTGCGCGTGCCCCTGGGGAGGAATCCATTTGTCCCTGTGTGTATACTTCAGGTGCTTATGTGTATGCATATGCACGTGTGCATGTGATTATATGGAGGCCAGAGCTTAACACAGCACGTCTTCCTCAATTGCTTTCTATCTTATTTGAGTTTTTCCATTTATTTATTTGTACTTGTATCTGCACATGCATGTCCACAAACATGTATGTGCCATGGTCTACATGTGTAGGGCAGAGGACAACTTTGGGAGTCAGTTCTAAACATCATCAGGCTTGGCAGAAAGTGCCTCTACCCACTGAACCATCTTGCCAGCCAAGCTACCTTGATTTTTGAGAGGTGGGAGACTCTTAATTTGGCTAGATTTGCAGGCCAGCCAGCTCGGGGACCCTCCTATCTCTGCCTCCCAGGGCTGGGGTTCAGATGTGCCTTTATGCTTGGCTTGTATGTGGATGATGGGGAACTGTTCTTAGATGTTCATTCTTGTGCAGCGAGTACTTCACCAGCCCTTTAACTGATGCTGATGAGCGCCTGGCCAGGAGGGCGGAGAAACTTTTTGTCCTCCTCTTTGGGGCCTGGCTCAGGACCAGACTGGGTACAAGGACTATACTGGGCATACATAGTACTGTACATTTTCTAAATTGTTATGTTTGCCTCAGAAACAGAAATTTCATCAGGGGACAGATACTTCCAACTTCCACTGTTTGTAAAATGTACATTATGGAATTAAAAAAAAATCTTTCATTTCTAATTTTATGTGTATGGGAGTTTTGCCTGTATGTATGCATGTATGTGTGTACATACGTACGTGTGTGTATGCACACCACATGCATGCAATGCCTATAGAGGCCAGAAGACGGTGTCAGATCCACTGATGATGGACTGGTAGTTGTGAGCCATCATGTGGGCGCTGGAAATTGAACCTGTGTCCTCTGGAAGAGCAGCCAGTGCCCTTAACTTAGCTGAGCCATCTCTCCAGCCCTACATTATAGTTTCTTAAATCTCCAGGGCTCAACCTGTATCATTATTCACTGAACTACTTAGGGTCCTGGGGGCCTTGTATTAGGTTCCCTCTGATGAGGTGGGAAGGCCTGTGACATTGTAGACTCTGTGGTAGGGACTCTAGGGTCAGTGTCATCACAGGGTTATTTGAAGTGCTTACTTTGGTCCATTTGTGGGACTTTTTCATGGTGACCAAGCAGTGGTTGGGTGTGGTGAGTGGCTGGATCGGCCTGCCTCCTCTGAGGTATATCACGTGCCAGAGCCTCCTCTAAGCATGACCGGCTCTGGGGGTGTCGGAGCTGAGCAGTGCAATGTGGAGTACAGGCACAGTGTGCACACCTCTGTCCAGCTGGAATTACCACTGACCCCAGTCACTGCTCTGCAGGCCATAGTCAGCTGATCCGGAGGTGTCAGCATGCTTGTAGCCACGCTTGGGCTGTATCTCCCATCCTGTTGGGTCAGTATCCTCTTCAAGGTTTGCCACCCCATACCTTCACCTTTGACCCAGGTGTTTCCTCTGTACTCCGTATGTTTTAGAAGTCGCTGGAAATAGCTATAGCATCCTCTTGCTCTGGTGGTACTTTACCAGTGGAATCCATTTTCTTACCTATTTTATGTGACTTACGGGGTATGTGTCACAACACTGTCTTTCTAGACGGCAGAACAAGTAATACCGTGTTGGTGCTGCTCCACCTGCACGGAATCCTGAACGTGCGCTCACAGGTAAGGACAGCAGGTGTGAGCCAGCCAGCCTTCCCTGCTTAGAGCTCAGAACAGCTATTGCTGGCAGGGCTGCTGCTTCCTGCTTGCTTCCCTCCCCAGAAAGGGAAAGGGGACATGGATGCTTAGAATTTGCCAAAAACCACACCATTCCTAGCAAATGGACACAGCAGACCTGGCTGCTAACAAGACCTGTGGTGACTGCCTGTGTGGAAGGTCATGCTCACCCGGGCCTGCAGGAAGGCAGTCACTCCTGGGTGGCTTCATTTCATGGGTTAATACAAAGCAGCAAGGCTTGGTCTCCCTGTGGCTTCTGGGCAGAGTGCTTCTTCAGTCCAGGCTGCCTCCGTTGGCTGGAAGAGTTGGCAGGATTTTATTTCTTAGATCCTTTTGTTGTATTAACTTAGGGACTAGAAATCCAGGGCTCTTGCCCCTAACAATGCAACTCAAATTAGCCCAGAAGACCCCCAGTGGCACTTTGATACCAGCCAGAAGGGCCATGGGTCCAAAGATAGGGCTACTTTAATCCCACTATCACTGTGCCCCATGGAGGCTGCAGCAGGGAGGTGGATGGTAGGGTAAGAGTCGGGGGGTTGGAGCGTAGCTGAAAGGCAGCTGCTAGGTGGTGTCCTCTGGAAACCAGAGTTGGTTTTCATTGCAGGAGACAGGTAGACATAACCCACATATAGGGGTCAACAGTGCAGAGGCAGGTTGGCTCTGAAGTAGGAGCCTCCTGGGTGCTCTTCCCACCCCCGACAGAAGCCCAGTCACTGCAAAGGAAAATCAAAAGCCTTGTCTTCCTCAGAAGACAGTGGGCAGCAGGGCAGGTCAGCCTGGGGACAAAAAGCAAGGAAACCTTTATTTGAAACCCAGTCTGTGATTCATGGCCAGAGCAGCCTTCTGTTCTGTCTTTGAGCACCCAACAGTAGTGTTGAGAGTGTCTAAACTAAGTGCCCAGCACCTCACAGCACAGTGGGTGGCTAGGCTGGCCCTGCCTCACCTGAGCTGCCCCTGAGACAGATCACAGTGTCAGAGTCTCCCAAGTGAACATGTGACAGGCTGTGTGGGTGGTGGAGCTAGGCAACAGGATGTGGAGGACAGGCATAGTGTATGCCCCTGTGACAGACACAGGCTCTGTCCTTTGACCAGTCTGGGAGTTGTCACTACGGATGGATGCTCTGAACTAAGGAAGACAGGGGGCAGTCTCTAAACCTTTGAGCTCTCACACCCACAGACCAAGAGAAGCAGGCCTGGGAAGAGACTGGAAACAGCAGTCCTGGCTAGGGCGAAGGAAGGGTGCAAGATTTAAGTCAAGATGAAGTTCTAGGGAAGTTAACACCCGCCCTGCCACTTGGCTGGACAGCAGAGCCAGCCCATGACCTACCACCAACCCTACTTTGGGCGTAAGAGCTCACTGAGGTTTGTGATAAACCCTACGGGGTCCTGGGCAGCTGTCATGGGCTTAGATCCCTTACCTTGAACCCTACTCGGAATCTCAAGAGAAACATCTTGTCCTAGAGACAAGCTCCTAGAGGAGCCAGGTCATCACTGTCCACCCATTCTTCTCTCATCCCAAGGCTGACTCCATCCAGTGTCATCCCTGATTCAGGGTCCAGGAACCAGCTGGACCTAAGGCCACTGGGCCGTGCTTGTGTTGGGGCACCAGAGGCCTGTTCCTGGCACTCGGACTTTGACGTGTTGTTGGGGGTGATGGCTGGAGTCTTGGGGCTTGGCAGAGGCCGTCTCTTGTGCCAGTACAGTCCTGATTTGCCATCACAGTGGTGTGGCCCAGCCCTTCGGCAACTCTGGAACAGATGGAAGATGGGCTAATCTTCCTTGGGACCCTCCACAGTAAGGAACGTGTCCACAACTGTCCCTTGCCGCTCTGGGTCACTGGGGGGCTGTTTCTCACGGTTCTGCTCCGCCCTTGTTTTTGTCCAGGAGGGGGAGCGTAGGCAGCCAGCCCGGGACAGTGGGTGCAGACCTGGTGAGAACAGAGTTTAAAATTCAGAAGGTGGGGGCACTGAGGCTCCACACTTGCTCTGCTAGTCTCATGTGGCTTCTGGGTCACAAAGGCCTCTTGGTGTCTGCCACTGCATTGAAGATTTTATGTGATGGGCAGGAGCTTTTCTGATGTCTCTCGGAGTCACTGGATTCAAGACTAAGACTTCTCAAAAAGAAAAAGGTGCTGACTTACTTTCATGAGGCCTTTGACATACAGTTTAGGTCTTATCCTAGGTCACACATGGGCATGTTTTGACTTGGGGGTAGGAGACTCTGAGGCTGGTGGGGGTGAGGCTTGGCTCCCTTGCTTTTCCCATCCCACAGCACAGCATGGACAGCTGAGGGGCACATTGATGTTGTCTTAGTCGTCGTCCGGCCAGCTGTGCGGGGACTTTAGTGCCAGCACTGAGGAGGCAGAGGCAGTTGGTCTCTGAGTTTGAGGCCACATTGGAAGTCAACCAGGGGCTACACAGTGAGACTTTTTTTTTTTAATTTTTTAATTTTTTTGAACAGGATTTCACTGTGTAGTATTGGCTATTTTGGAACTCATTCTGTAGACCAGGCTGGCCTTGAACATGGAGATCTGCCTGCCCCTACCTCCCAAGTGTTGGGACTAAAGGTGTGTACCTCCATCACCTGGCTAAGACCTTGCCTTTAAAAAACAAAGTGAAAAACGAAACAAAACAAAAACTGGTGTAAGGCTTTATTTCCAGCACCCAGGAGGCAGAAGCTGATGGATTTCTGAGTTTGAAGCTAACCTGGGCTACAGAGTAAGTTCCAGAATAGCCAGAGCTACACAGAGAAATCTTGTGTGTGTGTTTGTTTTTGTTTTGTTTTGTTTGTTTGTTTGAGATAGGGTTTCTCTGTGTAGTCCAGGCTGGCCTTGAACTCACAGAGATCCACCTGCCTCTGCCTCCTGAGTGCTGGGAATAAAGGTGTGCTCCACCACACCTGGTGACAAGTCCTACCTTGAAGAAACCAAAAAAAAAAAAAAAAAAAAATTAAAGTTGGAGACTGAAGGATTTGTCCCCAGTAAGGATTTATGGCAAACGCTGTGCTCTGGCCACAGGTATTGGAACATCCCCTGCTGGTCTTACGCAGACCCCCCTTCCTTTGCAGAGGAGAAGCCACTCAAGTGAGGAGGGGCCCAGGTTGGTGAAGGTTCCGCCCCCTCGCTCCACCCCTGTGCTTGGCTTAAAATCCACATTCAGTAATCCACATTCAGTAAACTATAATTTCAAGGAACAATGGTGTTGCCTCCTGTGGTTCATTTGGAGAAATCAAGGAGAGGTAAAAAAGGAGGGAGGTTCCTTCCTATGCAGGAAATAGCAACACGAAATGTGAGGTCAAGTGCTAAACACACAGTTGGATGAAAAAAGGGGTTTTTTCTAAGTAGGGATTTGAGGGGAACGGGGGCCCAGGACTTCCCCAGCCACCTCCTTTATGTCTCCTTTCCCTCAAACTGGGGTGCAGCCTCACCTGCTGGGGACTCGGTGGCCAGGTTCTCGTCGTCAGAGTCTGCAAAGACCTCAGCCAGCTCCTGGTCAGACATGTCGGTCAGCTCAGTGAGGTCCAGGAGATCAAAGTGGACTTCCAAGGAGGAGACGCTGCTCAGAGGCTCTGCGGGTTGCAGGGGCACAGGCACCCCTCAGTCCAGGGCTGCCTCTTACAGGCCCAGGGGTGACCTGGCACCGTGTGTGTGTGTGTGTGTGTGTGTGTGTGTGTGTGTGTGTGTGTGTACTCGCACACACATACTTTCATACACATGTGCAGGCATTAGGCCAGAGGCTGATGGGTGTCATGACTCAGCTGTTCTCGGCTTTACTTTTTGAGATGAGGACTCTCATCTCGCCAGTTTGGCTAGACTGGCTGGCCAGGAAGTCCCAAGGATTCTCATGACTACCAGTGCAGGCCGTCTACCTCCCCAGTGTGGGGATTAGAAACATGTACAGCCATACCTGGCTTTCTTACAGCACTGCTGGGGAATCTGAACTCAGGTTCCTTTTTTTTAGTTTAACAGATGCCTGGCTGTCCTGGACTCACTTTGTAGACCAGGCTGGCCTCGAACTCATAGCAATTCGCCTGCCTCTGCCTCCCGAGTGCTGGGATTAAAGGTGTGAGCCACCACCCGCCTGAACTCAGGTTCTTAAGCTTGCACAGTAAGCACTTTATCCACTGTGCCATCCCCTGAACTGGCACTTTCTGTAAAGCCAGACCCGGGGAGACTCAGAGCCCGGATGGCGCTTGTATGCTTCACACACAGGCTGCTCTGTCCCCTGATGAGTCAGGGCATGGTCAGGGATACTTACGCCTCCTCTCCGTGACCTGCAGGAACCCTGGTGCTGGTATGGGGATGCCAACCTCATCTTCTGCCACAGGTGTATGGCACGTGTCCCCTGTCTCATGTGCTGGAACACTCAGGGCAGCCTGTGGTACCTTGACTTCCTTAATCTCTGTAACCGAGACAGAGTGTCACTTCCACACTGGCCCCCACACCCCCTTCAGGATAGGGATCTGCCGTGAGGAGGCACATGAGGAGCTGGTATGTCCGGTCCTCGGAGGGTCTGGCTGTAGTAAAGAGTTCCCAGACAGGCCCGTTTCATGGCCTTATACAAGGAGGCAGAGATGTCACTGCTCCCTCGCAGGCCCTGTCCTCCCTGCCAGTGGACAAACAGACTACTTAGCACTATAACTCCAGGATGCTCTTAGTGTGGGAATTACACATTGGGTTTGTCAGCGAATGGCTCCCTTGTCCGGTACTGCTCTGCGTTGTCTAGGTTTTGGCCTGCCTAGGGTTTTTTGTTTTTGTTGTTGTTGTTGTTTGCTTTGTTTTGTTTTTCAAGACAGGGTTTCTCTGGGTAGCCCTGGTTGTCCTGGACTCACTTTGTAGACCAGGCCTCCCCAAGTTTATGGGTCTGGCCTGTGGCTTGTGGGTTCCTGTCTTTCTGCTAGGGGCTGACTGACTTATGAAACCACCTTGTGTAGTTATTTGAATTCAAATGTAAAAGAAGTGGAGTAGGAAGTGACGCCTTGCTGTCCCACCATCCTTCACTACCCGCTACAGTTTGTGAATGTTCATTTCAAAAGTGAACTGCGTGTTTTCCTTATATAACAGTTTTCTGTTGGACAAGAGTCCTTGGGGATCTGCCAGGTGAAGCCTCAGCTCAGTCCCACACTAGGATTAGTAGTCTCCTTCCCAGTGTTGGAGCCTTACCTAGTGAGCATCTGGACTCCCAGGCACCTCATACAGAGCCCTGGCAGGGTCTCCCATCCCATCACCAGCCTCCTTGTCAATCCCCACACCCTGCCAGCAATCCCCATAGCTAGTCAGGTGCGATCCCTTGTGCCTGTCACCTGAGTTACGTCTCCCCAGAGGAGAGCACCCACCTAACGACCTCCCTGCCCTGTTCTCAGGTAGCTCTTCCCAGACCCTCCGGCTTCCCTCTCTGGTTTCTAGGTCCTACATAGTGTGTCTGACTGCCCCTCCCCACCTGAAATCACTGTGTGCACCAGAGTGACCTGCGGGTCTATGCTGGGATGCACAAGTGCCCCACGGATTATTTTTGGCAGCCCCGGGTGATGAAGAGCAGCTGCTGCTGCAAGCAGGCTAGAAACTGAGGAGGCCACGGCCCAGGCTCCCGGTGCCAACAGCTGCATGTCTGGCTAGCCTGCCTTTCCTGACAGGATGTGTTGGCAGCAGATGTGGGGCTGGTGCATCCCTGCACCCTTCAGTCTTTACCTATCAGATGCAGAGGACCGAGGAGGGAGTGTGCATCTCAGATGGGACCAGGAGGAGGGGGATGGGTAGAACCTTCTGAAGGGTCCCCATCTGAGTAGTGTCCATGTGTGAGAGGGTGAGAGCTCGGTGAGAACACAGACCAGATGGGGGGAGGGTTAGGTTCACACTTCCCTCTATGCCCCAGGGTCTTGTGTTGAGGTGGGGAGGCCATCTAGGTAGGTCCTTAGCTAAATAGCAAGTATTGCCCCCTGTCATGCACCCCTCACTAAGAGATCCTGGGGTCATATAGTCTTAAGACCTCAGGACAAGAAACTAGTGGCCTTATTCCATCTTTTCATGTTTTGTCCATGCGAGTTTAGAGCCAATGAGAGGCAGTACCCCTTTGTGCGGGGTACTGGGGATCAACTCGGAACATCGTGCACACTGCGCAAGTGTTATCTGTAAAGTTTTTAACATGTCATCATGCATCTTGCTTTCGTTCTTTTCCATCTCACTTCGGCCTTGGTCTTGTGTTTATTCTGTAAATCCTGGTGTTTTGTCCTAACCCAACTCAGTGGGGGAGGAGAATGAAGAACACAGAGCTGTCACCCTCAGGGACATTCTTGTGGTGCTTGTTCACAGTCCCAGCTCTGGGGAGATGGAGGCAGGGCTCAATGAGACTGCCTACAGACCAGTAACCAGAGCAACCTCGAGGCCAGTGTAAGGGTCACACTTAGCATCCCGGCAGTTGGGAAATGGCAGGGTGATGATGAGAACTGAAGCCAGAAGCCAGAACATGCCGAGACAGAGAAAGCCTCTGACCCCACCTATCCCTTCCCTCCCTCTTTTTCTGAGACAGGGTTTCTCTGTGTAGCCCTGGCTGTCCTGGACTCAATTTGTAGTCCAGGCTGGCCCCGAACTCACAGAGATCGGCCTGCCTCTGCCTCCCACGTGCTGGGATTAAAGGTGTGTGCCACCAATGCCCTGCTTATCCCTATCTCTTCTCCCTGTCTCTGTCTTTCTCTCTCATGACCCCCATATTTCGTGTATGAATGATCCCCATCTATGTGTGTCTATGAATAAATTACCCCCCATCTCTGTGTCTGTGAATGGATGACCCGAAGGCCCCACAATTAATAAATGACTGTGCTAAGAATCATCCAAGTCAGTTTGTCCCCCCCTGGAAAGCTACTCTGGGAAAGAGGAACAAATTGTCCACCAGCAAGATCTGCTGTCTTTTCCAGTGAGGAAGCAAAGGCAGTGTGGTGGGCAGGCTAGGACAGGGCAAATACTGGCAGGCTGGCTGAGCCAACAGCTGAATGGGCACAGACCTCTTGGAGTCGCCATAGACAGGGTAGAGGGAAGTGGGTATCTGATGCCCTTGGGAGGACTCCGCAGTGACCCTTGGCTCTGGTCCTCCACAGCCTCTATAAGCGGGCTGCTGCTGCACTAACCTGTGGCTGGAGATTGCAGCTGGGGTGCTGCAGTTCCTGCCTACCAGGTTTCCTAAGGGCTAACTTGTCATACTTTGCTGTTGCCCTATTTCTAGCACATTTGTGACTTGGAAACTGGGCCTAAATCTCATGTTCCTTGCTGTGCTACCAAGGCCTGGCCATTCCTTACACCAGTGGACAAGTGAACAAATGAACTAATGACAGGGTCCCAGCGGTAGGGGGCCACCTGAGCCCATGTCCACAGCATCTCCACCTGAATCTGTGCCATCAGTGCAGAGATTTAAGGAGGCTGAGACCCCACTACTCAGTCTTCTGGGTGCAGGGCCACAGCCTCCTGTTTCTCTGCAGACTCTGGGAAACAGAAATGAGGCTGGGACAGAGACCTATTACCCAAAGGCAGCCGGGGCCTCCCAAGGAGGGTAGCTTTCACATGTTGACGCCCGGGCCTTTCCTCTGTGAGCTGCACTTTGATTGGTTTGTTTTGGTTTTTTGAGACAGGGTTTTCTCTGTATAACCTTGGCTGTCTTGGACCAGGCTAATCTAGAACTCACAGAGATCTGCTTGCTTCTGTCTCCTAAAGTGCTGGGATTGCAGGCCTGTGCTACCACACCCAGCTATGATTTGCACATTTTAAAGAAATTATTTGCTTTGGGCATGGTGAGGCATGCCTTTGATCCCAGTACTTGAGAGATAGAGGCAGGTGGATCTCTGTGAACTCCAGGCTGGCCAGGGCTACCTAATGAGACCTTATCATGTACACCCCTAATTACTTAGGTACAAAAAATATATATTAAGCTTGGATGATGGTGCATGCCACCTTTAATCCCAGCACTAAGGAGGTAGAAGCAGGCAGGTCTCTGAGTTTGAGGCAAGCCTGATATACACAGCAAGATCCAGGGTAGCCAAGGCTACATAGTCAGAACTTGGCTTAGTAATAGTTTAAAATTTTTTACCTTTGGGAAGGTAGTTTCTTCAGTGGCTGTTGATGACCAACCAGTCTAGATTTGATACAGAATACTAAAAAAAAATTAAAAAAGGAGGAGGTCGGACATGGTGGCACACCCCTTTAATCCCAGCATTTGGGAGGCAGAGACAGGTGGATCTCTGTGAGTTCGAGGCCAGCCTGGTCTACAAAGTGAGTCCAGGACAGCCAAAGCTAACACAGAGAGAGACCCTGTCTCAAAAAGCAGAATAAAACAAAAAGTAATGAAGGGAAGCTGACAAATCTGTATGAGCTAGCCTGGCTGGGGCCTGGGAGGTGGTATAGAGAAGACCATGCTGGGCTCTGCTTTTGTGTGTGTCTCATACTCTCCAAAGTGTAACTCAGATATGAGTCACGGTCACCCTGGCAGGCACAGGACCTGCACAGAATAGGTAACTGGTATTTGTTCACTGAATCTGTGTCTGAGGCGCCCAAACAGTAAGTTATGTATTAGAAACAACTCACTCAGCCAGGCGTGGTGGCGCACGCCTTTAATCCCAGCACTCTGGAAGGCAGAGGCAGGTGGATCGCTGTGAATTAATGGCCAGCCTGGTCTACAGACTGAGTCCAGGACAGCCAAGGCTACACAGAGAAACCCTGTCTTGAAAAACAAAACAAAACACCCCAAAACAAACAAAAGACAACAGCAAAAACAAATAGAAACAACTCACTCAATCTCTGTTTAAACTGAAAAACCTGCCCCATACAAGGGGCTGCCTGTACTGACAGCCATGCTAACAGAGCCTCAGGGGCACAGGCAGGTTTCCAACATCTAACAGCTCAAAAATAGCCCTGAACTCTGCAAGCAAGTCCTTACTCTCCAAACCATCTACCCACCCTCTGGTGCCCACAGCGCTGGCTGGAAGACGCTGGGTCCTGAGACTGTCAATAGCAACAACACTGATCTCCCATAAAGACAAAACAACAAAGCATAACCAATCCCACTGGCTGGGGGGCGCCTGGTGCCTAGGAGGAATAGGGTTCTCAAACAGGACATTGCTTCTGCCTGCAGACACAGGAGACAGCTTGGGGACAACTCCCAGGGGGCAGCCTTTTAGGTTTCAGAAAACGCTATTCTGTGGCTGGGCTGCAAGCGGAATGGCAATCTGGCCAAATCCTCAGACACTTGGTGGCTCCTTGGGATGGGACCTTCAGGAAATCCTAGAGGTATTGGGCACAGACTGGCAAACGAAGTTCCCACAGCGATGGATCCCTGGAAAGCTGAGAAGGGGGGCGGGGTGGGTGATTTATTTAAGAGTCCCTCCCCTATTATCAGCTACTTGCCTGTCGGCCGACTCCAAAAAAGGCAGACCTGCGGTAGGATCTTAACCTCAAGGATGTCCAGCTGCTGCGAGAGGATGAGACGGGAGCACACAATTTACACCGTCCCTTCCAAATATATGGCAGCTGGACAGCACGGACGCCGCTGCCCTGCAGCACCAGGAGCTCGGGTGCATGCGCCATGACCTCACCAAAACCCCAGTTTAGCCAGGAGCCCCAGACCCCCTTCCGCCTCTTCTCATTTCTCCGGGTATCGCAGCTGGGGCGAACAAAGCCTGCGCGTGAACAAGCGGGTAGCGTCGTCCCCATGAATAGCCTCTCAAGACCCCGAACTCCGGTCCCTGCACGCCCCACCCCCACTCCCAGCCTCGGCTGGTAAGGGGCTCAGGGCGAAACCCCTCGTCACCACCTTGGAGGATAATCAGCAAGGCTTCCTGACCCTGGAGCTCGAAGAGCGGTGAAAGAGACGCAGTCTGTTTTCCCAAGCCCGGTACCCGCACGTTTCCAAGGCGCTGGCCCGGCCCCCTCCTCCGCCCCCAGCTCTGAGTCGGGCGGGCGGGCTCTGGAGGCATCCGCCGGTCTCCAGGACCGGGGGAGCAGCCGGCCAGTAAGCAGGAGGGGCTGCGGTTTTGTTGCTGGGGTTCGGGGGACCTGGGCTGGACTCACCTCCCCGACCAGTGCCCTCCGGAGACTCCATGCAGCCAATGGGGTCTGCGAGGGGGTGTGGGCAGCGGCGGCGGCAGCCGGCCCGGGTTCCCCAACGGCTCTGGCGACTACTGGGTCCCGGCTTCGGGCGCAGCGCATCGGGGCAGCAGTCAAGGGGCCGCGGCGGCGGGGAGGAGCCCGCGGGGCGGGGCGCGCAGCTGCTTCGGGCGCCGGTCCCCTCCCCATCTCCAGCAGTCAGCAGCACAGGTGCAGCCCCGCCCTGTTCCTCGCGCGCCCCCTGCCGACCTGGCCAACAACAACCCCCACCCCCACGCCCCTGTCATCCTGCAGGGACACAGCCTTTTGCAGACCCCTCAGTCCTGCGGACTGAGCTGCGTGGACTGAGCTGCGTGGACTGAGATCCATCCAGCCATACCCCCCCCCCGGCATTTGTGGGGCGCCTGGCAGAGTAGAAGAGGAGGTGGCACAAGAAGGCCTAAAGCAGTGCCAGAACCTCAGTTGATAAGCCTGGATTTGATTAATACTATTGAATCCATATTGAGAATAATAGGTGGGGGAGTGCGACCTGGCAAAGGAGGCCTCGGATGTATTGAGAGCCCACAATTGGAGTCCCATCTCTAAACGCCAGTCCTGCACCAGACCCGCTTACATTGCAGCATGCTGGATATTTTATGTCCACCTGACACAAATGAAGTCATTTGAGAAGAGGGAACCTCAGTTGAGAAAATGTCTCCATAATGTTCAGCTGTGGGGTATTTTCTTAATTTATTATTGATGAGGGAGGGCCAGGCCGCTGTGGGTGGTACTGTCCCTGGCCCGGGGGGGGGGGGGGGGGTCCTGCAGGCAGTGGTGCCATACACCTTAATCCTAGCTCTCCACAGACAGGGAGACAGATCACTGAAAGGCAGAGCAAGTCCAGAGGAGCAAAAGTAGTTCCTCATGGCCTCTGGACCAGCTCCCGCCTCCAGGGTCCTGCCCAGGTTCCTGTCCTGACTTTCTTTGAGGATGATGATATGTAAGTGTAAACTGAATTCATCCTTTCCTCCCCACGTTGCTTTGATTGTGGTTTTTCATCACAGCTACAGTAACCCTAACTAAGACACACAGTATCTCTTTACTTCTGGCGGAGATCCAAAGAAGATGCTGAGCACAGAAACAGTTAAGTTTTCAAGGCCCAAACTAAAATCCCTTTTCCACTTTTACCAAAACAAGAAAGAAAGGAAAAGAAAAGAGAAAGCCAACTATCAGGAGAGGGTGTGTTACTCATAGCTAAGAAGGCTTTGGGGGGTATGAACTAGTGGATAAACTGGGCTCTGCCTGGGCAGAACGGATGGCTAAAAGGACAGCAGCCCAACAGCTTTGTTTGGTCAAGTAGGGTCTGACTCTCAGCTTCTACTTCCTGTAGGGTCTGACTCTCAGCTTCTACTTCCTGCTCAGCTCTAGTGGACGTCAGGTAGCCTATGGCTTTTAAGTTCCAAGGTCAATTTCAGAAAGGTAATTGTTTTGTTTTTTGTTTTGTTTTATTTATTTTTATTTTTTTAGGTTCTTTGAGACAGGGTTTCTCTGTGTAGTCTTGGCTGTCCTGGACTCGCTTTGTAGACCAGGCTGGCCTTGAACTCACAGAGATCTGCCTGCCTCTGCCTCCTGAGTGCTGGGATTAAAGGTTGTGAGCCACCATGCCTGGCTTAATAGTTCTTTTCTTTAGCTTACAGAACAAGGAAATAAACCCATCTTCTGGTTAAAGCCTTCTAAAGCACCACCAGGCCTGAGTCAGGGGTCACTCCTTGGTCATTCTTTTCCTCCCTGGGACAAAACTGGGGTACAGAGTTAGTTTGGGAGAAGTGGAGACGCTGGTCAGGCATAGGCCACCACTAGGCAACTGGGGCAGCACACTGTGTTCCAAAGGACTGTGGCTGTTAAAAATGTTATGGAGCCAGTCACGTGTGCCACATGCGTAATCCCAGCACCTCACAGGTGGAGGCAGGAGGATCCGGAGTTCAAGATCATACTCAGTGATGCAGCACCTTTGAGGTCAGCCATGGCTGCTTGACACCCTGCCCCAGCAAGCATAAAAGCCCAGACCACTGGAGGTGTTTCTTCCCGAGCCACTCCTGTCAAGACACCTTTGCCTCAGTGTTGTCAGAGCCTGTGACTGCACTGGCCAGTGGCCTGTGGTAGATGTGATGCCATGTGACTCCCAAGGCTAGGTCATTTAAAAAAAAAAAAAAAAAAATCCAGCGTTCCTGGAAGGCTCCTGTAAAAAGCAGGTCACCATGTGGTGAGAAAAGCAGGCTACCCAGGCTCCACCTGTGTGTTCTTGCTGACAATCCAAGATCCCAGCCGATCGCTGGCCTAGGCTCAGGTGCTTCCAGGGGGTTACTTTTGAGTTTTCCTAGGAAGAGGGTGATGATGGGGCTGGGTGGGTTGTCCACTAAGTCATAGCCAAGCTTCAGATTCATGAGCAAGGCAAACGAGGGCGCTGTATTGTCACCAAATAGGGCGCTGTATTGTTGTCACCGTGCCTTGGGGTTCCTTCTCTCCTGTCATCGCCATTTTTATTTCCCAGTGATTCCCGCTTGAAAGATGAATAAAAGAGCCGGACGAGGTGGCGCACACCTATAATCCCAGCACTCGGGAGGCAGAGGCAGGTGGATCACTGTGAGTTCAAGGCCAGCCTGGTCTACAAAGCGGGTCCAGGACAGCCAGGGTTACACAGAGAAACCCTGTCTCGAAAAACCAAAAAAAAAAAAAAAAAAAAAAAAAAAAAAAAAAAAAAAAAAAAAAGAAAGATGAATAAAAGATGGAGAAAGATTCTTATTTTTTTATTTTGGTTTTTCAAGACAGGGTTTCTCTGTGTAGCCTTGACTGTCCTGGACTCACTTTGTAGTCCAGGCTGGCCTCGAACTCACAGCGATCCGCCTGCCTCTGCCTCCCGAGTGCTGGGATTAAAGGCGTGCGCCACCACACCCAACCGAGAAAGATTCTTTTTTGTTTTGTTTTGTTTTGTTTTTTGTTTTTCGAGACAGGGTCTCTCTGTGTAGCTTTGGCTGTCCTAGATTCGCACTGTAGACCAGGCTGGCCTCGAACTCATAGGGATCCACCTGCCTCTGCCTCCCGAGTGCTTGGATTAAAGGCATGCGCCACCCCAGTCTGGTGGAGAAAGATTCTTGTGAAAGATTTCCAAACTGGTCACGAGCAGGTGGCAGGGCTTTTGAGGCCAGTGTTGTTTTATCTTTGCATTTCTGTTAAGGACCTTCTCAAGCACACAGTGGGGAGAGTGGCATCGTGTGATCACGCATAAGCCCAACCCAGGCAACAGGTCACAGGTGCTGTTCCCCATGTCTAACAGCTGCTTTCCTTACACTGTGCTGCTCTGGAGCAGGCTTCTGTATACATAATAGCAATTCATTGCATTTTCAAATATTTCAGTATTTACTTCTAAAATAAAGACCAATTTGTTTGCACCGATAGATATCCAAGCCTCCAGCTTATTGAGGCAGTGGGCTGAGGGAGCAAGACCTCACTTGGCTTGTGGTATCAGTGTTTACTCTGGGGCTTCACATGGAACTGATGCCCTTTGTCTGGGCTTCTGAACCAATGGCACTGCTTGGTGCTGTCTAAGACATTCTTAAGCTGGCAGTGTGAAGAAAAGGCTCTTTTCTGATTATCGTACCTTAAATTATTCATGAAAAGCCCAGGTCAGGGTGGGTCTTTTGGGAGCCTAGGGGGTCTCGAACCGGTGCTCGTTAAACTGTTCATCTCTTCAATCCCATATTGGAAAATCCGAGCAAAAATCCTATCTATGCTTCCTGAACAAATCTTCCTGTTCTTGCCCTTTTTGATGAACAGGGCTGCTGTGTTTTGTTTGTTTTGTTTTGTTTTTCATTTTGAGACAGGGTTTCTCTTTGTACCCCTGGCTGTCTTGGAACTCACTCAGTAGACCAGGCTGGCCTTGAGCTCAGTGACCGACAAGCCTCTGCTGGGATTGAAGGCGTGCGCCACCACGCCCGGCTGAAAGGATTTATTTCTACAGTTATCTAATTCAAGGTTCCCCCATAGATTAATGAAAGCAAAAGTCAAATTACCAAGCATGAGGCATGTCATGGGTACGTGCTAATTACTTACTCTACTGTGCTGTGGCACTGTCTCCTGTAGGAGACGTCTGACCCCCTCCCCCTCAGCCCTCACCTTAGAGTTCACTGACAGCGAGCAGCCTAGCAGTCATGATGGCTCTTTTTAAAGGTTTACTATAAATAAGCCGCTGGCAGAACGTTCGGAGGAATCAATGCTGTTCTTCCAGCTGGTCATCCTTCTCCAAGACTCTGCGTGTGGGGGGACAGGAGGGTTGTGTAAGCCAACAAGAGGAGCTCGTTGCTGTGACTCTCAGATGCCTGCTACTGAGCAAGCCTTGCTCTCCTGCTTGGATGGAGACGCCTGCTTCCACTTACAAGTTGTGCGATCTTCATGTCCAAAGCGGACAGGGAAGCATGCCCTGCTGATCCTCTTTTCTGGGGACAGACAGGACGCTCAGTATGTGTGTACAAATACTCCGCTACTTAATTGCATACAGCTCCCTGTCCTGGCAGGCTGCTTTGTTTTCTTGGTTTGTTTTTGAGATGGGGGTCTTGGTATGTAACTCTGGCTGAATAACTCATAATGTAGCCCAGGCTAGCTTCCAAACCATGCAGTTTTCCTCTCAGCTTCCCCCAGTGTTGTGATTGCGGGCATAAGATAATACTCCCAGACTTTTCCTTTCCCGAGTGCCTGGAAGCCCCGCTTTGCATTTTCATCCTCAGCACGTGGAAGCAATTTCCACAAGCCGGGCAAGGTGGATGCCCCGCAGGAGCCGGCTCTTGGTTCACATTTAAATCCAATTTGAGAACTAATCTTGGGTGGCAGATTAACCATTCAGACATTCTCCAATCTAATCCTCCCAGAGCGCCCGCCATGTAGACTCCGGAGAACCAACCGAAAGGAACAATAGTCGCCTCCTCAGTTCCAGCAGGAGGGAGACCAACAAATAGTCGCTCGTCTTCAGTCCCGTCGTTAGGGACGCTCTCCCGGTAGCCCAGGTCCCTCAGGACCGGGTGGGGAGTGGTGGCGTGGAGGATAGTCTCGCGAGGATTTGAGAAGCGGCGCGGGATCTCGTCCCGGTTGCTAGGAGACAGCTCAGCCTCTGCAGACCAGCGCCTTTCCTGGAGTAGTGGCGGTGCTACGCTGCTGAGAGCATGGTGAGTCGGGCCGATGCTCTGGGTCTCCAATGCACCGAGAACCTGGGGCGAACAGGAGGACTTTCGCGTGCAGAAGTGCTCATAGGGTCGGGTCCCCGGGCCTGGGCGGCCTGCGGTGAGCGGCTTGCAGTTTTGGATTACTAGCATTGAGAACCGGGCGCTTCTGTGAGGTCCGGGTCAGGGAGGCCTGGCTGCCGGGGCCTGTATAAAACTCGAACAAAGGCTTGACTTTTTCCGTTCTCTGGGAATGGTCGTCGGAACTTGCCAGACTGAGAACCTGGCGTGCAAGGTGGCCAGAAGTCAGAAGCTCAGTCCGTCAGATCGTTGGGATGTAGGATTCCACCTCAAATGGACTCTGAGGCCCTTAAGGGCCCACAGGGAGCAGAGTCAGACACAGGAGAAACCACATGAACTGTCTCTGAGGTGAAGAACCTAGCTCATACCGCGGTGGCTGGAGGTCCCTCGCCACCCAGGGGTGGCCGGGGGTACCAACTTGGGTTTCAGATACCTCGGGCTCTTGGGAAGAACAAGGCAGAAGCTCCCTGCCTCCTTACATCTTCCTCATATGATCACCCATCTTTGGGATGTAGCTGTTGTCATTAATGCAGTTTCTTGGCAGGTGTGCCCGGGCATGGGCCATTAGCTGTGGGGTGGCATCTCCCTGCGGGAGCTCGTGTCCGGAAACATAGCCAATTCAACTGCTCTTGCATCTTCCCTCAAAGCCTTCGCGGCCTTGTTAAAGCTGTTTAAAATAAAGCAGTGCGTGGTGAGCAGTTTCTGCTGGTGACACATTTACAGACACTCTGTGTGCTGCTGGCCTGACCAGAGCTCTTTGAAGTAGGGTTATATTTGGAAGAAATGAAGCCTCATTCTTGGTCACTCCTCCCTGCATTTAAACCGATGAGAACAGAGGCTAGATCTTACCTAACAGGCACTTTCTCTGTGCTTACTGAGAAGCTTCCTGCGTCTCTCTGTGGTGGTTATGGAGCGTGTGACAGGCAACGTTGCCGCACGGTGGCGTGGGGGGCGTGTGTGTGTGTGTGTGTGTGTGTGTGTTCCTCCTTGCACTCTACCCCTCAAATGCTCCTGTAGGCGTTTTTGTTTGTTTTGTTGCTTATTTTTGTTTGTTTTGTTTTTTTCAGAGACAGAGTTTCTCTGTGCAGCCTTAGCTGTCCTGGCCTCAAACTCAAAGAGATCCACCTGCTTCTGCCTCCTGAGTGCTGGGATTAAAGGCGTGCGCCACCACAGCCGGGCTGTAGGTGTTAGTTTTAAAATCTATTTTTCACTTTGGTTTCTTAAATCTCTTTCTCCCTTCTCCAACCCAATTGCTTCCAACACCCTAACACCAGGTAGGAGAGAGGAAAGGAGGCTGGTAGGGAGAAGGGCATAGTTCTTTTTGGCTACTTCCTGCTGTTCCGGGTCTTTGGGTTCTTTGGGGTAAGTCCAATCCTCATTTCAGGATCTCTCCAACTTCTCCCCCCACACATGGCATCCACAGCAGCAGGAGCAGCAGGAGCAGCAGGGTGGGGAAGAAGCACCAGCAGCCGGCTTTGCCCTCAGAGTCTCTTTCTGGCACATAGCCCCTCTCCAGTGGCCTCAGAATTAAACTAACTGCAGCTGGCAAAGACCACGCCCTGAGAGCCACAGGAGACAGGCTGCTGCTGTGGGCAATCCCATCTCCCACACCTGGGATTAAAACAAACACATGTTTACATAAATAACCGAGAAACCAAAACTTCTCCACTTAGTTTTAGCTTTCTTACCCCATATTTCTTTACTCAACCCTCTCTACCCTCCCCCAAATCAGTTTTTCATCAAAAGAAAAAAAGATTTATTTATTTTTTTTATTCAACAATACCAAAGAAATCCTTGCCCCACATCCAGGAATGAATGGATTTGGGGTGGCTTCCTTCCCTTTTGCAAAGGGGAAGATTTCTCCTCTGTGCTTCCCCAAATGCACGCCCCCTCCTCTGTGTGTGTGTGTGTGTGTGTGTGTGTGTGTGTGTGTGTGTATGTATGTAGGTGTGTAGGAGTGAGTACAGTGATGCCCTCTAGGTGAGTGTGCACTCAGCAGTGTGTCAGCAGTAGAGACCAGATTCTGAACAGGTGGTCCGTCCCCGAATGCCCATGTAAGCAACGGTCAGCCTGTGGGTGCTGTTAAATAGAGTTGTCCCTTCCCGACTCAGTCATCTCTTCTTCACCCAAAGGCGCCCAAAAAGAAAGGCAAGAAAGGCAAGGCCAAAGGCAGCAACATCGTGGATGGGCTCCCGCCGGAGGACATGACCAAGGAGCAGGTGAGCGCAGCCCTTGTTGGCCCCAGGCAGGGCTGTTCCTTCTCCCAGTCTGTCCCAGCATAGCAGCGTGCCTTCCAGGTGCCTGCAGTTCCATCACCTCCACATGACCCGTTTCTTTCTTTCTTTCTTTTCTTTTTTTTTTTTTTTTTTTAGAGACAAGGTTTCTCTTTGGTTTTTTTTGTTTGTTTGTTTTTTGTTTTTTTGTTTTTTTGAGACAGGGTTTGAGACTGTCCTGGACTTGCTTTGTAGACCAGGCCAGCCGTGAACCCACAGAGATCTGCCTGCCTCTGACCCCTGAGTGCTGAGATTAAAGTCATGCACCACTATGCCCAACTCCACAGGACGTGTTTTTAAGAAATGTAATACAGCCATGTGAAGAAACTATAATAAGAGCTTGGAAGGAGTCCCCCATTCCTCGAACATAATAGCTATTTTTTTAACTTTCTGCATTTTTTTCCTTACGTACCTGATGGTCATAGAGTTGATAAATGCATGGTAAAGCATATATGTCATCCATGTTTGCCAGTAAACATTATAGCAAATGGGAAGTTTTTAGCCAAGTGTGGTGGTGGATGCCTTGGCAGGCAGAGGCAGGTGAATCAGTGAGTTCAAAACCAGCCTGGTCTACAAAACCAGTCCAGGACAGTCAAGGCTACACAAAGAAACCCTGTCTTGAAAAACCACACACACTCACACATACACACAAACAAATAAATAAATAAGCCATTGTCTCAGTCTTTAATCATTCACTGTTTTTGAACTTGATACCTTTCATTTATTTATTTGGACAACTCACGAGAGTCTTCGACTGTGTGGGGATCAGGATTGAACTCAGGGCTTCAGGCTCAGCAGCAGACCTTTTTACCTGCTGAACCATTTTGCTGGCTCCTCGCTGTTTCATTTTTGACAAAACTTCCAATAAGGAGTAGTCCTTCTGGTGCTGCCTCTTTCCCTGTTGCTTGTGGTTAGTTTGGGAGGTTGTCTTTTCTTTCTTTTGTTATTTTATTTACTTACTTATTTCATTAAGGCGTGTGCTAGTCCACTGGGTTACACCCCTGGCCCTAGGTTAGGTCTTCATTGTTTTTTTTCTCGAGACAAGGTCTCTCTGTGTAGCCTTGGCTGTCCTGGACTCACTTTGTAGACCAGGCTGGCCTTGAACTCACAGCGATCCGCCTGCCTCTGCCTCCTGAGTGCTGGGATTAAAGGTGTGCGCCACCACGCCTAGCAGCTCTTCATTGTATTTTTAGTAGTGTTGAGGACTGCACTCGAGGAGGTAATGTCCTTATGCTGGCTATTCTAAGCTGCTTGTGTATGTTGGTGTAAAAGGCTGGAGAACGTAATTACAGCGAGGACCGCAACATGTGACGGCCATGCTGTGTCCTCCCATGTCTGTGTTGATGAGGTTGCCTTGTGAGGTGCTGACACGGGACCGGAGGGTTATATGTAGCTGTGCTAACAAGACTCACTGTTTTAGTAGTGTGAGAGAGTATGAGAGGGGTTGGTGATGTAAGCTGAAACTGGAGTTGGCCAAGGGTCTGAGTATTGTCACTCTCAGAGGCAAAAGGCCAAAAAGTGAAAGAGAAACATCCCCACTTTACCGCACAGGCATGACCACTTGGTGTGGGACTTAAGTGACGCCTGATGTCCTCTGCTGATGTGGAGGCCAGCTCCTGATGACGTGTGGCACTGTCCACTGCTGGCCAGTCTCAAGAAGAACACTTAGTGCTATAAACTTGTTACATACATATCACTGAGATGTCCCTCACCCCCATGTGTGCAGATACGGATACCACACAGATGGCTGAGGAGACCAAACAACTTACCCTTCAACCATCAACAAGACTTCACCTGCTCTCAGCCACCTGTGACCTCTTAGGAAATCGCCTGCTGCTCTCTCACAGCGTATTTCAATACATTTCCTTGATTTTTCTTTGTATTCTGAATAATTTGTTGCTTGCAGCCCTGGCCTACCACATGCAACTTTACATAGCTATATTTTTATTTAAAATATGTTTTTAGGAGCAGGAGATTTGGCTTGTCAGTTAAGAGCACGGTTGCTGTGGCAGAGGACTCAGGTTTGGTTCCCAGCATGCACACAGTGGTTCACTTCCATCTGTAACACCAGTTCCAGGGAACCTGATGTCCTCCTCTGACCTGCAAGGACCACCAAGCATACACATGACGCACAGGCATACATGCAAAGTGTATGCTTTTAAAGATTTCATTTTACGTGTGTGTATGAGCATGTGTGTTTTTCCTGCGTGTGTACTGTGTGTGTGCAGTGCCTGAGGAAGCCAGAAGGTGCCTTCAGACCCTGTGGAACTGGGTTTGCAGATGGTTGTAGCCAGCAATAGTTGCAAGGAACTGAATCTTGGTCCTCTGCAAAAGCAACGAGTGCTTTTTTAAAAAAATTTCTCGAGACAGTGTTTCTCTGTGTAGCCTTGGCTCTCTTGGACTCACTTTGTAAACCAAACTGGCCTTGAACTTGACAAGATCCGCTTGTCTCTGCCTCCCAAGTGCTGGGATTAAATGCATGCGCCACCACGCCTGGCAGCAAGTGCTTTTAACCACTGAGCCATCTCTATTCCCATGACTGCTTTTTTTTTCCCCCTTTAAGACAGTGTTTCTCTCTATAGCCCTGAGCACCCTGGAATGTCTGTGTAGACCAGGATGCTTTATTCTATGTACAGGAAAACTGAGCATCTTAAAGAGAGATGTGCTAGGGGCTTGTGTTTTGGCTGGGATGGATGTAGAACAGTCTGAATTTCAGGCTGCCCCAACATGGTTTTTGTGCCCTGCTTATTTACATCTGTGGAGATTGAACCGTGGTGTTTTACACATCCTAACACACACTCGGCCTGCGGAGCAGGAGCAGGCCTTC
>OU015753.1:4865586-4875595 GCA_907169655.1 Acomys percivali | reverse complement strand
TGATTTTTTTCTGTCCTTGCTGTCTCCAGGAGTCTGGTATGTGAGTGTCTGTGAATCCGAAGCATTTTATGCCCCTTCTTCCCCGATGTCTCTGCAGTGCACAAAGGCGCGTTTAAAGGTTTCCGAGAAAGAGCTGAGGGACCTGCAGTGGGAGCATGAGGTGCTGGAGCAGCGGTTCAGCAAGGTGAGCAGCTGCGGGCCAAGGCTGCACCCTCCTGCCTGCGCCTGCTCTGCATATTGCTTGTTTGGGAATGAGGGCTCACTGTCTCGCTCAGCCTGGTCTTAAATTCCTGGGATCTAGCATAAATTCCTGGGATCTAGCATCCTCCTACTTTAGCCTTCTGAGCAGCTGGAATCACAGGTGTGTGCACACAACCTTTTTCTGTTGTTTTTTGAGACAGGTTTTTTTTTTTTTTAATGTATGTGTGTGTTTTCTGTGTGTATTCTTGGCTGTCCTAGAACTTACTCTTTAGACGAGATTGGCCTTGAACTCACAGATATCCACCTGCCTTTGCCTCCTAATTGATGAAATTAAAGGTGTGTGCCCCAACCACCACCTGACATGCACATGACTTTTATGAGGCAAAAACCTGTGATATAGGAGGCTGGAGAGATGGCTCAGAGGTTAAGAGCACAGGCTGATCTTCCAAAGGTCCTGAGTTCAATTCCCAGCAACCACATGGTGGCTCACAATCATCTGTAATGAGATCTGGTGTCCTCTGGTGGGCAGGCACACATGCATAATAAATCTTTTAAAACCTGTGGTATTGTGTAGAAGGCCCAGAGTCTCATGAGACCAGGATCCCTGGTTGGGAGTGATCCTTTTTGTCTCTGTGGAAGCAGGACTGTCACTTTGTGGAGGATACGTGGTTCCTGTGATTTCATCTGAGTTGCACTTTTCTTAATATCAGCTTATTGTCTATTCATTCTAAAGAGACCAGGGAGTCAGACAGGTATGCGACACACACCTTAAACCCAGATCTAGTCAGTGTCAGCCTGGACTCCAAGGAGAGACTCTGCCAATAGATAGATGCCTTATTTTGATAAAAACAAAACAGCCTTTGATGTGAAGTCCCTGAGGCCACTAATCTAAACATTTGGTGGGACTCTTTCCTGTTTTCTACACGTGAAAGCAGTCTTACTATTAGGAATAAAATATGGCATTGCTTCTACTGCAGCCTTTCATGCAATGGTATATCCTTGAGCACCATCCAAGCTCGACCGTACAAGGTTTCACCACAACCTGCCCAGCTCTCACAGACTCCCACCAAGCTCTAGCTCCATGTTCAATGGCTTTGTATGGTTTCAGTGCCTTGGACCCCCACGCCTCAGAAACACAGGGAAAAGGGGTACAGTGATGACCCTCTGAGTCTGCCCTTAGGCTTTCCTGTGCCAACAGACAGTGGCAGAGCCCAGCAAGTCATGTCCTCCAGAATGCTCGGTGTCCTTGAAAGTAAGTCTAGATCTGACACAGACTGCTTCAAAGGAACCAGCTCTGGGGACAATGAGGACAAACCCACCATTGGTCTCTACTCATGAATTCTCTCTCCAAAGATTATATATAGTTCACAGATAAAATTCTCAGGTCATGGATGCCAGTCGAGGCCCTGAGGCCCTGGGGTACAGGGTTGGCCTTGGCCAGATATTTGAAACTGCCAAGGCAGGGAGGGGTTCAGCAAGGATGGAGGATGAAACTACCACTCCCAGGACTTGTCGAAGTGCATGTTAAATGTGCCTCGCCTAGCACCTGGATCTACAGTGTGTGTTAAGTGTGCCCCGCCCAGCGCCTTGGCCATCTGCAGTGCGTGTTAACAGGTGCAAGTGTAGGAGACGGGCCAGGATGTCTCGTGCTTGATGTGGACTGCGTCCCTCTTGTGAGCCCATGGCCCGAACTTGGTCAAGGCTGGCCCTGACCTGCCTTTGTAGTGGCCTTCAGAGCATGCTTGCTCCGTCCAGCTCCTGCTTTCTGAGAAGAGCACTTAGAGTGTGTGACAGTTTTATATCAACTTGACACGAGAGGGAACCTCAAGTGAGAAAATGCCTCTATAAGATCAGGCTGTAGATATGCCTGTAAGGCATTTTCTTAATTAATGATTGTTGGGGGAGGGCCCAGACCATAGTGGGTAGGGACACCCCTGGGCTGGTGGTCCTGGGTTCTATAAGCAAACAGGCTGAGCAAGCCATGGGGAGCAAGCTAGTAAGCGGCACCCTCCATGGCCTCTGCATTAGCTCCTGCCTCCAGGTTCCTGCCCTGCTTGAGTTCCTGCCCCGGCTTCCTTCAGTGATGGGCAACAGTATGGAAGTGTGGGCCAAATAAACCCTTCTCCCTGTCTTGCTTTTGGTCATGAATTTTCTTTCTTTTTTTTTTTTTTTTTTTTTTTTGGTTTTTCGAGACAGGGTTTCTCTGTGTAGCCTTGACTGTCCTAGACTCACTTTGTAGACCAGGCTGGCCTCGAACTCACAGCGATCCGCCTGCCTCTGCCACCCGAGTGCTGGGATTAAAGGCGTGCGCCACCACGCCCTGCTTGGTCATGGATTTTCATCACCAGCAATCGTGACCCTAACCAGGATAATGCTAACCAGGATAATGCTAGTTACAATAGCCCTAGCCAGGATAATCCTGATTTCCCCCCCCCTCTTACTTTCTGCTGTGTGCTAAACTACCCACTTTTCATTCTGTGCACGTGGGACCTAGTACAGGCGATGTGTGCAGCAAATGCCCATGTGCCGTGGCAAGAGTGAAAGTGACCCTTCTACAGACGTGACGTTCTTAGGGCCGGGGACGCGCTCCTCCCTAGTGAGGTGACCCAGGTGTCCCAGGTGTCCCAGGTGGGTCCCTGCTGACCGCTCTTGTCCCATTGTCCCAGGTGCAGCAGGAGAGGGACGAGCTCTACCGGAAGTTCACTGCAGCCATCCAGGAGGTGCAGCAGAAGACAGGCTTCAAGAACCTGCTGTTGGAGCGTAAGCTGCAGGCACTGAATGCAGCTGTGGAGAAGAGAGAGGTGCAGTTCAACGAGGTGCTGGCCGCCTCGAACCTGGACCCTGCAGCACTGTCACTTGTGTCCCGGAAACTTGAGGTAGGTGCTGATGGCCTCCTGAGCCACAGTGTTGCTGGAAACATGGTGGGCCCTCCAGTCCCGGGCTTCACCTTCTTGGGTGGCACAGAGACCCCTCAGCTAAGTCAGGGGCTGTCATGGTAGGAACAGGGCATGGGCTATAGGCCCCAGTGCACTGGACTATCTTCTTCTGGTTTTGCCCCCATCTTTACCTCTCTCACCGTTTGAGACAGGAATTCACTGTGTAGACCAGGCTGGCTTCACATGCATAGAGCTCCACCTTCCTCTGCCTCTGGAGTGCAGGGATTAAGGGCGTGCACCACGCCCAGCTGTGCAGCCTGTCTTGGACTGTCCCTAACCTGAGTCTCTGCTGTTCCTCTTTTGTCGTGGCTCCCAGTGTGCCAAGCCTTATTCACTGAATGCAACCCAGGTAACCAAGGAGGGAAAGCTCGTCCTGGAAGCTGTAGCTCTAAGTTCCTGTTACTTGAGGTAGCTGATGGCTGTGCCTACGTGAAGACCCTAGGACACTGCTGTAGCACTTAGACAGTGACAATGTGGGAACTGGGCCACAGAGGCCATGGAACCTAACTTAGCCCTTGATGCTTTCCTGGGACCTGGGGAGTAACATCTGAACAGAGCTAAGAACATCACCCACTCATTCGTGTGACATGGGCTACTTGGCAGGTCAGTTTTCAGGCCTTGGCAGCAGTGGGGACCTGGGGATGGTCTCTGTTCATCACTGTGCCCTGTCCCAGGATAGGGCTGGTCAACTAGAGCAGACATTGGGAAGCAAGACCCTGCTGCTGGAATGTGGAGCAAGGATCTGCCTTGCAGTAGCAGTCAAGCCCTTTGGTGTGGAACAACAGCATGGGTGTCTCAGTTGTGGCCATCCTGGGCAGGTGCATTTGGCTCTAACTGTGCGTTAGCGCCTCCTCTCCTGGTCACTACACTACAGTTTATGGACAAAGGTAAGAACCTTTCATGGAGGTGACAAAGTGACAGTGTATTTCTTGTTAGTGGTTATTTTTAAATTATATTGCAGTTTTTCTCGTAACCTAGCTAGTACCCAAATAACTGAGACTGGACTAATTTATTTAACAAGCTCTAAGGCATAACAACTGAGCAGTATTAACCTATGTTAACCCTCTAAGCTAATCTATTTCCCAGCCAAAATCTCTGAGATACTTGTATTTTATGGCTTTCTCTGTTCACTAATGTTGTCTGCTGGACCTCTCCTCAGTCTAAATCCCCACTTCCTTTGTCTCCTCCTCCCCTGGCTAGCAGGAAGTCCAGCCTGATTCTCTCCTCTGCCAATCATTGGCTGTTAAGCTTCTTTATTGACATCAGGGAACAGTTGGGGAGCAATGTTTACACAACATTGAGACGGGAGATTCTCAGAACAAGGATTACAACCAACTATGGGGGCACATATGTCAGCATTTGAATCTTCACACAGTGTACAATAAATACGCCTACAGTTTCTGCTTGTTATTTTTGAGACAGGGTCTCACTATGAGACCAGGTTGGCCTCAACCTGACTGATTCTGCCTCCTGAGTGCTGGGATTAAAAGCATGTGCCACCACTGCCTGGCAATTGTAAAGTTTTAAAAGTTAGACAAATAGTGCCTTCTGGTGCCTCCTAGGCGTTCGGCTGTGTCTAGATGGGGCTGAATATCTCCTTCCCTGCCACTGGCTGTCAGAAACTCACTAAAGTGGACAACGAACGCGAGATTCGTACATTCTATGAGAAGCGCAACGGCACAGAATTAGTTGCTGCTGCTCTGGGTGAAGAGTGGAAAGGTCATGTGGTCCGGATCAGTGGTGGGAACAACAAGGGTTTCCCATGAAGCAAGGCGTTTTGACCCATAGCGGAGTGCGCCTGCTCTTGAGTAAGGGCCCATGGAGAACTGGAGAGAGGCAGCGCAAGTCTGTTCATGGCTGCATTGTGGGTGCCAACCTGAGTGTTCTCAACTGGGTTGTTGTACAACCTTACTGTAAAAAGGGAGAGTAGGATATTACTGGGCTGACAGACACTACTGTGCCATGTCGGCTGGGACCTAAAAGAGCTAGCAGAATCCAGAAGCTCTTCAGTCTCTCTAAGGAAGATGATGCTGCCAATATGTTGTCAGAAAACCCTTAAACAAAGTACCAGCCCAGGACCAAAGCACCCAAGATCCAGTGTCTTGTCACTCCCTGTGTCCTGCAACACAAATGCCAACGTCTAACTAAAGAAACAGTGTACTAGGAGGAGGCTGCAGAATACGCTAAGCTTTTGGCCAAGAGAATGAAGGAAGCCAAAGAAAAGGACAGGAACAGATCACCAAGAATGTACGCTGTCCTCGCTGAGACCTTCTACTTCTAAGTCTGAGCCCAGTCAAAAATAAGTCTTTGCAGGGCAATGGTGGCACAGGCCTTTAATTGCAGCACTCAGGAGGCCGAGGCAGGTGGATTGCTGTGAGTTCAAGGTCAGCCTGGTCTGCAAAGCGAGTCCAGGACAGCCAAGGCTACACAGAGAAACCCTGTCTCGAAAACCAAAAATAAATAAATAAATAAATAAAAGAGCAACAAATAAATGATCATACCTTGAAATAAAAAGTTATGCAAATAGCCAGGCACAGTGGTGCACACTTTTAATCCCAGCACTCTGGAGGCAGAGGCAGGCAGATTGCTGACTTTAAGGCCAGCCTGGCCTACAGAGCAAGTTCCAGGGTGGCCAGAAATCCCTGTGTGGAAAAAAAAGACAGCAATGGAGGATGATACCTAGTATTGATCCTGTCCTGTGTCTGACACACACACACACACACACACACCAACTGCTGCCATCTTAGGGATGTAGGTAATACAAAGACACTACTCCCCCCCGCCATTTTGTTGTTTTGGAGAGAGGGTTTCTCTGTGTAGCCTTGGCTGTTCTAGAACGCACTCTGTAAACCAGGCTGGCCATACAGATCTGCCTCCCAAGTTCTGAGATTAAAGGCATGTACCACCACCCCCACCCCACTTTGCTCTCCCCTTTTTCCTTTTCTTGTTGCTTATTTCCCCTTAGAGACCTTTCCTTCTGACAAGCCTGGGCAGGGATGACCCATGCTACTGTTCTTTCAGCCATTCGCCCTAGGGCACCCCCAGCCCAGTGTCCACTTGTCCATCTCACTTGTCCATCTCTGCTAGATGACAGATATCAAAGTCACCCTTGTTTCTCTCCTTAGGATGTTCTGGAATCCAAGAACACTACCATCAAGGACTTACAGTATGAGCTGGCCAGGGTCTGCAAGGTATGGCTAACCCCCTCCCCACGGTCCACCTTCTCTCTCAGGGCTGTCTCCTCCATTAGAGCTTCAGCCTGTGACTATTGATGAAGGGTCTCTGAGGACGTCATTTAGAGGCAGCTATGATAGGGCACATAGAGAAGCCTGATTGTCTTGAAAACAACAACAAAATATTTATTTTTGACCCTACATGTAGGTAGGCCGTGTCTGTTACTGCATCCCAGGCTCTGTGCTGTACCAGCTGCCCAGGCTTCCTGGCCCTCTCTGGAGGCCAGGCTAGAGTTCTCCTTACACACTTGTTCCTCAACTGACAACATCTGAACAAAATTAGGCCTGTATGCTGTGTGTACAGCTCTTGGGCTCTGGGATAGCCTTCGCTAACCAGAGCCCAGCCTCTAAGTTCTCGCTGGAGCTCATTCTTACTCGCCTTTTCTTTCTATTTCCAATCACCGGTTCTCTTTCCTGAACCGCAGCGGGGATAATAAACCCTCTTCTCTGTTTTTGTCTGAGACACAGTCCTACTACAGCCCTGACTGTCCTAAAACTCACTAAGTAGACCAGGCTGGCCTAGAACCCAGAAATCTGCCCACCTCTGCCTCTGCCTCCCGAGTGCTGGGATTAAAGCTGTCTACAGTCTCCAGCTAATGAACCCTACTGATGATTTGCTTTGAGCATTTGACTGTGTTTGGAAAGGGCTCCACACATTCTTATTTCACTCAATTGATCAACACTTACATAATCCTACCATGTGAGGGTGCTGAGGCAGGACAAACTGAATTCAATGACAGCCTACACTACAAAGTCAGGCTGTCTCTCAGACAAATGAATAAAACAAATTCAAGTCTTATAGCCACCTGGTGAAAGTCTCCCAATTAAGAACATGCATTTTGGGGTTAATAGTAGGTCTTGGGCCACCAAGGACGATACAGGGGGATCCTATGTAAAGGGGGAAAAATAAGCATTTTGCAAGGTGCGTTGAGCTATACTTGTAACTTTAGCACTCACATGGCTGGAACAGCAGGCTTTTTTAAAATGAAAATTTCGTACATACAATATATTTTGATCATGTTTCTTCCTTTCCCCCAAAACCTCCTACCCATTGAACTTTGTTCTTTCTCTGTCTCTTTCAAAAACAAAACCAACAAATAAAACCCACAAAAAAGGGGGGGGACCCAAACAAGTAAAGAACTAATAAGACAAATAAATTCCAAAGCAAAACAAAATGCAACAAAAAGTCTACATCAAAAAAACAAGGCCCGGCATGGTGGCACAGGCCTTTAATCCCAGCACTTGGGAGGCAGAGGCAGGCGGATCGCTGTGAGTTCGAGGCCAGCCTGGTCTACAGAGGGAGTCCAGGACAGCCAAGGCTACACAGAGAAACCCTGTCTCGAAAAAACAAGAAAACAAAAACAAAAAACCAAAAAAAAACCCCACAAAACCATGGAGTTCATTGTGAGTTGGCCAACTCCTCCTGAGCACAGGGCCTTTGATGGAGTGTGGTGACACTGCACGGAGAAAACCAACTTTGCCAGGCCATTCAGGGAGATAGAGCAGATATAGCCTGGGCTACATAGTAGGACCTTTTCCCCAGACAAAAACCAAAACCCCACAAACCAAACAAAATTATTGGCAAACCCCCCACCCAAAGGAAGTCACTTGTCTTTGTTGGTCCACCAGCACCATTTTTGAGGTCCAGGGCCCCTCCACACAAAGCAGAGTCACTGGGGAGTCAGAGGGTGCTCTACTTTCCAAGGGCAGCAAATAGATGTCCTTCTTGTGTGGCAGGGACAGGGTACATTCCTTCCTGGGAAGTACTGTGTAAAAGGGCCAGGAGTTGTCTGCGCCAACAGCAGATGTTCATGCTAGTGCTTTCTGCCTGCCTGGCCCAGCCCTCCCGCGTGACCTCTCCACCTCTGGGGGGGCTTTAGCTGTGGTTCCCAGGCCTTCATGGACTCCTTTTCCTTCTGACATTGCTCTGTCCTTTCAGGCCCACAATGACCTGTTGCGTACATATGAGGCGAAGTTACTGGCCTTCGGGATCCCCCTGGACAATGTGGGGTTCAAGCCCCTGGAGACAGCAGTGATTGGACAGACACTGGGACAGGGCCCTGCAGGACTTGTGGGTGCCCCTACATAGCCACCTTCTGGGGTTTCAGAGCTGGCCTGCCCCACTTTGCAAATGATAACCCTTCGACTCTAAGAACCAAAGGTTTTTGTTTTGTAGATATCATCAGCAATGAAAGTTTTTCCACATTTCCTTTGTCTTCTCTGTCTCTGAGAGGAAAAAGCACCTGCGAGGCCTCTGCTAAGGTCTCCTCGCCCACCTGCTTCCGTGCACAGCCCCGACCTCTGCGGGCCGTGCTCTAAGGGGCCTCTGACTACTAACCTCTCCAGCAAGACTCAACTGTGAAGCCGATGTTCTTTGTTTGCCTGGGTGACTCTGGCAGAGAGGATTGGCAGGCTCCCCCTGGGCCAGGCTCTGCACAGCCTCCCTGGTAGGTGAGGCAGAGCCATGGGCTCAACAGCAGAGGCTTGTGAAACTCAATCTGCTGGTGGCATCTCCTCAATTAAGATTTCCTATTTCCAAAAGACTAGCTGTGTCACAGTGACAAAAACTAAGCAGTGCCACCTCCTTTGTGATGGGGAAAACCTGAGAGAAGCCAAGAAGGCGCTGTAAAACAGTCAGTTTCCGGGCGTGGTGGCACATACCGGTCACTATGTGTCCAGGACAGCCAAGGCTGCCTAGGGGAAAAAAAAAAAAGACAGTGAGTGAGTGACCCCAGTCCAGGACCTGCTTGTCCAGGCCTCCCTGAGAGGGTTCAGCTGCCCAGGCTGCTGCTGGGTTTCTAGTTCAGGAGGGAATCTTGGCTTTTCCAAGAGCAGAAGATGGAAAACTCCTCTTTGGATCGCTCCATGGAGTCTGCAGTCCATGAACCTGCTGGGTGTAAGGAGACCACGGGCTTCGAGGGCATTCACAGGGAAGGACTGGGAGCAAGATGAGGCTACGTTGTGAGGTGACTTCGGCTCATGTAAGAACCAGTCCACACACAGTGATGAGTCAGTCGCCCTAGGGCTGACTTCCTGTAGAGTCAGTACAAGGGAGCAGGGAGGAAGAGGAAACAGAAACAGGAAGTGCTGCCAGGCTATAAAACAGTTTGCTCCTAGTACCTCTAGAGTAGGCCTCACACCCTATACTTCCCAAAGAACGCCATCAGGTGGGGAGGATGTTTGAGAAATAGTAACCAAGACATTTCTCAATGATAATATCACAACCACAGATTGCTCCAAGAGAAGGGAATTTACAGATGGTTGTGAGGCATATTGTACGGAACCCCAGGAACAGGTCCTGGCGAGGAGACTCTTGCAAGTTAGCCTTAGTGCCATTCGGCCACGCACCTCCATGCCACAGACAGACATAGCCATAGGGGTTGGCATGGATGTTAGATTGTCCTGGCTAACCCTGGGTCCAAAGGCCCAAGGCAAGGGCCAAAAATGCACAACAGGCAAGTGCGCACACATAGAAGCATGGGACGATAACAGGCCACACTATCACATAGGCAGGCACACACCAACCTGCGTCAACACCCATTATAGATATGAACAACAACAATCTAGTCTACAAACACAAACGCACACACATACACACACACACACACACACACCCCAAAACTTCCTTCCGTCCAACCC
>OU015753.1:4850087-4863772 GCA_907169655.1 Acomys percivali | reverse complement strand
AGAGAGAGAGAGAGAGAGAGAGAGAGAGAGAGAGAGAGAGAGAGCACAAACCTCTATCATTGTTTCAAGCCTTTGGCCAGATGCCCTCTTTCAACATTCTGTGTGGGAAAAAGTTTTCCCGGTATGATTTTGCTTAGGGGGTGAGAAATAAGGAGAAAAAGCAGTTTAAGGAGAAATAGTAGATTTCTAAACAACATTACACCTGGACCATACATAATATTTGGTGGCAGTGGTAATCAGCCCAATTTCTCTGGAACGTTGTCAAGCGAAGCTCGTATCATCGTGTCTGCAACAACTCCCCCTTTTCTGTAATAGTTCAGTGGTCTTCAGGTCCACTGTCAAGGCATCTCTGGGTTTTCGGAGCTGGAAAATGATGACTGGAAGACCAAGTGTGAGAATAGCCTCCGAGTGCAAATGCACCATTAACTAACATCAGATTGTGCAAGGATGCAGAAAGAAGGCTATCCAACACAGAGGAAAATGCAGTAGCCACCTCCTAGCGAGAGGCAGAGCCTAAATGTCAGCTACCAATATCAATTATCTTTCCATGTAGTACATCAAGATTAGCTCCCAAATCAGAATGATTCCAGAGCCCTTTAATATGGCTCTGTTCACGTATCTATTCATGTTCTGATTCATTATATTGTAATGGAGTTTTGCAAATCCATGTAAACATTGAACGGCATGGAACTGCTAATCTAACTTTGATGTTCTGAAGATGATTTCCCATAAAGCTGCCTCCTCAAGAGCACTGGCTCTATCCTGAAGTCCTCTATCAATGTTTTCCTGATAAAATAATGCCAGAGAGACATTTCTAGATAGCTGACCTACATAATGGGCTGTATAGACTTCCTTAAGTGACCTGGTGGCAACAGCAAAGCTGGAGATAGTGGCTGTCAGTGCTGGAATTCCTAAAATAAGAGAAGCCACAAATCTTCTTGCTCACTTTAAAGATGAAGTAGCTCTGTGTAATGCCTCAGTTCCAGGATTGCTAAACCAAGACCCGGTGAAGTTCACAGGCAGAAAACACAGGGGGGTTGTTTCAACAGTGTCAAGGTGTCCTGATCAGTTTCAGTGATGTAGTTAGTCAAAACACATCCCTTACCAGAAATATGACAGACACTTTCATTTCTTTTTTTTTTTTAATGTAAAATTGCATTTGTTCCTTTATGTAAGATGGAAAATGGGGAAGAAACACAAGCAGTGACTGGTTCTCTTGTAATGTTAGCTCTGTACTGGATGACAGACACTTTTATAGTAGCTGCAAAAAGACGAAATAAGTTTTCTTGCAATGGAAACTCTTTTTTTTTTTTCCAATCATGGAGTGAAATATTGGAGTCACCCATTCTGGGGGGTAGCAAGCTCCTACATTTTCAACTGGGAACAGCCATTGAAATATATAATAGTCCTTTTTTTTTTTTCCCTCAATTCATGCTTTTGGTCAAATGTGGACTTGAAACTGACCAATCCCAAAGCTGTAAATCAGAATTATTAAAGGGCGTATGCAGCACAGCATGGGGGAGAAACCTTTTTGGGTCTCCTTCCCCAGATACTAACTTCCAAACATTATCTTAAAATGAGCAAAACTGTAAACCTGAGGTAAATGTAATTTAAGGAACCATACATCTCTTGGCATATTATAATAACAATCTGGACAGTCATAAGGAGGAGAATCAGCTAATAAAGCATGTTCCTTCAGCAGAAAAGTCTTTTTTTTTCCCTTTTAAAGATGTATTTATTTATTATTTATATACAGTGCTCTGCCTGCATGTACACCTGCACACCAGAAGAGGGCATCAGATCTCATTATAGATGGTTGTGAGCCATCATGTGGTTGCTGGGAATTGAACTCAGGACCTCTGGAAGAGCAGCCAGTGTCCTTAACCACTCCAGCCCCAGAAAACTATCTTGAGTTACTTCTCCAACTGTAAAGTAAATGGGCCATGAGGGAGAAAAGTCCTCAAAACTTAAATTATTTTCTGACTGCTGAGTTACATAGTTGTTACTCTTCCCACCCAGCAGGTCAACACTGTCAGTAGTGACTTTGTCTCAGTATCCTGTGTAGCCACATGAAATATGGGAGGATCAGGTATATAGGCCCAATAGCGCAAAGAGGGTCCAAATTCCTGAGCATGGGCTATAAGAAGGCAGGAAAAACATACCTCTGCTGCCAAAAGAGCAAGTATGCCCACACACAAATTCTGGTGGGATGCAGGGAGGTTATCAGTAGAAACCAGGACCTGGGCTCCACTAGCCAAGGCCCTGAGCTGACCCCATGCAGGACTCAGATCATCACGTGTGGCTGCTGCAACTGGGATGTATTTCTGCTCCTCCCACTTTAACTGAGGAAATGGCGTGACCAATGCATGGTCTACAAACTGTTCCACTGAGGAGGATGGAGCCATGTTAGCTGTGGAGTGAGGGTGTGTTTCTACTTCCAGTCTTTCTTCTCTTTTTCGATGGACACTTTGAGTTCTGTGACTGGTCGGATGAGGCGGTCTGATATCCACATTGGCACTTCAGCGTCTGTTGGGAAAACACAGGCTCCTCACCCACTCGTTAGTAAGACATCTGGCCCTTTCCATTGGGAAGTTAACAAATCTTTCCACAGAGCTTTAGGGTTATTTTCATTTTGTTGTCCCCAATGTCTTTCCATGGCACTTAAGCCATCTCCTCCCTTGTTTAAATAATTTAAAACAAAGATGGAATGTAGTCTCAATTTTCTTAACAAATATATTTTATTACGAACTTATTAGCCGAGAGTACCTCACTTATAACCCGGCTAACCTAAACAATGGGAAACGAAGATTAAAGAATAAAATAATGAAACCGTAAAGATATCAGTTCCAAGGAACTATTCTTCTGGCATAATCAGCAAAATTTCTTCTGCTGGAACCTGGAGCAACCAGAACCTGGAACCTCAGCCAGAGCCCGGAGCGGTTCTCTCTAGGAGCATCTCAAAGTGGAGAGATGAACAGCCAAAACTATCCCCAGTTTCGAAAGGCCCGCCTCTTGTTTTTTGGCTCACATTTTAAAATACATCTTATTAATTTATTCATATTATATATGTGAATATATTATTGATTTATTCATATTATATCTAAACTGTTATCCCATCCCTTGTTTTGGCTCACATTTACACCTTCTCTCAGACTGTGTTCAAGGGTGTTTTTCAGCTGGTTAATAACCAATCTCCCCTACACTACGGTTCAACTTTTTTTTTTTTAAAGATTTATTATGTATACAGTGTTGTCTGCTTGTAGGCCAGTAGAGGGCATCAGAACACATTATAGATGGCTGTCAGCCACCATGTGGTTGCTGGGAATTGAACTCAGGACCTTTGGAAGAGCAGGCGGTGCTCTTAACCTCTGGGCCATCTCTCCAGCCTTGTGGTTTGACTTCTAAGAGGAAAAACATCATCTGCTCTCTCACAGGTCTTTTCAACATCTCCCACTTGTGATCTAAACAAAAAAAAATATGCTTATTTCTCCTTCAATGGGATGTGCCAGAATATGAGCTGGGGAATAATAATGCAAATCACCATTTTTAAAACTTTGTTGTTTGGGCTTTAAGAGTCTGATGTGCACACTCCACAGTGGCTTGTCCTTGAAGGTTATAACGAATTCCTGTGTTATGTTTAATATTAAAGGTAGAAGAAAAATGAGCAAAACCTTTGCTTGAATAAGCTGGAGCATTATCTGTTTTTAAATGTTTAGGCGTTCCTAAATACGAAAAACAATAGAACAAATGTTGTATAACACCCTCTAAGGCTTCTCCTGTCCAGGCAGTGGCCATCAGCACCCGTGAATATGTATCTTTACAAACATGTACAAAAGAGTTTCTTCTACAGGAAGGAACATGTGTGACATTCATTTGCCACAAATCTCCAGCCCTTAAGCCTCGAGGGTTTATGCCTAATTGTTGGGTTGGATATATATCCACCAATGCCTTAAGCCTGGGTAAGAGAAAGAAGGATGGCGTGGCAGCGGGATGCAGACCCCTTTACTTCTCCCAGCTGTTTATGGTCAGTTGGTTTTCTGGGGAGCATTACCAAATCTCCGTCAATAGCAAATGTTGCAAGCAGTCTCCTCCGAGCCGTTCCGCTGAAACGCTTCTCTCGTCCATCTCCAAGCTGCCCCGCGGCCCACTGCTTCGCACCACAGTACCTGCCAACACCGACCACCGCGCCTGCGCTCTCCAGGTGCTACGTTTTTACCACCCTCGGAGTCCTAGGCCACGCCCCTCTCCGTGCTGCACCGGCAAAGACCACGCCCCTCAGAAGGAAATTATCAGCTGTAAACAATCTAAACCCCAAACCAAAATCCCACAGTTGGGATTGAAAGCAAAAACATTTTTACATAACATAACTGAGTTTATAAAGAAACCAAAAAGTTCCGTTACACCTTCCTGTTTCTTTTTCTTTCTCTTTCCAGAGGAAGGAAAGAAAAACAAACAAACAAACAAACAAAACAAAACACACACACAAACAAAAAAACAACCAACCAATCAATCAAACAAAAAGAGCCATCCCATGATAATGGCAAAGAAAAAATACAAAATTCACAGTTAAACACAGAAGAAGACAGGAAATGAAGGTGAAGCTGTCATTTCTATGGAATACAAATGGGGTATGAAGGTTTGTCTCCGTCTCTGGAGGTAAGGACGCTTGCGGAGATTTTCAGGTCAAATAAGGCAGCTCACAACCACCTCTAAGTATAGCTCCAGGGGATCCAATGCCTATTTCTGACCTCCACAGGCACGTCAGTGGCCCAGAGACATACAGTCAAGTAAATAGGCATACACACAAAACAAACCAAATAAAAAAGAGTAAAGAAGATAAATGCAGAACGCAGCAGCGTCTTCTTCCTCACCAGCTATCACTTCAGAGACGGACAGATGACGCCTGAAAGCCTGCCTGACAGCAAACAGATGCTCTGCGGCCTCAGTCTCCGGACGGCAGAGGCGGCTCAGTGAGTACGGCTACTTGTCACCAGGCTTGCCAGCCCGCGTAGATAGGAGAACTGACTCTCCAAAAGTTGTCCTCTGACTTCCTCATCCACACTGTCGCACACCCATGCCTGCTCCAACCACAAGATGACTCAGAGACTTAAACATTACTCTAGATTCAGAGGCATTCATAAATGAAGGTGGGGGAAAAAAAAGACACCCTACAAAAACAGTGACCAGAAGAGAGCAGAATAGCTCTCCTGGCATCAGACAGACTTTATAGCAAAGATGGTCACTTAAGACAAAGAAGAACACTGGATATTAGTGAAAGACTTGATACAGAAAGAATATATGGCTATATGAAGTGGGTGGGATTTTAACAGCAGACCATCAGAATATTTTGAACAAAAGTCAATCCAGGTGAAAGGAGAGCAGTTAGTCCAAGATTTTTTGCTGGAGGTTTCAGTTTTCCTTCCTTCCTTCCTCCCTTCCTTCCTTCGTTCCTCCCTTCCTTCCTTCGTTCCTCCCCTGCCCCTCCTGGAGACAGGGTTTCTCTGTATAGCCATGGCTGTTCTGTAGACCAGGTTGGCTTCGAATTCACAGGGATCCTCCGTGCTCTCCTTTTCTGGTTCCCCCCCCCCCCCCCCCACCGCCTCTCTCTCTCTCTCTCTCTCTCTCTCTCTCTCTCTCCCTCTCTCCTTTTCCCCCCTCCCTCTCTCCCTCTCTCTTTCCTGAGTTTTTCTGTGTAGTCACTGGCTGTCCCAGAACTAGCTTTACAGACCATGCTGGTCTTAAACTGAGAGATGTACATGCTTCTGCCCCGAGTGCCTGCCTTTACATTTTTTAAAACTTAGATTTATTCTTTTTGTTTGTTTGTTTCTTTCTTTCTCTGAAACACCTTTTCTCTGTGTAGCCTTGGCTGTCCTGGATTTGCTTTGTAGACCAGGCTGGCCTTAAAGTCACACAGCGATCCACCTGCCTCTGCCTCCCAAGTGCTGGGGTTAAAGGCGTGCGCCACCACCCCGCAGCCGTAAAAGTAACTTTTATTATTCTGGCTCAGTTGTTGTCTGGGAGGCTCACTGCCTCCTTCTGCTAACCTAGGCCTAGTCCTGGAAGCTTCTAGCATCCATACAATCTAACCTAGGCCTAGATTGTTTTCAGCCTCTGAGACTTTCTGCTTAATAAGTTCACCCTTACTTGTTCTTTCTGAGCTCTGGGCTGCCTGCTTCAACTCAGCTGTTCTGGCTCAAACTCCTCTCCCAGCTGATTTATTTAATCTGGCTTCTCTCTCACCCAGAATTGTCCTGCTTGGCCTCAGACTAATTCAACAACCTGCTCTAATCTTCTGGCTTCTTCTCATTTTCTGGATCATTCCATCTTCACCTGAGCTCTCTTTTTGCAACCCATTTCTCTAGTACCATCCTGGCAAAACTGCCTCTCAAGTAACTTCCCTTTCCTCTTTCTTCTCGTGAGAGTTGGGCGTATCCTAGTCTGTCAAATCTTCTCTGATTCGTCACCTTTTCTGCCACTCAATTAGACATCACTTTCAAACATGGGTGCTTCCTTCTACAAATTAAATTTACCTTCATTTGGAATTAAAGACATGTGCCAATATATCAAGCATAAATATGAGTTTTAAAGATTATCCATTATATCTTATTTATACCTAAAGCATATACATCAGGTCTCCACCACAGTGTGGTAGTAGTAATAATAGGTGGTGACTTTAGGTGGCAATTAGGGCTCCAGAAGGCTTAGTCATCTCCTCCCACCACTCAAGGATACAGTACTCCTTCCAGCTGGAGGAGATAGCAAGGCATCTTATAAGCTACAAAAAAACTTATAGACCTTCACCGGACATCAAAATTGTAGCCCCTAGGGGCTGGAGAGATGGCTCAGAGGTTAAGAGCACTGGCTGCTCTTCCAGAGGCCCTGAGTTCAATTCCCAGCAACCACATGGTGGCTCACAACCATCTAAAGTGAGATCTGGTGCCTTCTTCTGGTGTGCAGGTGTACTTGCAAGTAGAATATTATACATAATAAATTAATATTTTTTTTTAAAAAAACTGAAGCATCTAGAACCATGATAAGAAACCAGAAGGGGCTGGGGAGATGGCTCAGAGGTTAAGAGCAGTGACTGTTCTTCCAGAGGACCGGGGTTCAATTCCCAGCACCCGCATGGCAGCTCACAACTGTCTGTAAGTGCAAGATGTGACACCCTCACACAGACATACATGCAGGCAAAACACCAATGCACATTAAATGAATTAAATTTTTAAAAAGTTAAAAGTATAAATTGAACTGAAAGCTAGCAGGAGGGAGGAAATAATAAATATTTGGGCAGGGCTAACTAAAATAGAAAACATAAACAACAGAAAACCTCCAAGGAACTGAAGGCTTGTTATTGGAAAGGGTTAGCATGACCCAGTTTCATTAAGATGAGAAAGAAGCCCCGGATTGCTACCAGCAGACATGAAAATGAGTAGCTCCTTATGTCTTCCAGATCAGGGGGCGGGGACTGCGTGGAGTCACCAACCACAACGCTGGAGAACTACCTCTGCTGAGCACAATGAAACAGGAACTATAGAGACGCATTATTGGCCAAGTGGTCAAAGCAATAATCAAAGCTCTCCCACACACAGAGTCAATTTCCTCATAAGAATAAGTTTCCTCATAAGAATAAGTTTCCTCATAAGAATAAGCTAGCTCAGGGGAAACAAGCCTTACCGAAGAGTATCAGACCAAGTGGACAAAATTGTCAGTTATGAGCCAGTCAGTCCAGGAGGGGGCAGCATTACCCCATGTGTACAGCAACAGGAGCAAGGAATATGGAACACAGACTGTGAGAAGCATGAATAGTCGCTGCTGCCCTTAAGGATGCTTATTTAATCTCAAGGAAAGTCCAGACCCCTTCCTTCAAACGAGGCCTTATAATTTGCCACCTCCCTAGACAAAGAAGAAAGCTAATTGCTCCGAACTGAGCTCAGGACGGCCAACAGCGGCAGCCTCAGGACGTGAAGTCTTTGTATATTTAAACAAAGGGTCTCATTTATCCCAGCCTGACTTCAGACTTATTGTGGGGCTGAAGATGACGTTGAACTTCTGAGCCTCCTATCTCTACCTCCCAGTGTGCCATGATCACAGAGTGTACCGCCATGGCTGCTTCATCTCGTGTTGGGGATCAAAGCCAAGGCCCAGGGCATGCTAGGCCAGCCCTCTGCCTGCTGAGCTCCGTGACCAGCCCCAATCTTCTTTAAAGAAGATGTTGCTGTTACTGTCCCCATTGTACAGGCCAGAAAAAATCAAGGTTTAGAGGGGGTGGCTATGATGTGGCTAGCAGGGGCAGAACCAGGTGAAATCCGTACCTCTAGACCCCTGTGCCCTGGCCCCACACCTGCTCATGGGTCCAATTGTGGTGGTGGGCCAAAACACGTGGGCCAGTGTTTCCTAAGGAATGCCCAGGAGTGCAGATTTGGGACACCTGCATCTCTCGGGAATTGTTTCTTACTGTGGATAGAGCCAGTTATCTGGGCTGGAGAAGTCGTCAGGTGATTCCAGTTGTGGGACTGCTGGGAAGCCAGCATGAGTGTTCTCACCGGCCTCACCCTCCACTGTAGCTCTCAATGCACCCAGGTAAACACACAGCGTATGGGGTTAGCCTGTTCGCTGAGGGAAGGACTCTCACAAAGCGCGTACGCTTACCAGCTGCTTGAGATGCCCGTGTGCACAGGGAACGGAAGAAGCCCCGAGGCGGGGAAGCCCTGACTGAATGTGTGTTTTGACACTGCATATGATAATGGTTCAAGAGTATAATTTCAGGGCCGGGCGTGGTGGCGCACGCCTTTAATCCCAGCATTCTGGAGGCAGAGGCAGGGGGATTGCTGTGAGTTCGAGGCCAGCCTGGTTTAAAAAGCAAGTCCAGGACAACTAAGGCTACACAGAGAAACCCTGTCTCCAAACAAACAAACAAACAAACAAAACAAAAAACAACATTAAAAAAACCAAAAAGGGTATAATTTCAGAATTTAGATGGAGAGAAAAGAAGGTCAGGAATTCAAGGTTATCCTTAACTGCACAGTAAGTTTGAGGCCAGCCTGGGCAACAGGAGACCCTGTCTCAGAAAAAAAAAAAAAAAAAAATCTGACAAAAGAAATGCCTAGGTCAGTGTGGTGTGGTTTGAAGAGAACAGCCCTCACAGGCTCACGAGTTTGGATGCCTGGTCCCCAGTTGGTGGAACTGTTTGGGAAGGATTAGGGGGTGTGGCCTTGTTGAAGGAGGTGTGTCTGTCACTGGAAGTGGGCTTTGAGGTTTCAAAAGCTCACAGGTTTCCTGGTTAGTTTTCTCTGCCTCCTACTTGTGGACCAGGATGTAAGCCTGTTTCCATGCTCCACCCCCCAATGACCCCACACACACACACACACCCTCCCCCTGCCCCAACATTTTGGTCATGGTCCAAACTCTCTGAAACTATAAGCAAGCCCTCAATACGTTCTTTCTTCTATAAGTTGCCTTGGTTGTGGTGTCTTATTACAGTAATAGAGAAGAAACTAAGACAGTCAGTAATGAATGTTTGGGTTAATGTATGACAATGAGCCCAGTTTTGTTTAAACATTTATCATATGGTGTGGCTCTCTCATACCCACTTTGTGTCTTGGAAGTTAAGCCCAGGCTTGGTGAAGGGTGTCTTTACCTGCTGAGCCATCTTATTCATGGATTTTTGTTTTGTTTTGCCTTAAAAAAACAAAAACCCAGGATCTCACTATATATCCCTAGTTGGCTTAGAACTCACTATATTAAGCAGACTGGCCATGAACTCACAGAGATCCCCCTGGGTCTGCCTCCCTAGTGTTGGGTTTAAAGGCGCATGCCACCATGTTATTTTTGTTTTTCTGAGATACAATTTCTCTGTGTAGCCTTGGCTGTCCTGGAATCATTCTGTAGACTAGGCTGGCCTCCAATTTATAGAAATCTGCCTGCCTCTGCCTCTGCTGAGATTAAACCTGTTTCCCCACTACTGCCTGGCAATGTTTTTTTGTTTGTTTGTTTTTCCAACAAGGTTTCTCTATAATGTTAACAGGCTGTCCTAGAACTTGCTTTGTAGACCAGGCTGGCCTCAAACCCACAGAGATCTGCCTACCTCTGCCTCCCAAGTGCTGGGATTAAAAGCTCGCACAACTATGCCTGGTGCTATTCATTTTTATACTATTTTTTATACTATTTTTAATAAAGCAATAAAGTTACAATGAGTTTTACTTTACTCACCTTCACTTTATTGGACCATTTAAAATAGTAGCAATTAAACTGTTACTATGATATCTTCAGGCAATAAAAAGTAAATATTTGGTCTTTACCCTGGTTTCCTGGCTCAGAACTTGCTGTTTGAGTTTGAATTTCTTGAGCTGATAGTCTTTGGTTGGTTGTGAAAAGCCTTTTTTAACTGTACCTGCACCTGTGATCTTGTGACTCACAGAGACTCTGAGGCAGCCTCGGATGGGGCCTGATGGCCAGGCTTTGTGATTAGAGGGTTACTGTCCAATAGCCAAGGGTACAGTAATCACTCGTGCCCTGCAATGGAGTCACAGGAATCCCTAGCGAGCTGACAAGCAAAGTGGGCGCTTAGTTGCTTTCTCTTTAAATGAACCATGTCTACTGTGAAAAACCCAGAGATCTTCGGGGGAGGGTGACAGAACTACCAGCTCCCCTGGGGACTGCACTGGACCTTTCATTCTCTTGCTTTGATTTCCATAAGAATACATTCCAGCTGGGCCCGGGTGGTGCAGGCTTGTGATCCCAGCACTAGAGAAGCCCAGAGGCAGGCAGATCTCTGTGAGTTCGAGGTCAGCCTGGTCTACAAAGTGAGTCCAGGACAGCCAAGGCTACACAGAGAAACCCTGTCTCAAAAAAACAAAAACAAAAACCGCCCCCTAAAACATTTGCAACCTGCCCCATTTCCCTTCCCTTCCTCTCTTCCTCCGTCTTGTTCACGGTCCATCAGCAGACCCCAGGGGTTCAGAACACTTGTTAATAGTCTCGGCTCTAGGAGCTGCTGTGTCTGGCAGATGGGACTGCAACACATCCTTACTCTGCGGGTGCCTCCGGAGCGCTGGGACTCCAGGCGTGCACCACCACCTCCCGGCACTAAAGTGCTTTCTTTCTAGCTTGATACCCTGTCTCCCAACTCCCTCTCTTACTCCTTTCTAAAAAGGGCAGAGATTTGTGGGCCAAGAAATTCCATTTCTAGAGGCAGAGCAGCTTGCTAGGCCTTTTGGGCTTTCGGGCTGCCAAGCTTCACTTGGACTCTCCCTTAGCCCTGGGTTCTACTGTTTACACTTCCTTCTTCCTTCTGCTATGGCGGAAGCAGGGGAGCCATGCAGAACTGCAGGCTCCTGTCTTCCCTCCAAGTCTTCCTGCAGCGCAGCAGTGCTCCGGGCTGACTCGTGGACTGGCTCCACTGAGCCGGGCTGTGTGCATTGATTACCTACGCTATTTACCAAACACGTGGAGGTACTGATAGTGACATGCCCTGGCAGTCGTCCAAGTAGCTCGCTGGCTCTGCTGTCCTGGTCATCAGCACAGGTTGATTCTCCCTCCCCAGGACCTACACACCAGCTGCACTGTCAGGTTAGCAGAGACACACATCCAAAGACTTCAACTGCTCTTGTAACTTCCATAAAAAAAGGCACCCAAGGGTGTACGAAGGGGGCTGGCAGCAGCAAAGACTTAGCTCTGGGGATGCTGGGACTGAAGGGTGTCTTTGCCCAAACAACACACTTAAAATACTTGTCAAGTACCTAACAGTACTTTCTAGTTTCTGTATTCTTCAGTGGAGTTTTCTTTGTTTGGTGGGTTGCCAGGATACTAACTTAATTACTTATTATTATTATTAATTATTATTATTATTATTATTATTATTTTGTTTTTGTTTTTTGTTTTTTGAGACGGGGTTTCTCTGTGTAGCCTTGGCTGTCCTGGACTCACATTGTAGACCAGGCTGGCCTCAAACTCGCAGAGATCCTCTGCCTCTGCCTCCAGAGTGCTGGGATTAAAGGCGTGCGCTACCACACCGGGCACAATTACTTATTAATTTTAAGACATGGTCTCACTCTGTAGTATAGGACGGCTTGGAGCTCAATATGTAGATTACAATGGCTTTGCATTCACAGAAACCCTCCTGGCTCAGTTTTCTCAGCCACATCTGGCTCAGCCTAGAAAGATAATTTAAAAAAGAAAAAAAAAGTTTTTTACTGTTGTTTTTCTGAGACAGGTTGTTTCTCTGTTGCACAGGCTACATGGAAATCTTGGTCCTCCAGCCCCAGCTGCCTAAGTGCAAGGATTACAAGCTGTGTGCTAACATGTCTAGCTCTTAAAGATTATTATTTTGGGAGGGGGTTTTCTGACAGGGTTTCTCTGTGCAGCCTTGGCTGTTCTGGAACTCTGTAGACCAGGCTGACCTTGAACTCACAGCCTCCTGAGTGCTGGGATTAAAGGCATGCACCACCATGCCCAGCTTAAAGATTAGTTTCAAAAGAGCATACTATGTAGTGTTTAAATGAAAAATATTTTATGCTTTCATTCTATAATTTAGTAATGTTCTAAAAATTATAGAGTTAAGTCTGTTACATGAAAAGTTTGATTGCTAAAAGAAACTTAACCGTGAGGATCTAAGCTGCAAAAAATTTTTTTCAAGAAGGCCTTGGCTAAACTATGTATTGTTATTATTTGTTTTGTTTTATGAGGTTTCTCTGTGTAGCTTTGGCTGTCCTGGAACTAGCTCTGTAGACCAGGCTGGCCTCGAACATACTATCATTTTTAAAAACAGACTTTATCAGAGCCTTTTTAAGTTCCTTAAACAGAATTTAAGAGATTTCAGAGTTGCCCCAATCCTCCACCTCCCTGCCTCCCACGATGTCCACACCTGCCCAGAGTCACTCATTTCTGACAGCCACCAACTTTCTTTGGCTCCTTGTCACTTCTCAGAGCCCATAGCTCACAGTGAGGACGGCCACTCTGGGTACTGACCGTCATGTGGGTTTTTATAGGTTTATGGTGAGATGGACTGTCACTAGCATCACGCTGTGTCTTGGCCTGGAGTAAGTTTTATTGCCCAGAGTCAACCGTGACTCACCTGTTCCTGCTCCGTTCTCTCCACCCTCCACCCCTCCTCCTGGCAACTGCTGGTCTAGAATGTCACATGGTAGGAATCTCAGGCTGGCTTCTTTCATCTAGAACATCCGCTCGAGAGCCTCACGGCTCAGTAGCTCATTTTATTTTAGCACCGAGCGCTATTCCACCTTCCAAGGCTTCCATGGTTTGACCACTATGAATGGAGCCTGCTGTTAATATCCGTGCTCAGGGCCCATGGCCTACATTTCATAAGCTACAGTTTTCCACATTAATCCCAGTCACCAAAACAGTAGCTGGCAAAACTCATCCCAAGCAGCAGAGCTGTAAATCTGGTCTCTGCTGTGCTTCCTTCTGAGGGAACCGCCCCAGTGCTTACGCAACCAATACAAGGGTGGAAGGACCGAAGCAGAAGCCCCTAATCAGTTTACCAAGAGTTTATGGCACTTGGGATGATAATTGTGAGCGCCGAGGGAGTACAAGCTAGATGTGATCAAAGTCCCTTGGGTTATACGGGACTTTAAAGCATGCCTAAGTTGCTTTAAACCATAAATCGTTTAGGTGTAACTGTGACGTAACATGGATGAGTGACTTGGCACAGCGCAGTCCCACAGTGT
>OU015753.1:4806069-4845087 GCA_907169655.1 Acomys percivali | reverse complement strand
GTAACATGAATGAGTGACTTGGCACAGCGCAGTCCCACAGTGTGATGACTGTGTCACATGGTTCACAGGATGCTTCAAATCCAGAACCTGGAAGCAAGCAAGTACTGGGTCTCACAGACAAAAAGAATGGAGGCCCCTCAGAGCTGGAGAGATGGCTCATCGGTTAAGAACACTGGCTGCTCTTCTGGAGGACCTGGGTTCAATTCCTAGCACCCACACGGCAGCTCACAACTGTCTGTAACTTCAGTTCCAGGGAGTCAGATAGGATCCTGCACTCATGTGGGACACACACAGACACACACATACATAGACACACACATAGACACACACACAATAAAAAGTAAATGAAATGAAATTCTGGACATCTTGGGGAGACCCATGTGTGTCTTGATGGACTGTGTATGTTTTCAAAATAATTATTAAGGGCCAGAGCAATGGCTCAGCCATTAAGTGCATGTACTGTTCTTCCAAAGGAACTGAGTTCAAGTCCCAGCACTGCTATCAGGCAGCTCATAACCGCCAATTACTCAGCTCCAGGGGCATCTAACATACCTCGCCCCTGTGGGCACCTGCATTTGTGAGCACATGCCAACATTCAGACACATATGATTTAAGAAACTAAAAATAAAACAGTTATTAAGGATTATTAATTTTTTCAGCCAAGATTTCTATGCTGTCCTGTTGAATGATTATTAATAATTAATGATATTATTACTAGTATTACTAATAATGTTACATCACTAATAATCATATTATTAGTAATGTAATGGCTACTCTTCAACCAGCTATTTATACAAATCACCACACATATAAAGTAGGATTTATTTAATTAGCCTAGAACACAATAGTGAGCAACAATTCCTTCATCCTAAACCTCCAAGCTAAGTATAGCTTCCTCCCATTCAGATTTTCCACATTGTACTTGCTTTTTAATCCTGTGCTAGGTCCGATTCATTTCTCCTTCCTGACGTTTCCCTGTCCTCCCCTGCTGGTTTCATCTCCTACTTCCGCTCTCTTTCTCCTCCCCACGCCGGACCCAGATGGCCCACCCTATTCTGTGTTGCTCAGCATTGGCTCGTTGGCATTTTATTGGCATACCAGGCAGCCAATGGCAGGGAGGGGTGGGGGGGGGGGCGGGCGGCAGGGGTGGTGGTGCATGTTTACATGAGACAAAAGATACTTAAAATAAACACCACAAGGCAGTGCCCGGATTGAAATCAGAGAGTCAGGTAGAGACATCAGCCTTTGAATGAACAAAGGTAAATGATACACAGTGCACAGGAATAGGCCAAGCTGTCCTCACACTCAGTCTCCTGAGTGCTGTGATCACGGAATGCTGGGGACACCTGCTGTTCTGCCATGTCCTGCCTTACTCATCCCAGCCTGGTGAATGGCCATAGAAGTTAATGCCTTTTCACTCCACCTGTCTCCTCAATGGCCAGTAAAGAACCTGCCTAAGGCCTGGGTTCAGCCCTGCACTAGTTGGTTGTGACGTTGGCCATGTCTGAAGTGATTCAAGCTCAGGCCAGAATGGCTGAAGATGTCTGCAAATCCATCAGGGGGACAAAGTCTGCGCGAACTCCAATCCCAGTGACACAGCAGGCCCCAAGAAACCCGTGCTAACACGAACTGGCACCTGTTGGAAAATACACGTCCTCAAGCGGTGGTGCATCCTGTGTTTGCTTGCTTGCTTGCTGGAGATAGGCTCTCATGTAGCCCCCACCTCCGAAATGCTGGGATTATAGGAGAAACTACACTGAGCCAGCACAATGTGATTTTTAAAGTTAAAATTAACTATTAACCCAAAGGTAAACAACATTTTTGGAGACAGGGTTTCATAAGGCTCAGGCTTCCTTCAGACTTCTTCTGTATACCAGGCTGGACCTTGAACTCCTGATCTTCCTGACTGTATCTCTCAGATGCTGAGATTATAGGTGTGTGCATCCATCCATGCCTTGTTTAAATTGTGTGTGTGTATACATACATATATATATATGTTTGTGTGCGTGTATTAGCATGTATATGTGTGAGTGTATGTATGTGTATATGAGTGTGTTGTGTGTGTGTGAGGGTATGTCTGAGTGTGTTGTATGAGTGTATGTGAGTGTGAGGGTATGTCTAAGTGTATTGTATGAATGTATGTGAGTGTGTTGTGTGAGTATGTGTGTATACCTGTGTGCAAGAGCATATGAAACTAAAAAACAGCTTCGGGGGGGTGTCCCCGTTACTGTCTACCTTGGGTTTTGGAATGGTATCTCTAACTGGTTTGGAACTTGCCAAGTAGACCAGGCTGTAGCCAGTGAGTCCTGGTACCTTGCTTTCTGTGCCTCCACAGCACTGGGATAACGAGGATGCTCCACCATGCCTGGCTGCCTCGTGGGTCCTGGAGACTGAGCCCACGTCCTCAAGGTTATGTTACCCACTTCACTGACTGGGCTATCACTCTAGAACTGTTTTTTTTTTATTATATATACTTAGATAAAGTTAAATTTTATTTATTTTTATTTTACATGCATCGGTGCTTACTTGCATATTTATCTGTGTGAGGGTGTCAGATCCCCTGGAAGTGGAGCTACAGACAGTTATGAACTGCCATGTGGCTGGGTCCTCTGGAAGAGCAGCCAGTGAGTGCTTATAACCACTGAGCCATCTCTCCAGTCCTTTGGTATATATATATATATTTTTTTTTGTTTGTTTGTTTTGTTTTGTTTTGTTTTGTTTTTTGAGACAGGGTTTCTCTGTGTAGCCTTGGCTGTCCTGGACTCACTTTGTAGACCAGGCTGGCTTTGAACTCACAGCGATCCACCTGCCTCTGCCTCCTAAGTGCTGGGATTAAAGGTGTGCGCCACCACGCCAGGCTTTGTTTATTTATTTATTTATTTTTGAGAAAGTGCCTTATGTAGACCTGGCTAGCCTGGAACTCATAGAGATCCACCCCTCGTGGCTGAGATTAAAGGTATATGCCACTATGCCTGTCTTAATTTTTATTAACTACAAAAAATAGGTTTATTATGATATTTTCATAATGCATATAATATACTTAGATCACACCTGTCCCCATTTCTTGTCCCACTTCCCTCCTCCCAGATAAAAAATACCCCTTGGGTTGGAGAGATGGCTCAGAGGTTAAGAGCACTGTCTGCTCCTCCAAAGGTCTTGAGTTCAAGTCCCAGCAACCACATGATAGCTCACACCCATCTATAATGAGATCTGTTGCCTTCGGGTGTGTGGGCAAAACACTGTATACTTACTACATAAATAAATCTTTATTTTAAAAAAATTCCCCTTAATGATTGTCAGATGGGTTAAATTAAAGATAAAAGTAACAGAAGCTGGCAGCTGAAAGTCAGACATCTGCTTATCAAAGTCCAAAGTCCTTCAGAAAGAGTGCCATGCTAGGAAAGTGCCTAGATAAGGTCACAACGCCAGGCAGCGCCAGGACCAGGGCACAAAATGTGTGGTTTGGTGTTTTGCCATCACCCCACACCCAGGCATTTCTTTCCACAGGGCACCGGATTAGCAGATGTTTCACTGGGGAGCAGTTACCTCATGCACAGCTGAGCTCGGCAGCTGGAGTGGGTAGTTTGCTCAGGGCAGCGTAGCTGTTCTCATGGAGATGAGAGGGCCTGAGCTTCTGATGTGGGATTAGGACAGACACCTGCCCTTCGTCCTGCTTGCTAAGTGTAAAGATATAGTAATTATTTACGCTTCAGTTTTAAGTTGTGTACAGAGACAATAAAAGGAATAAATAAAATAAATAAAAAATAAATAAATAAATAAAAGAAGAGCCAGTAAGGAAAAGCTTCCTTTGTAAAGTGGTCTTTTTGTCTTTTTAAAGAGGCCAGAATTTAGATTAATATTTTTCCACTTTTATCATTTTATTTCACTTTTGCATGTTATTTTTAAGCCCTGTATAGGAGAGCTTGTAACACTAACACACACACACACACACACACACACACACACACACACACACACGTTTTTCAAGACAAGGTTTTTCTGCATAGCCCTGGCTGTCCTGGACCAGTCTGGTCTCAAACTCACAGAGATCCATCTGCCTCTGCCTCCCAAGTGCTGCAAATGAAAGACATTTGTTACCACACTCAGCCTTAACTTGTTACGGCTTATTAAATTTCTTTTAAAAATAATTTATATTTTTATTTTATGTGCACTGGTGTTTTGCTTGCATGTATGTCTGTGTGAGGGTGTCAGATCCCCTGGAACTGGAGCTACAGACAGTTGTGAGCTGCCATGTGAGTGCTGGGAATTGAACCCAAGTCCTCTGTAAAAGCTCTGCTCTTAACCACTGAGCCATCTCTCCAGCCCAATTAATTTTTTAAAAGTTCCCCAGAAATGTTTATTTTTACTGTATGTATAGGTGTGTGCACCACATGCTCCACGCTTGGTGCCGCCAAAGGCCAGAGAGAGAGTTGGATCCCCTAGAATGGGAGTTATTGATGGCCGTGAGCCACCACGTGGGTGCCGGGACTTGAACATGGGTCCTCGACAGGAGCAGCCAGTGCTCTCAACCACTGAGCCGCCCTCCCTCACCCAAGAACTCATCCTGTTTCTCTTTTTCATTTTCGAGACAGGGTTTCTCTGTGTAGCCCTGGCTGTCCTGGACTCGCTTTGTAGACCAGGCTGGCCTCGAACTCACAGCGATCCACCTGCCTCTGCCTCCCGAGTGCTGGGATTAAAGACGTGCACCACCACGCCTGGTCCTCAAGAACTCATTTTGAGTTGTCTTGTTTCCTGTGTTTCTTCCTTCTTCCTTCTTTTCTTTACTCAATTCCTGACTGTTTTCTTAATACTTTGTAGCCTGACCATGTGACCCTAGCTGCTGAGCCAGGTTCCACCATCCTGCATCTTTACATTTTTTAAAATGGCTCCTTGAGTATTTCAGTTCCACATTTAAATTTTAATTTTACCATACACACACACACACACACACACACACACACACACACACATATATATGTAACTTTTTATCAAATTAAAATTTTTTTAATGTGTGAGTGTTTTGATGTATGTTTGTGTGCCACATGCGTGCTTGGTGCCTTCGACGGTCTGAAGAAGGCATCTGATCCCCTGGAACTGGGATTTCAGTCAGTTGTAAACTGTTAGACGCCAGGAGCTAATTTGGGTCCTCATGAACAGACAGAAGCAAGTGCTCTGAGCCACTGAGCCGTCTCTCCAGCTCTAGCTGACGTCTTTGTATTTTTAACTACATTTCATTTAAAATTTAAAAAGATGTGTGTGTTTTAAAAACTGTGTGTGTGTGTGTGTGTGCGCGTGTGCGCGCGCGTGTGTGTGTGTGCGCGTGTGCGCGCGTGTGTGTGCGTGTGCGCGCGTGCGCGCGTGTGTGTGCGTGTGTGTGCGTGTGTGTGTGTGATGTGTACTGGAGACCAGAGAGGGCATCAAATTCTCTGGAGCTGGGGTTACCAGCAATTGTGAGTCACCCAACATGGGTGATCTGCCAGAAGACCCAGGTTTGATTTTCAGTACCCACCTGGCTTAGAAAGGCATTGTTTTTCTTCTTTCTTCCTTTTCTTTTTTCTAAAGATATATATATATTTGTATACAGTGTTCTGCCTGCACATATGCCTGCATGCCAGAAGAGGGCACCAGATCTCATCATAGATGGTTGTGAGCCACCATGTGGTTGCTGGGAATTGAACTCAGGACCTCTGGAAGAGCAGCCAGTGCTCTTAACCTCTGAGCCATCTCTCCAGCCCTCTTCCTTTTTTTCCTTTAAAGTTTACTTATTTATTTTATGTATATCAGTGTTCTGTCTTCATGCACACCATCAGAGCACATCAGTCATTACAGGTGGTTGTGAGCCACCACAAGGTTGTTGGGAGTTGAACTCACAACTTCTAGAAGAATAGCTAGTGCTCTTAACCACTGAGCTGTCTCTCCAGCCCCTAGAAAGCCATTTTTCATTCATCTCGGACACATATTTCAAATATTGTGTTCCAAGGTTACTTAGTATTTCCACCTATACCTAGATAAATAAAGAGAGCTTCAGCCGTTTCCCCCTTTTTGCTTCTGAGTCCCCTGATTCATTGGAAAGTTATCCTGGTGTATGGTATAACATGAGGATCTAATTTTATCTTTTTCCAAATGACTACTTGGTTGTTAGCTAGCACTGTTTATTGAACCGCTGTTTTTCTCCAGCGACGGGAGCCCCAGTAAAGCCCACATGGCCTGCTCCCTAGCTGTACTCAGTCTGTGAGTGTGTCAGAGGCACACTGTTCCAATTCAAGGACTGTGGAGTGTGTTTTAATACTTGGCAAATCCAGTGTCCCATGTAGTTTTCACAGTGTCTTGTCTGTTCTTGCGTGTTTATTTTTCTGCATGGTTTAGCATAAACCTGTCTAGCGCCAAACCCAATATGCTTTGTTGGCATTTCTATTGGGATTCAAAAACCAGAACCCAACAAAAATCAAAACAACCCCCCCCCAAAACCCTCCAAAACCAAGCCAAACAAAAAGCCTCTTTAGTAAAATAACCTAGGGAAGAGCTACATGTTCGTGTGGCTAGTCATCCTGTGTAAGAAAGATGACATCACCCTCGGCACCCACTTTAGGTCTTTTGAGGAGTTTTCAGATGTTTTCCTCTCAGTGGTTTTGTGTGGTTCTGGGTCTCGTTTTCTCCGGGACAGTTTATCTTCCCTGTGGCTTCTGTAAATGCATCGAGCTGGCTGCTGCTTGTGTGCATGGAGGCTGTTTGCGTGTTTATTGTGGCAGACAGGCTGTTAATTCGATCAACTGTTTTATTGCTTGGGTCAGTTCTCTCATGTGTCACCGAGGGTTTTACAGATTCGTAGTCTGGTCAGAAGGCTGCGTGTCTTCGGGTGTCCTACCTGCACACTTGCTGCTTCCCCTTCCTGTCTAACTGCACTGCTTCCTGAGGCGCATTAGGCGGCAGCTTCCGATCTTAGAAGCTTGGGACCGGCAGAGGAGGCGCAAGCCTTCAATGCCAGCACTTGGGAGGCAGAGGTAGGCGGATCTCTGTGAGTTCGAGACCAGCCTTCCCTACAGACTTGAGCTCCAGGATAGATAGGGCTACATAGAGCAACGTGTCTCTAAGCAAAAAAATAAAAAACAAAACAAAACAAAACAAAAAACCACACACACAAACCCAAAACCCCAAAACTAAATAAAAATAAAGAAGGAAGGAAGGAAGGAAGAAAGACTCTTGTATCCCAAGCTGTTGTGCAACAAACTTTCCCCAGGGAGATGCAACACACACATCTATTCATCCCAGGTAGAGAACCTACATCAGACCAAACTACAGGTACCACCAAAATCCAATTTGGCGAACCACTGAGTTATATTGGGGTTACTTACAGGAGTTTGGATGAGAGGTTCCTTAGAGGGCAGAAATAACCAAAGATAGCTATATCACCAAAGCCCACCCCAGCACAGGTGACAGCTCAGAAAGCTGGTTTAAACCTCTTCTGGGCAGCTTGACTAGTTACCAGGCAGCTAATCTGGTCTTATGTTCTTGTTGGCAGCTCGGCTCTCTGAGAGTCTTCTTTGTAGCTTGGCTCTGCTTACTCTGGCATGGAGGAGGCTAGCGAATGTTGTAGGTTTCAGGGACTTCCTGAAGCTACTTTGATTTGTTTATCTTCTTGTTTAAAGTGCTCCTCCTGCAGGATGGAATGTTTAATCTGAGAAGAAAGTATTACACAACACCCCTCATGAGAAAGACCTAGACGTAGGAGGCCGAGGTTGAACAGATTGTTAGCGAAAACACCGAAGTATCATTTTGAAATTTTGCCAAAAAGTCATACATTCTTGGTTTATAATTTTACTTCTTCCCACAAAATTTCTATCAGGTCTAGGCACTGATGTTATCCTTGTTTCATAAACAGAATTAAGGAGCTGGAGCGCTGGCTCGGCAGTTAAGGGCACGGGCTGATTTTCCCAGGGCCAGGGTTTGAATGCCAGCATCCACAGGGCACTCACAACCATCTGCTACTCCAGTTTCAGGACCCAATACCTTCTTCTGACCTTCTCAGGCACGTACATGATAGATGCACTGATATGGATGCAGGCAAAAATGCCCATACACATAGAAAGAACTAGAAGTGCTTTCTTCACTTGGTGTGGTATAATTTTTTTTTTTTTTCCGAGACAGGGTTTCTCTGTGTTGCCTTGGCTGTCCTGGACTCGCTTTGTAGTCCAGGCTGGCCTTGAACTTACATCGATCCACCTGCCTCTGCCTCCCAAGTGCTGGGATTAAATTTGAAGACTTCTTTATTTATGAAGTTTAACTTACTAGTTAGATTTATTGTTTTCTTTTACCATATTGATCTTGTTTGTTTCTTTGTTGTTGTTGTTGTTGTTGTTTGGTTTTCCAGACAGGGTTTCTGTGTAGCCTTGACTATCCTGGACTCGCTTTTGTAGACCAGGCTGGCCTCAAACTCACAGCAATCCGTCTGCCTCTGCCTCCCAAGTGCTGGGATTAAAGGCGTGCGCCACCACCACCTGGCCTATTTGTTCCTTTTTTAAAAAACACTTATTTATTTAAAATAATTTGCTTATTTAGTGAGTGTGGTGATTTGAATGAGAATGACCCCCATAGGCTCATATGTTTGAATGCTTGGTCCTCAGTTAGTGGAACTGCTTGAGAAGGATTAGGGGGTGTGGCCTTGTTGGAGGAGGTGTGGCCTTGTTGGAGGAGGTGTGGCCCTGTTGGAGGAGGTGTGGCTTTGTTGGAGGAGGTGTATCACTGGGAGTGGGCTTTTAGTTTTCAAAAACTGATGTGCAGGAGTTTGTTCTCTCCTTCCTCTATGAGGGTCCTGGGATTGAACGCTGCTGAGCAGGCTCATTGGCAAGTGCCCTTACCCACTGAGCCATCTCACAGATTTCTAATCTCTATTTTTTTCCCTTTGCTTATTTTTTGTGTGTGTTTTTCCTAGTTTGTGTTTTGGTGGTGGCCGTGGTGGAAACCAGGGCCTTGAGATGTTAAGCAAGTATCCTACCACTGAGCAACATTCTAGCTCACTTGAGAAAGAAATGTAATTAATTTATCAAAAAAAAAATTATTTGACCAGGTGGTGGTAGCACATGCCTTTAATCCCAGTACTCAAGAGGCAGGGGCAGGTAGATCTCTGAGTTCAAGGCCAACCTAGGTCTACAGATCGAGTTTCAGGACAGTCAAGGCTACAAACACAAAAACAAAAAACAAAAAACAAAAAACAAAAAAAAAACCCGTGTCTCAAACAAAACAAAACAAAACAAAAACAAAAAACAAAAAACCAGCCACAACAACAAAATTATTCTTCTCAAGGTATGGTAGCACACACCTTTAATCTTAGAACTTGGGAGGTAGAGGTTTTGAGTTTTAGGCCAGCCTGGTCTACATATTAAATTCAGGCCAGCCTGGTCTATATAGTTGTCCTCTGACCTCCACATGTGTCTGTAGACTGTTCTGGGTCTGGGGTCATTCAGAGATTCACCAGCATGACCAGGAACAGTATTAGCAAAAAGGAGTCTTTCCTTTCTGACACCAGGATCACACTTGAGATTCAGGGTTCTCTAAGTGTGCCCCAACTCTTATTAGCTGGGAGTTTTTTTTTTTTTTTAAAGATTTATTTTATTTATTGCATATGAGTGCTTTATCTGCAGAAGAGGGTATCAGATTACATTATAGGTGGTTGTGAGCCACCATGTGGTTGCTGGGAATTGAACTCAGGACCTCCGGAAGAGCAGGTGGCGCTCTTAACCACTGAGCCATCTCTCCAGCCCCCCCCCACCCCCCCCACCCCCCGTTAGCTGGGAGTTTATAAAATCACATTTGGGGTCGAGTTAACACATACCCTGCCTACATACAGGCAGAGCTTAACTTGTTTGTTTGTTTTTGGTTTTGCTTTTTGAGACAAGGTTTCTCTGTGTAGCCCTATTGTTTTTAAATTATCTGTATTATCTTTAGGCCTGGTTATCAATCAATCAAGACAGACACATGTTATATTTTAAGATAGCCTTAGTTAACCTGGGGCAGGGCAGATATCAATCCTCTAAATTGCCTCCCATAGCGGGGCAGGCATGGGATCCCTGCCTCAATCCCATGCCATCTGCTTCTAATAACTTCTATCAAGCTACCTCCCATCCATAATCCCAAATATTTGCTCATGTTCTTCATCTGGGCCGGATTCTCCATCCGTGCCAGTGGCCTTCCTCCTTTCACTTCAGGTCTCTCTCCTTCTCCTCTTGGCTGTCCTCTTCTTCCCAGAATTCCTCTCTCCTAGCCCCACCTATCTCCTGTCCTGCCCAGGTGGGATGGCTTTTTATTAAGCAAAAGGTGGGTCAGACAGCAAGCAGTAATTAGCATCAAAATACATGAGACCATCCCCCAACATAGCCCTGGCTATCTTGTCTCTGTACACCAGCCTGGCCTGCGTCTAACTCTGAAATCTGCCTACCTCTGCCTCCTGAGTATTGGGATTAAAGGTGTGCACCACTGAAGCTGGCCGAAGAGCTTAACTTTTGTAACAGATGCCTTGTAGATGCCTCAGTTATCTTGAGCAAGCAAGCATTTTCTTACAGAGGCAGAACCAGTGGCTAGCCTTGTGACACATCTTTTTTCTTTTCTTTCTTTCTTTCTTTCTTTCTTTCTTTCTTTCTTTCTTTTTTGTTGTTTTTTGTTTGTTTGTTTTGTTTTTCGAGACAGGGTTTTTCCGTGTAGCCTTGGCTGTCCTGGACTATCTTTGTAGACCAGGCTGGCCTCGAACTCACAGAGATCTGCCTGCCTCTGCCTCCTGAGTGCTGGGATTACAGGCATGTGCCACCGTGCCAGGCTTGACTCCTTTTCTTAAAGAACACCAGAAGCAGGTAAAAAGCATGCAGTTTCAACAATAGCCCAAATATTCCAGGAAGTCATCCATCTTGGGCAAGCTCACCGACAGCACAGGTTACCTTATACGAGCTTACAAACTAAAAAAGTTTTCTCACAGATTCCCCTAAGAACAGCGGTCTACACATGTCAAACACAATGCTAACCATCACAGCGCAAGCACATTCACTGTCCTAGGTACTGTTGTTTTGCTGAGAAGAGACTCCAAGACCAAGGCAACTCTTATCAAAGAAAGCATTTAATTAGGGACTTGCTTACAGTTTTAGGGAGTTAGTCTGTGGTCATCGTGGCAGGAAACAGTAGCCGAGAGCTTTTTCAACCTGATCCACAGGCAGCAGGGAAAAAGGGAGAGGGAGAGGGAGAGAGAGAGAGAGAAGAAGGAGGAGGAGAAGGAGGAGGAGGAGAAGGAGGAGGAGGGACAGAGAGACAGAAGCAGAGTCACTGAGCTTGGCAAGGGCCTCTGAAACTTCAAAGCCTACTCCCAGTGACACTCCCAGTGCCTGACTATGAGGAGCAGTCAAGACGAACCCGGTATTAAGGGCATCCGGTCTATCTTGCTGCTGTGTTCTCACCATCACTCTGTCATGTTTGACCTTTAGCTCTCATTCCCTCTTTTGTCCAAGAGCCCTTGGTAGATAGAGGCTTTTACATGTCTACCTGTAATAACACTTACGTAGTTTGTTGTTAGTGTTCTATCATTATCATCATCATTATTATTAAAATTACGTGACGTGTGTTTGTGTATGTGAGTGCCTGAGACCTGTGAGACTTTCAGGTCTTCTGGAACACCCAGAATTTACAAGTGGTCGTGAGCTTCCTCAAGTGGGTGCTGGGAATTGAACTCGGGTCCTCCAGAAGAGCCGTGCATACCCTTAACCACTGAGTCTGCCTCGTTTTATTTGTCTTGGTTGTCAATAAAGGTTTATTTTACTTTGAGCAAACACTCTCGGTTGTAGTATTTCTGTGGAGATTTTCAGCCTGGTGGGGTCTGGAGATGCAGCTGCTCTCCATTTGGTGTTCGCTCACTGGGTCGGCCACGCTCTTATCTGCGTGGTGTGCTACTGAGCCCTTACAACGCCTCTTTGTGTATCATCTAGTTACCCGAGGTGGAAGTGACAAGGTTGAAACTTATTCAAAATGTGCATTTCCCCTCCTGGAGTGCTTTCCCACGCCTCATCCAATGTACGCTCGATAATATTTTCCCTTTTTTACATGAGCTTTCTGTCACTGCTCATTCTAAATATGTTAAGTTCTTTTTTTTTTTAATTTTTTTTCAAGATTTATTTATTTATTATGTATACAGTGCTTGCCTGCATGACAGAAAAGGGCATTAGATCACATTATAGATGGTTGTGAGCCACCGTATGGTTGCTGGGAATCGAACTCAGGACCTCTGGAGGAGCAGTCAGTGCTCTTAATCTCTGAGCCACCTCTCCAGCCCCAAGTTCTTACCACACCAGACAAGACTGGACAGGTAGCGGCCACATGGTGGCTCCCTCACCCTGAGTTTCCTTCTACCTGCTCCTGAGTTTTGATTTCGCACTTACACCTTCTCTCTATAAGATCCATGAGCTCTGACAACTTCATGTAGTGGCATTGTATGGTTGACAAGTGATCAGTAAATATCAGGAGTTCCCAAAGCTGTCTGTGTTTATATTTCATGTGTGCATTTATCTTCTAGACTGGTAGAGATCAGTTCAAATGATTTGTCTTAAAACTTCACTTCTTCCAGATTATTGAGAATCTTTTGTGCTTTTTTTTTGTTTTGTTTTGTTTTCTTCGTTCAAGCACAGCCTGACATCTATCAGGAGAAACTGTGACGAAGAAAAGAAGGGCTCGCTTCCTCCTCTGCTCAGGTGGCAGAGTGAGCTCACTTTCACATTTTCCTCCCAGGATGAGGAGGCCCTGTCTGCAGCACTCCAGCGGGGGGCCCTGACTGGCGCCATCTCCAGGGCTGGGCCAGGACCTGCCGGCTGTCAGACTGCACTCAGAGCCAAGAGCCAGCCTCTGAGGGCCCCTGACACAGAGTGTTCTGTTTCCTCCAGAGAATTCCAGAAGAACAAAGGCTTCGGATCTCCACACCATCAGAAATACATGTTTGACGGGCCCGGTTTGAAAGCGCGTTGCCCTTTGCCCTGTGTTTGCGGCAACAGCCCTCCAGCCAGCCTGTCTCCTGCTGCCAAGACATACAAAGCATTCTGTGAAGATGGAGCAAGAGAGTCGTGACACAGGTCGCTCATCAGTAATTGTCCCCAGAACCAAAATGACCTCTCCTGTCCTCTGAACCTCTGAGGCCATGTGGTCTGTTGATGACTCTTCAGTGCAGAGATTCATGGATGCGCCTGCCTCCTCGACTCCACCTGGAAGGTTGTGAGCCCACGGAAAGAAGACTCCTGAATCTTATGTCAAACCTCATTTTTATGAAAGTCTCCACAAGGGGGCACTGCCCCAGACTTAAACAGGAGCCGTTCTCTCTGGAGTCCCAACAGGGAAAAGCTGAGCATTAACTTTTCTGATTCCTTTTAAAGACTTGATAAATTAATATCTTTATATGTATGAGAGTTTTGTTTGCCTGGTGCCGGTGGAGGCCAGAGAGGGAGTTGGTGATCTTCTGGAACTGCAGTTATAGATGGTTGTGAGCCATCATACTTGTGCTAAGACTTGAACCCGGGTCCTCTGGAAGAGCAGCCAGTGCTCTTAACCACTTAGCCATCTCCCCAGCCTCCTTTAGAAGACTCTTATCAGAAACAGGTACTTTACTGATGATTAGTTGTATCTGTCAACAAGAGTGATTAATAATCTGGGGCCTTCTCAGTTTAATCCAGGTCTGTGTGCTTGGACCAAGCAGCATCCGTGAATCCAGGCAGTCGTTTGAAAAGTTTATCCAGGGTCTGAGAGGGACGAGACACAAGAGAAAGGCCAGCATGGCTTTGTGCCACTCGGCCAGCAGGGCCATGTCAATGCTAACGTCAAGCTCAAGACAGACACACAAGTCCTTTTGGCTGGGTTATCCTCCTTTGTGAGCATCAAGTCTGTTTTTATCTCCAAACTCATAAAAGCTGAGTATTATGATAGGCTCCCACACAACCATTGCCCTGGGACCCTTCCCAAACTAAGATGGCATGAGCATCTGAGGAGGTGAGTAGAATGGTGCCCTGAGCACTCCACAGTCACCTTTCACCACCTTTTTTTTTTTTTTTAGGTTTTCAAGACAGGGTTTCTCTGAGTAACCGTCTTGGCTATCCTGGACTTGCTTTTGTAGACCAGGCTGGCCTCGAACTCACAGCGATCCGCCTGCCTCTGCCTCCCGAGTGCTGGGATTAAAGGCATGCACCACCACGCCCAGCCCTTTTTTAAATTTTTATTTATTTATTTTTAAACAGTAAGCCTAAGAGCTTTGTCTATAATTCCAGGATCCAAGAAGACATTTCTCTTCCCAAGCAGGAACAGGATGTCTGGCTGGAGCTTCATTCTCAGTCAAAGCTGAGGACGGACACCTCTACGCATCCCTCTGGCTATGCTTCCGGTCTAGTGAGCATGGAGAGCAGGGGCTGTGTCAGGCAGAGCCAGCTCCAGCAGGTCGGCTGCCCGGCTCAGTCAGGGGGCAATGTCCAGTCCCCAGTAGGCACGTGGACAGAGGAAGAAGCCAGGTGCTTAGCCTGGGCCGGGTGCTGAGGACTCACCTGCAGCCGCCCACACCTTGTGTTCCCATGGCCACTGTTTTGATCCTTGCCAGGCCCAGACCGTGAAGCGATCCCTGGCAAGACGGGCAGGGCTGTCTGTCCTCTTGCAGTAGCACCATGTAGTGCTGTGGCAGGTTTATTGCCTGTCCCATAATGAACAGTCAGGCCGCAGAACCACGGACGGTGGATGGTGCTGGTGCTGGCAGCTCTTAAACAGGTGGAAGCCTTCATTGGTGGCTTCTTCTTGTCTGCCTGCTCAGTGTCTGATGTCTGGCAACGCTCCATGACTCTTAGCTTCTGGAATAAGAGTTCGGCGCTCAGTCTTCTCTGGGTCTACACCCCTCTTTTTCACGTTTGTTGGTCAGCTGATGGAACTCTTAACTTAGGCCTGTCACCCACTCCTCTCTGGACTCCAAGCATCTCCCAGACGTCCAGACTCTGAATGTACAAACCAAGTTCCGAGTTGCCCCAGAAAACGGTTTCTGCTGGCGTCTTTCTTGTCTCGGATGCTGATTTTTAGTTTATCAGCCCACTGTCTTTGGGTTGACCTTACCACTCCTGTGCGTATAGGACTTCAGGACCCCCAAGGGACCGCGAGGCTCTTGCTCACTCTACATTCAAGGCAGGTCCCAAGCCTGGCTGCTTCTTGCCTTTGTCTGCGATGCTCTTGCTGTGAGTCACTTCCCAGCTCTGTTCTGAAGGCTTCCAGGCCCGTGTTGCGCTGAACCCATCATAAACATGACCTGTCTCGGTTCACCTTTTCGTTCCGTGGGTGGCTCCTCTCCCTCTGAGTTCACGGGAGCACGTGGACAGTCCCTGCTGGCAGGCTCTGCTTCTTATGCTTCCCCTTCCTTGCTGGATGTCCCTCCCCAGGCATGCAGGGCTGCCTCTCTGCACCGATGCCCGAGTGTGGCTGATGTGTGAGGGCGCCTTTCCCAGCCGCCCTAGTGTGGCTGATGTGTGGTTGATATGTGGCTGATGCGTGGCTGATGCATGGCTGATGCGAGGCTGATACATGGTTGATGTGTGGCTGACATGTGGCTGACGTGTGGCTGACGCGTGGCTGATGTGTGGCTGATGTGTGAGGTCGCCTTTCCCAGCACCATCCATTTATCTGTATCAAGTGTCATCTCCAGATCCCAGCTCCACAAGGAAGAAGAATGCTGCTGCTGCCACATCCCAGGGGAGGAAGTGGTATCAAAAGAAAAAAAAAAAAAAAAAAAAAAAAAAGAACGTTATTGAATGGGGGACTAGTGGCGCTCCTCCCTCTGCACAAGAAGAAAGGAAACCCATGGTAAACTGAGAAGAAATCCCTTTCCTCATCCACACTAGCTTTATTAAAGTGCAACAGACAAAATGAAGTGCATAACACGGCACCTTGATATGTGAAATAGCTACCACAATAAAGCTTGGACTGGCCTCCTACTTATCACGTGATCCAGGTTGGCCTCAAAGTCACACGCACGCCCTTGTCTCAGCCTCCAGAGTACTGGGATTACAGGTGCTGTACAGTTTGTAATTTCAGTAAGATTGCTCGGTGCTTGTTACTGTGTGTGTGTTCGTGTGTGTGTGTGTGTGTGTGTGTGTGTGTGTATGTGTGTGTGGTGTGTGTGTGTGTGTGTTTGTGAACATTTGGAATCAAGTGTCAGTGGTTTTCAAACACCCAGTACATTATCATTTGCCACGGTTCCAATGCTAGAGGTGTTGCTACAGCGCAGTCCTGCTGGTCACGATTGTGTCCTAGACACCGTATGCAGAGCAGATGTTGCTCAGGGCATGAAGGTACTTTCCATAGAAGTGGGGCAATCTGAGTCTGAGCCCTGGAACTTATGTAAAATAAAAGTAGAGAAATGATTCCACAGTGTTGCCCTCTGATCTCTACACACGCTCTGAGGCACATGAATGCTCCACTCCCACATTACAAACACACAATAATAAATAAGTTTAAAAATTGAGCCGCATAATTGGCTCCAAGGCTAATAGGGGTACTCTTGCAGAGGACTTGAGTGTTATCTCCAACACCCATGCCCTAAATCTCACACTTCTGGCCTCCAGGGGCACCAGCATTAACATGAATATAGCCACACATATATACATAATTTAAAATTTTAAATTTTAAGGCAAAGTTTCTACTTACGTTCTCTGCAGCATTAAGCTCAGGCTTGGCTTACAGAGGCATTTCCTGCTATGGGCTGGGCTGAGACAATCCCACACAGCACTGCTCTCCTGTTTGCTATATTCCATGCTGTGCTCATGAATGTGCGTTCTACACTCTCAGGCTGGAACTGTGGTTCTGTTTGTTTTGTTTTGTTTTGTTTTGTTTTCAGAGACAAGGTTTCTCTGTGTAGCCTCAGCTGTCCTGGACTCACTTTGTAGACCAGGCTGGCCTCGAACTCACAGAGATCCAACTGCCTCTGCCTCCCGAGTGCTAGGATTAAAGGTGAGCATCACCACGCTCAGCTGTAACTGTGTTTTTAAAGGCTTTTAAAAAAACTATTGTAACTAAAAGAATTGCATTGCGTGCCATCTGGCTTACGTCTGATGTCTGATTGTGGGCTGGCAGAGCATCCTAAACAACCCTAACCCTGCTAACTTCTTGGAAACCTTGGAAACCAGTCTTCCCAAGATGATGTCTGCCAGCATGTAAAATGGGATGGATAACAGCAGCACAGGGCTAGATTCTGTGAGCATAACCTTTGGAAATGTTGTGGCTGTGATGTGTACATTTGTGACTATTTGGGAGAGGGCAGCCTGCCTGGACCCAGGGCTGTGCTTAATAGTCGCTCCTGAAAGGTCAGCTGTATCCACACACTGCACCTCCACGGCCCCCTAGAGGCTGCCTGACGTCTGTTATTTCTTGGCGATCTTTGAACTTCTGGAATTACCTTGAAGTCAAGGCCTGTCCTAGGTGAGGTTAGGCTCTGCTGTCCTGCTAGCATGTCATCATCCTGAGTTCACGGCTTAGGCTCCTCCACTCAGCAGTTCAGCTAACAGTGTTGTCCCTGTTAACTAAAATCAGATTCCTACTCTAAAGTCTATGTGAAGCAATTTGCCTTGGGGGGCATTCTTTTAGGGTGAGCAGGACAGAGAGTGCTGATCTGTGGCCCCGGTGGAGTCAACTTCCTTCTCAAAGACTGATGTGGGCAGGTCCAGAGAGCATTTGGGTGTCAGTACATTCCCTCAATTCCTGAACTGTTACTGAGGGCCCACCCCGGCAGTGAGGTTTGACAGCCCTGTGGTGTCTTCACAGGAGGAAGTCCTTTGCTGTCCCTCCATTCCCATGTCTGAAGGAGGCTGAGTCTCAGAGCTCCTGGCCCACAGGAGCTGCTGGGAGGCGCTGACTGCTCTCTTATCTTCCTAGTGGCTGCAAAACGAAGGGAGGTCAAGGTTTTGCAATCGCTAGGAGGGGTTTCCAAAGAGCTCTTATCATCCCTGAGGACTTGGCAGCTGGAAAGCATTTGCCTGGGAGTTTCTGTGGAGGTTTCCGGGCTTGGAAGCCTATCGATTGCTGTGAAGGGCTGGGAGAGGGGCTCTTTTGTGGATGGGGTCTGACAGGTGGGTGTGCCCCAGACTCCACCCGGGGGGCACAGAGGATGGAACCAGCCTTTCTCTCGTGTGTGAGGTGAATAGCCGAGCTGCAGCCGCTGGAAGGACACAGGGCAGACAGTTTAAAGAGCAAAACAAATCAAGACTGAAGAAGGCAAGGTGGCCAGGCGCCTTGCTTGCTCAGCAGGCTTTGCAGCGAGCAGAAGGCCACTGAGTTTCCTCTGGCCGTGTACCCGACGTCCTTCCGAACCCTCCCCAGCATTTTCATTTCTCTGCCGGAAGCTGGGCGTGTGAATCGCCATTTACCTTTTTGTACTAATCCTGCAGAACCAGTTTGGTTGGTTAAAAATATCAAACACCTAAAATAACACTTGTGGAAGGCGAAGCCCATGTTAAAATAAATATTAGGTATGTAAATAATGTATAGCTGAACTTTCCAATAGGTATTCCTGGAGGAGTTTTGAATCAATAGGATTTTTGGTTACCCAAATCACATTAAACTTTCACGGTAAGAGTGCTGCTTGGTCCACGGACTGTACAATATGTCGGCCTCTCTGTGCTGCTCTAAAGCAAACAGCTCCCCACAAAGTCCCACTTGGTGTGGTTTACATGTTTGAGTATTTCTAACCATGACAATTTTGAAATGCAATGTGGCTTACAGAAGTAAATAAAACACGTGGGTTACTTTGACGATGAGTGGTGACATCATCATTCAGATTAGAAACCCCTGACCACCTCCATTCTGGATGTGACAGTCTTCCTCAGCCATGCCAACAGCCAGCTTTGCCTGGTTTCTCTCTCTCATATCTGAATGTCACACACCCTGGCAGACAGTTTGCTCACTCCTTTTTTGGGGGGGGGGTGTTTGTTTGGCTTTTTGGGTTTTTGAGACAGGGTTTCTCTGTGTAGCCTTGGCTGTCCTGGACTCGCTTTGTAAACCAGGCTGGCCTCGAACTCACAGAGATCCACCTGTTTCTGCCTCCCAAGTGCTGGGATTAAAGAAGTGCACCACCATACATGGCTTTGCTCACTCATTTTGTGATGTGATGTGTGTGTGTGTGTTTGCATGCACATGTGTGCTCCTGAGTTTGGAAGGTAGAAATTCATGTTGAGTGTATTTCCTGGATGGTTTCCATGTTTAGTTTATGAGACAAGGTTTATTGCTCAACCTGAAGATCATTGGTTCGGCCTGGCTGACTGGCCATTGAGTTTCGGGCACCTGTCTGTCTCCACCCACTCAACACTGAGGTTACAGGTGTCCACTGGTGTGCCTGGTGTTCTCTTGGGTTCTGGGGTTTGAACTTAGATTCTCACACTTGAGTGGTAAGCACGTCAGTCACTGAGCCATCTCCCCAGCCCTATCAGTCATTTTCTTGATTGCACACTGTAAACACGTGCTTTATAGCCACCATACCATTTTACTGTTTTGGACATTTAGTTTGTTTCACTGTTACATGTGAGGGCACAGCGATGCACTGATCACCAAGGGACATTCACAGATATGAGCAGGCTGGATCCCCAAGCCACCGCATAGGAGGATGCTATGTTAGAGAGCCACTATGGATTTTGTACAACCAAAATACTAACTCCTAGATTTCTAAACAATGAGTTTTTTTTAGCTTATTGCGTATCTTACCCAACGAGTAAAAATGGTACAAATGCTTTATTTTCAAACATGCATCTTGCCAGTCAACACGAATGATTGAGTTTTACACTTTGAGCTTTATGGTTCTAATGATGGTTCTTAATTTATTAATCCTAATTGTTAACAAGGGGGCTGTTGGGTTGGTCTGCTGCTACGTATTCTAGTACTAATTACTGGTCTCCAAGACCTGGGTGCTGCCCAGATGAGCACATTCTCCTGTGCACCTGTCTTTGCTGTGCAAACTTTGCTCTACCCAACTCCAAGTTGATTGGTCAATAAAGTTGCTGAGGCCTGTAACTGAGTGAAAGAGAAGTAGGTGGAGCTTAGGTTCCTGGGTTGAGAGGGACCATAAGGGTGCAAGGAGGAGAGAGGAAACAGAGGATACAGCAGGAGAAGGAAGTCGCCATGGGGCAGTGTGGACCATAAGCACGTGACCATGAGGGCTGGCCTGACGGAACAGAAGCAGCCCAGGCAGGTACAATTATGGCAAGTCACCTGGGGTGTATAGCTCAGAGGGATGATACCTTCCCAGATGCCGCGACTTAAAGCTTTTATGATTTTAAAAGGTTTCTGTGCTGATTGTTTTGGAACAGAGAAGCCAAATCGAACCTAATATTTAACTTCACAACACGGGGTGGTGGGTGGAAATAGGATATCCAGAGGTAAGGAGCCAGCGCTCACGAACTGGACCCTGTGTTGGAATCCTCCCCCACGATACTGGCAGTTGTGACCTTGCAAAAGGCGGTACTGGATGCTCTGAGAGAGCTTGGGGTCATTTATATGATTTTTCTCAACTCCTCTTGTAAAAAGTGTTGACTGTTTCTTCTCATGTCTCTCCTCAGACAGCATCTCAATGGAAAAGAAGAGTAAGGACCTGGTATTGGCTGGGTCCCAGGAACCGAGGAGACGCCGACACAGTGTGATAACCACCAGTAGCTCAGAGAACCTAGCTAGACACGAGGGCATGGCTGCACATGTGTAGTTCAGCTTCATAAAGACATCACAAGGGGACTTTGGGGCCAGCAGCAATGTTCAGAGTCCGGTAAGAGAGCCTTGTGGAGATCAGAACTTAAGAACTAAAATTCCGGGCCAGGCATGGTATGTTATAGTTATTTTTATATAACTGTGTTTAATCTTAGTTTCTCTCTTAACTCGGCTATCACACGAATAACTGAGATTCTTATAATACATTACAGTACAATACAATACATTACATTACAGTCTCGAGCAGTTCGAGTCTGTTCTTAACCCTCTGTTATTTTGTCTCACTCCCAGTGATACTTTGCTTTGTAGCTTTTCTTGGCTCCAGCTCAGCTCCAGCTCTACCCACGGCTGGATCCCCTACTTCCTTGTCTAACTCCTCCTCCCCTGGCTGGCAGGAAGTCCAGCCCTATTCCCTCCCCTGCTCAGCGATTGGCTGTAAGCTGTTTTATTGGCATAGCAGGGAACAATTGGGGAGCAGAATTTACACAACATTGAGCTAGAAATCAGAATTTAAAATACACAATAGCCTTATGCCTACAGTGGTACATGCCTTTAGTACCAGCACAGAAGAGGCAGAGGCAGGAGTGACTCTGTGAGTTTGAGGTCAGTGTGGTGTACAAAGTGACTTCTAGTGTAGCCAGGGCTACAAAGAGAAACCCTGTCTCAAAAAAACCAAAAAAAGAAAAGAAAAACTAACAAGTGTTACAAACTTTAACAAAACCCATAAGAAAATGTAGCATTCTTTTCCCCTTCCCCCTCCCCCTCCCCCCTCCGGAGACAGGGTTTCTATGTGTAATAGCCTTGGCTGCCCTGGGCTTGTATTGGAGACAAAGCTGCCCTCTGGCCTGGAACTCAGAGATCCTCCTGCCTCTGCCTCGAGAGTGCTGGGATTACAGGCCTGTGCCACCACATCCAGCTGAATGTAGCATTCTTACTGGACAGCTTGACACAGCTTTATAGCAGTTAGCTCCTTTCCCTGAAAATTTTAACTACCAAATCTCTGATTCCTTCGAGTTTGAGATATGTTTCCTATAGCAAGAGTAACAAGGGATGCACGTGGCATCTGTGCTTTATGAGCTAACTACAGACTTGTTGCCTTAGAAACATGGGTTTCAAACCAACAACTGTACCGCCTGCCTTACTTGACACTGACCAGACAAGCTGAGGCCGCCAAGCCCACCAGAATGTGCTCTTTTTGTTTTTTTAATTATTATATATACAGTATTCTGCCTGCATATACACCTGAATGTCAGAAGGGGACACCAGAACTCATTATAGATAGTTGTGTGCTGGGAATTGAACTCAGGACCTCTGGAAGAGCAGGCAATGCTCTTAACCACTGAGCCATCTCTCCAGCCCCCAGAATGTGCTTTTTTTTGGGGGGGGTTAACCAGTGCAGCAGTGGGGCTCCTGGTGTCACTCATCTCAAGCTTCACAGCTCTTTGCTGTTGGATCCTCCAGTGCTGTGGAAAGGTAAAGCTGACAAGACTCCCACAGAGGGTGACAGGTTCAGCCTCGGCCGCTGTCCCCACATCTGTGGGGCTAGTGTCTGCAGTCACAGTGGGACAAGAGGTATGTACTACACACCAGTGTCACGGGCTCTTGGTTGCTGCTGACCTCCTCATTCTCCCTCCTCCTGGCTCTATGTCCCATGAACACAAGCAGAATGTCTTCCCAGCCTTTTGTTTCTTGCCTTGCTTCCCAAAATGTTCACAGCGACTTCCAGGCCCCTCCATATGATGGGAGGCGCGAGTTAAAACCCACAGTGGACTTAACCCACGATGGGTAAAGTCTAAACATTTTGCAGCATTTACAGAAACATGGCATCATGTGCCCGCATTGTCAGGCCTCACAGGAATACTAAGCAAAAGCTTGCAGCCAGACATGCACGGTAGCCAATGTTACAGCAATGGTTTTGCAAAAAGAAAGCGCTATTGTAGTGCCAGCCATCACGGAAACAGAAGTCACACTCAAATCTGTCTACTTGATCTGCCCAAGAGTACAGGGCAAAGGGGCCCATTGGTCTTAACCTGGGAGTTTCCAGTCTTTTTGCAGCTCTGGTCCATCCTGCTGTGGGAGACAATGTCCCAGGTTCCTAATCTATTTCCAGGACAACCTGTTCTTATTCTTCAGATTGTGTGTAGGAGACTTTTGATCCCCAGGCTCTCAAGGTCATTTTAGGTCAGACCCTAGCGTTTCATATCTCAGTCCTGAAAATAGCTTGCATTGCAGTTATAGGGTCTGACAGGACTGAGGCCTTGATGCTCTCTGCCAGCCAGGATCCCAAATTTAAGAACTGTATTCCTGTGTCCACATCATCTTTGCAAGTCTCACTTGCCATACTGCATACGTTTCCACATATGATGCTAGTTAGAATCCTGGTACCATCATTTCTTATATGGAACTCAAACTGGTCACTTAGCATCTCTGTACCTCAGATTGTCCTGGCTGTAAAATGGGTACAGGTTATATTAAGATTAAATGAGGGGCTGGAGAGATGGCTCAGCGGTTAAGAGAACCACCTGCTTTTTTAGAGGTCCTGAGTTCAATTCCCAGCAACCACATGGTTGCTCACAACCATCTATAATGTGATCTGATGCCCTCTTCTGCAGATAAATCACGAATATACCATAATCTTAAAAAAAAAAAAAAAAGATTAAATGAATTAGTTTTGGCAAAATGGTTACAATGGCATCTTCCCCCCTCCCCCCAGACATGGTCTCTCTGTGTAGCCTTGGCTGTCCTGGACTCACTCTGAAGATCAGGCTGGCCTCAAACTCACAGAGATTTGCCTGTCTCTGCCTCCTTGAGTGCTGGGATTACAGATGTAGGCCACTGCGCCTGACATACCACAGTATCTTGTACATATCAAAAGCTTGGCGCTTACTAGTTCTTGTCTTTACAATCAGCAAAATAATATTAATGTCAATAGCACACAGCTCTTCTTACACCAGAAGCAAATCAGAAGCATCAGTGTCCTGACTGGACAGAGAAGGAAGAGCAAAAGTTAAATAGATTACCATATTTTACCGTGTATGAGACAACTCCCTCGCCCCCCAAAAAAAATCCATGCCAAAGTCGGGGTCGTTTTATATGCCAGGTACTTACCTGCTGCTTCCGCTTGCTTCATATGTCCGGCGCATGTAGTGGGGGTTACCGCTGCCAATTCCCAGCTCTGTTGCGGTAGGGCAGTGGGGGTGGGGATAAGGGGGGAGGGTGGTTTGGGGAGGAGTAGAGAGTAGGGAGGAGCAAGCTGCACACATCTTCCTGTACCTGGAGGAGAAGGTGAGTGTGGATTGGCTCTCCACCAGAACCCGCCCATTCGATTTAGGGTTGGGTTTGGAGCGAGCTTTTAAGGGCCTTGCTGTCTTTGCCCTGCCTGCAAATAGACACATGCCTGAGTCGGCTGCACTGGGTGTGCATTGGAAGAGGGGTAGTCTTATACGGCAAGTGTATGCCAATCTCTATATTTTAACTGGAAAAGTTGGGGGGTCGGCTTATATGCCCAGTTGTTTTATAGACCGGAAAATACGGTATTTGCTTTTTATATAATACTAATCCAGCCAAAATGGCACTTAACTAAAGACTGTAAGGAAAATTTCTGGACTGTGAGCGCGTGCACACACACACACAGACACACACACACACACACAGTCGCAGCATTCTAAAAAGAGGGAGCGTGAACAAAGGTGGGGGTATCCTGTGCCTAAATGAGAACCAATGACTTTAAAGATAAATCATATAGTTGTCTGTAATCAGACTTAAGCCCTGCTTATCAAGAGGACAAACTACCGGGACGTGTATCACTCCTCCTGAGGGACTGCTGCACCAGGTAGAGCTCACAGCACCCTAACCCTCCAAACCAAGATGCTGATGTGGAGAAGCCAAGGCAGGGGCGAGGGGGTAGGGGGGACAGGGTGAGGGACAAGCAGGGAGACCATGGAGAGAGGGAGAGCGGAGAGAGAAGGAGGTTGTGGAGAAGACAGGGAATAGGGGGCGACCTGAGGAGGAAGACGGAGGAGAGGGAGAAGAAAGAGCCGAGAGGGATGAGGGAACACAAGAAAGAAAGATGAGGAGGAGGGGGCAGGGCTGGGGAACTGGAGGAGAAAGGGGAGGAAAGGAAGCTGAGAGAGCTTGGAAGGAGGCGGGGCAGGGGGTGGGGAGGAGATGACCCTCAGCACGGGCCAGGGATACCTCCGGGTCCCCGTGGGTTGGTGTGGTGGGGCCAGCCCGGCCAGCCGCACTGTTTCGAGGGGCCCGCGTGGTACACTAGCGCGTTGCGCAGAGGGGGGCGCTGTGGCCTCGGATTGAAGAAGGCGCCGCCGGACCCGCCTCTTTCCCCGCCCGCCGGTGTCGCAGGGAAGCCCGGCGGAGCAGGCTCGGCCACATCGCGCCCGCGCGGGCACAGTCGCCTAGCAGAGTGCGGACCTTGCGCTGCCTTTGTCCGCCGGTGGCAGCTGGTCTCGCGGCCGCCGCCCGCGATGGCCCCGCAGCAAGGCCGGCCCGCGCTGCCCGCCCGCTGCGAGCCGCCGGCGGCGCCACCCGTACCGCCTCGCCGGGAGCGCGGGGGGCGCGGGGCGCGCGGGCCCGGGGGGTCCGGGATCCGGGGGCGCGCGGGCGGCGCCGAGGGGCGCGGCGTCAAGTGCGTGCTAGTCGGCGACGGCGCGGTGGGCAAGACCAGCCTGGTGGTCAGCTATACCACCAACGGCTACCCCACCGAGTACATCCCCACGGCCTTCGACAACTTCTCGGGTGAGCGCCGGGCGGGGCACGGCCTCGGTCCGGGAGGCGCGGGAGCCCGGCCTGGGAGCGCGAGGCGGCGCGGGTCCCGGGGCAGCTGCACGGCGGGGTGGCGGCGGGGTGGCCGACCTACCCGGCTCGGGGAATCGGGAGCGAGCTGTAGCTCAGGTGCCCTTCCCACCTGCGCGCTCGTCCGTGGCGGCTCAGTTCCAGCGGGTGTCCGCCAGGAGCAATCGGGATTGCTCCGTGGGTGAACCGGCCAGGCGCACCGGGGAGGGCTTGGGCTTGCGAGAACGTTCCTTTCTTCTGAGCCTAGCGCCTGCCTGGCCTGCGCCCCGCCTGCGCTGTCTCGGTTTCTGACGCTTGGCCCAGTCCTTCCAGCTTGTCGTTAGCTGCAGCAAGTTCTCACGGGTGGGCTCGTGTATCATAACAATCCTTTATCTAGATTTTGTAAAAAGTCTTTTTGGAATGTAAGAAAAAGTTGAAAAGAAATCACAAGAAAATCTTGCTCCTAAAAATTTTACCTCTGACCCCCAGTCTCCGTGGCTAGACCGTGACGGCCTCTATTTCAGACACCCTATGGATAAAACAGAGTGCAGAGGCGCCTCCCTCCACTCCCCACTAGCATAAACATTTATAAACAACCAAAAGGGCTATCAGAAAGAGACGAATCGCCTAGTTGAAGCTGAAACCTCCCTGACTTTCCTGAAGGGGGGGTTGTCCTTGCTCTCACCCCATCTCTGGACCCCTGTGTGGCTTCCCTCTGGCAACTTTTCTTTTTAATCCTCTTTTTTAATTGACAGGGAGGAGTGTCCCTTTCCACCCACGGGTGATAGGCTGCCTGTGTTTGCACAAGTTCTCAAAACTGCTGGAGTTTTATGATAAACCCCGAAGCCGGGAGACTCCCTCCCCCCCCCAGAGAAAACAATTATCTGTGAGGTTTTCCACTGATTTAAAACTGCAGAGTTGGTTCCCACCTAATCCCCCCACCTTGTGTTGTTTCTAGGCTCTTTGAAACAAGGGTGACAGGAAAATTAATCTTCTAGGCTTGAAAGGAAAACACTGGCCTTCCGGGGCACCTTCCAGGGGTCAGGGCTTTGCTGCCTCATGCTCCAGTGGAGGGAGCCCCCACCATGGAACATTTCTACATAAAAACACCTTCATGGACTTCTGGGTTTAGCCCGAGTCCTTAGCCCTGAACAGAAGCTGCCAATCTTTAGAGGAGGTAAAAGACGTCCTGGTAATCATCTTGTCTTCTTTTTTTTCCCCCTCAAGCTGTGGTGTCAGTGGATGGGCGGCCTGTGAGACTGCAGCTCTGTGACACTGCAGGACAGGTGGGTATCAAGTTACCCTGCTCAGCACTGGGAAAGGAAACAACCTTTTAAAGGTTTCCAAACAACTATTCCCTTAGTAACTGGGTCATTGTGAAACCTGGTGGGGCAGGCCCACCCCTGATTCAGCTCCTCTGAGGGTGATGGGAGGATGGAAGGCCGGGAGGAAGCCCGGAAGGACACCTCTGGGCCAGTGACATAGGGTCTGCCTGTCCTGGGCAGGACCGGAGGAGGTAGTGGCAGGAACTGCCCTTATCTTAACAGGACTTTCTGACACCTCCCATTTTCTGACTTTTACTAAAAAGGAAAAACCACAGCAGTAGTTTGTAATCATTTCTCAGAGGAGGCCCCTCCTGTCTCATATGCACTGACTCAAGGCTAGTGAGCCTGATACGTACAGATTTGTTCAAGGAAACATTGTAGCTTATGGTAGTGAGTGTCAGCATCCGTCTTCCCCCATTGTAGAGCGGAGACAGAGTGCTCAGAGCCACCTCTTTCTTGTCTTGAGGGTAGAGCACTAGAAGAGAAAGCCAAGCAGTGATGGCAGGGGGGGGGGGGGGGCAGGCATGGATGTAGGGTCCCCTCAGTGCTCTTCATCCCCAGAAGGTCTTGGGGATCTTGTTGACCCTGCCCCTGAAGCTGTCCCGTGGTGCTTCGGACTACCCAGATGCCCAAGTGACAGTGAACTCGTCTCCCCATGATGTCTGGACATCCTGGCAAAGTGCAGGAGGTAGAAGTGTGTCCCTTCTCCTTTCCTGACTGTCCATGCTTATGAAGGAGCTGGCCTTCCTATGTCCCTGCCCCCCACCCCCCACCCCCCACCCCCCAGGTTCTCATCCAAGTCAGGACCTGCAGGTCCCAGGTTCTCATCCAAGTCAGTACTTGCAGGTTACACACTGCTTTAAGACAGCAGATTCAGGGCTCAGGACCAGCTTCTTCCTTAGACCTCACCAAGGCAGAAGTCTAAGCTGTCTTAATGGAGTATCAGTCGAGTGGATGTCACCTGTGAAAAATGTTTCAGCACCTTTGCTATGAGTGGGGGAAGCCAAGCATCATCATATGCTACTGTGTGGGAGAGAAACATCAACATCCGGGCGTAGTTAGTTGTTGATGCTTGTAGTCCCAGCTCTCTGGAAGCATCCGCAGAAGGGTAGCCACAAGTTCAAAGCCAACCTGGGCTGTGTAGTGAGTTCAAGGCCAGTCTGGGCGTAAGACACTATCTCAGAAATGACTATGCCAGGTGTGGTGGGAGGTGAAGACAGGAGGATTTTAGACGTTCAGAGTCATTGACCACCTAGGGCATTTGAGGCCAGCCTAGCCTACGTGCAACTCTGTCTTTTAAAAACATGCATGCTATCCACTGAGTTTTTTGTTTTCGTTTGTTGGTTTGCTTTTGGTTATTTGAGACAGGGCTTCTCTGTGTAGCCCTGGCTGTCCTGGTCTCAAACTCATAGAGATCCACCTGCCTCTGCCTCCTGAGTGCTGGGATTAAAGGTGTGTGCCACCATGCCTGGCTCACTGAGTTGTTTTATATAAATTGAGAAGGCTGGCTTTTCCCTTCTGTAGAACACGAGCAGACGTGTGTAGTTGCAGCAGGCACCCTGAGGACCAGACAGGAGTCAGGAGCTGCTAGGATGCTGTCTCAGGATCACTGTGCCACCCCTTGGATGTTTCTACCTGCCACCTTGGCTTCTGCGGAAGGTGGGATTCCCTTGGAACATGACTCCTGAATGGGAGTCTGGCACATTGAAGGTTCTGTGTGGTTTAGTGCATGAACTAGAAAGTGTGAGGCGTAAGAGTCATCTTAGAAATGTTTCATAAAGGAAATTATAGTTGCAAGGAAAGGCTCAGTGCTGAACTGGTGCTCTTGTTTGGAAGTTGTTCTCCTGGGCTCTGCTGGCTTTCGCTAGGGTGCTGTGCTTCCAGAGTGAAGACCAGCTGGCAGAGAATATTCCACTTAGTAACCAGCAGGGTTCATCTAAAGACTTGTAGCAAACAAGTGTCAAAGGCTGTGGTCCAGTTACCAGCACACGGGAATGAGATGTAGGCGGCAGGAGGGGCAGGTGCTTCCTTTGACTGCGGCAGAGCTGGTCACAGCTCTTCCAATCCGTGCGACCCACCTGCTGAGGGGTCTGACCTGACACCTTCAATCTGTAGTCAGAGAAGGGATGGGAACATGGGTTAGCCGTGTCATGGGGCAGGAGCCTGGCAATCCCTGGTTGTTAAGTGAGCCGGAACCCCAGCATAGCTCTGCTTGTCCCAAAACATACCCAGAATTCACTTCTGCTGGCTTTCAGTTTCCCTGTCAGGGACAGTGGTGAGCATTTAGCTTTGGACTCATGGTCTCCTGTGCACATAGAGCAGAGATGGACAGGTGGCCATAAGAAATGTAGCTGGCCTGGGAGTAGACAGTGTTGCTGAAGTAAGGGTGTTATACTGCGTTCTCCACCAGGGGCCAAAGTTCATCTCCTTCCCCCCCATGATGCACTTGGAAAAACTTCCATGTTAAAAAGGGGAAAACCTGCAGTACTATCTGTCTTTGCCTGCCCTGCCTTTCATATTCTCTCTGGAGTTCACACATAGGATGACTTGGCCTTGAACTCCTTCCTTGAGGGCTCGATCCGGCTGCATGGCTGCAGCGCATCGCTGAGGTTTCTGGTCCACATGGCACAGGGGGCTGCTTCCCTTAGCCAGGCCTCAGAGGTTTGGGGAACAGTGCTCCAAAGCCCACTCAGTAGGCCACTGTGGACTCCAGGATGTGGCAGAGTGGCTATTTTCTCCCTGCGTGTCCCATCCCCAGCATGGCCACAGCCTGGCCAGTTCTATGTCCCTTGCTCAAGCAAGACCCAGTGAAGGAGGAATGACTCATGGAAAAGCCCCTGAGCTGGCCCGATTGCCTGGTTAGGCACAAAGTTGGCAGTGAGAATCTAAAGTCATTCTTTCTCAGCTTTCACCTGTCAGGGCCTCATCAGGGGCAGAGACACCCTGAGCTGCTGGGTTCTCCCGTGAGCGCATTAACGTCGACTCATGTGGCCACTTGGCTCTTGACTCACATTGGAGACAGACCCTCAGACAAAGACCCTTTCAGCCCCGAAGGCCTCCTGTGCTGGTCATTTGGGAAGAGGAAACCTCAGCTGAGAGGATGCCCTGTGGGGCTTTGAGTGAGAATGGCCCCCATAAGCATCTTTGTTTGAATACTTGGTCCCGATTGGTGCAACTGTTGGGGAAGGATTAGGAAGTGTTCCTTGCTAGAAGAGGTGCGTCCTGGGGGATGCTTTGAGGTTTCAGAAGCTGGTGCCATTCTTAATGTGAGTTCTCAGCCCTTCCCACCACAGCGCCTTTGCTCTGTCACATGGACTCCAGTTAGTCCTGAAGCCATAAGCCGATGGGTTGTTGTGGTTTGTTTTTAAAGATTTATTAAATATAGTGTTCTGCCTGCATATAAGCCTACAGGCCAGAAGGCGGCGTCAGATCTCATGTATAGATGGTTGTGAGCCACCGTGTGGTTGCTGGGAATTAACTCAGGACCTCTGGAAGAGCAGCCAGTGCTCTTAATGGCTGAGTGATCTCCCCAGCCCCCTTGTTTGTTTGTTTTAATAGTTGCCTTGGCCAGGGTGTTTTGTCACAGCAATAGAAAAGTAAGTAACATATATCCCCGAAAGACTGGCCTGTGGGCAAGCCTACAGTGTATTTTCTTAATTAGGTATCCTTGCTGAAGGGCCCAGCTCTCTGTGGGAGGTCCTAAGCAAACAGGTTAAACAAGCCAGTAAGCATCACTCTGGCCCAGCCTCTGCCTCCAAGTTCCTGCCTCCAGGTTCCTGCCTTCACTTCCTGGATCATGGACTAAAGGGTGCCAAATCAAATAGACCCTTTCCTCCCCATATTGTTTTTGGTCATGGTGTTTATCACAGCAAAATAAACCGCAACTAAGACAGTCACAGTTAAAGAAGGATGAGCCTGTAAATCAGACTGTAGGTCGTCGGAGCCTGCCAGCTGAGTAATGGAAAACACTGAGAGCAGTTGATGTCTTCCTGCCTTGGGAAATCATCAGTGTTGGATGCCGGAGGGTTCCTGCGCCCACAGGCAAATTTCAGATATGAATGGGCTGACGTGAAAGCTTGAGTGTCCCGAGAGGAGGGACTGGTGCTTCAGGGATCCTTAGGATGTTTCCCAGGAGGACATGCTAACATGGACGCCTGGCCCATCATGCCTGTCAGATGTGGTGTTTGGCGAATCTGTTGGTGGACGGCAGCATGTCCACTTACGTGCTCCAGGTCTCTGCACCACACGCCAGCTGTGCACGCTCTGCAGTATACTCTCTGTCTGAAACGCTGTGTGGAAGAGTAGCCATTTGCAGAGGTGAGAGAAGGAACCAAGGTGAGCGAGAGGGAAGAGAGAGAGAGAAGATGCAGCCAGGACAAGATGGTATTACTAGTGTCTGGGGTGGCAGTGAGGGTGCCAGGCCCTTAAAGTGCTGCTGATAGTGGCCTACATAGATCCCTATTTCACTTCTCAGCCTTTCTTATTTCTGAGGAGCGTGGCTCTGCACTGTCTGCTGGGGCTGATGGGAGGACTGGCATCCTTCACAGATATGGTCAGGCAGAGCAGGGCAAGATCTCAGAAGGCAGTTCTGCCGACAGAGTAGAGAAACTAGGTCAAGTCTTGGGTACCAACATAGGTGAGCACCGACTTTCACAGTAGCCAAGTCCCACAAGTTAAGAAAGAGAGTTGGAAGCCAGGTATGGTGTCTCATGCCTGCAGTCTCAGCACTCAGGGAGGCAGAGGCAGATGGATCCCCGTGAGTTCGAGGCCAGTGTGGTCTACAAAGCAACTCCAGGACAGCCAGGGCTACACAGAGAAACGTCTTCTCAAAAAACAAAAAAGAAAGAAAGAGAGGAGAGAGAGGGTTGGGTCACTGCAGGCTGAAGGCCAGAAACAGCACGATCTCACCAGCTTTGGGTGTCTTTCTGTAGCTGATGACATGGAGGTCGTGGTCACTGTGTAGACAAAGAACGTATTTGGAGCGTGACGGCTGTGCTGTCCCTCAGAGCTTATAGAGGCTGCACCCGTGTCTCAAGGGCAGGCAGAAGGCAAGTCTGAGACACTGGCTTGGGTTTGTTGGTTTGTTTTTTGTGACCATCCTGCCCCTAACGGTCACTTACTAAGGCAGTGAGAGTTACCGAGGGTAATGGCTTTGCGCTTGGTTTCAGGATGAGTTTGACAAGCTGAGGCCCCTCTGCTACACCAATGCCGACATCTTCCTGCTCTGCTTCAGTGTGGTCAGCCCCACCTCCTTCCAGAATGTCAGTGAGAAGTGGGTACCGGAGATCCGGTGCCACTGCCCTAAGGCCCCCATCATCCTGGTCGGGACACAGTCGGACCTTAGAGAAGATGTCAAAGTGCTCATCGAACTGGACAAATGCAAAGAGAAGCCAGTCCCCGAGGAGGCGGCCAGGCTGTGCGCCGAGGAAATCAAAGCCGCCTCCTATATTGAATGCTCAGCTTTGACACAGAAAAACCTCAAAGAGGTTTTTGACGCCGCCATCGTGGCTGGCATCCAGCACTCGGACTCCCAGCAACAGCCAAAGAAGTCTAAAAGCAGGACCCCGGATAAGGTGCGGGACCTGTCCAAGTCCTGGTGGAGGAAGTATTGCTGCCTGGCCTGACCCTCGCCGCAGGCAGCTGGTGGTTAAGCTGTGGTCGAGCCCTCGAAGCCTTCCCTTTCGGCCCTCAACTTCCTGTGTGTTGAGTCTAGGGTTGAGATTCATATGCAAAATATGTTAAAGAAATCTGGAAGTTAAGTCCCCCCCCCCAATAACTCTGGAAACTTAGGGCCGTAGACCTCTGGATTAATTTATATTTCATATGGAAAGGGCTCTTCAAAGCTGCGTGTCGGCATGAAGTTGTGCTGCATTTGTACAGGACAAAGGAGGACGTGACCTTCTCCTGACTAAGGGCTACTGTGTGCTCAGTGCACGTGCATAGCAGACTTGGCGAGTGAGCCCCAGCTTGAAACCACACAAACCTTACCTGTTTTTGTAAGCAAAAAAAAAAAAAAAAAAGACAGGCTTTTGCCTACAAAACCTCAGTCCCGTTCCTTTCGTCATTTACTGAGACTCACCTGCTTAAGATTTTAAAACAACCAAAACACACACCCCCATCCCTCAACCCATCCCTCAACCCTACCACCCCCCATCCCTCGCCTGGCTCCTAGCATTGTGTTGACGGAAGAGTGCACTTGCTTATTATTTTCTTTCTTTCTTTTTTTTTTTTTTTAAAAATCACATGACCAGTTGCGTTGCTATGAAAATGGTGGACATTGCTCCTGGGAGGCAAATGCTGGGTGCAGAGCTGGCCTTTTCTTCGGGGAGCATCCTGTTGAGATCAGAGAGTGCTCTTAGCCTTCAGAACTGGCCTGTGCACTGGGCCATCCGTGTCCTGGTGATGGAAGCGAGAGGAAGTTCTCGTCCAGGGGCTTTAAGCTGCCGGGCTCACGTCGTCCCATTTGTCAGGAAGTGGGGCATCTCAGAAGGGCCATAGTCTATGATTGTGGGGTGGACGTGCGCGCGCGCACGCACGCTGACTGGTTTGCCGATGGAACTCTGAGACACACGAAAGCATGCTTGCAGGTGTCTTCCTCTTCCTGACACTTATTTGAATAGACATCATTTTATAGAATATTAATTTACACGTTTTTGAGACAATCTTAAAATATGGGATGAACATACTTCTGAACCCCAGTGCCTTCAGAGTTCTGTGACTAGGGAGGCGCTGTTTGGGGAGCAGGGTGCAGGGGGGAGGCGGGAGAGCAGGTACGTGCAGCGCCTTACCCACCAGCAGCTTCCTGCCGGGGGTCATGCTCGCGACCCTTGTCCATTAAGGCGAGGGTCTTAGGACTGTTCCGAGACAGCCCTCTATCAGGAAAGCTCTTTCACAGCATGGTAGGTACTTCCAAGATGCCATAGGGGCCAGATGACGAGTCACAGCTTCCGGTTTGCCGTGGGCAAAGTTACCTCTGTTTGGCCACCTGGTAACAACGTTTTATTGTCTGTGAGTTTTTTTCTTAATATTAAAAAAAAAAAACCCAACCATCTGTTTTTCTATAGAGAAAAAAAAAAAAAAAAAAGTAAAAGATCAGGCCATGCTTCAGGTCAAAGCCTTCTTCCTGCTGGTATATAGGACTGGAGACTTCCTTTAACAAAATTAAAAGGCTAATTGCTGAATCACTAGAATACATGAGCCGTCTGTGACTGAGCCTCCAGCACAGTGCCAGTGATAGCAGCCACGCCCTCCTGAGGTGTTTCACTGTGGCCTGAGGGGTAGCATTGCTTCACGTGTGGAAACACATGTGACTGACCTCGCCCTACCGTGCTTGGCTGTTTTGGAAAGCCAGCCTCCGAGTGGGGCTTTGCCTGCCCTGTGTACAGAGAGTGGGTGGGGGAGGAGTGAGTTATTTAATTTTAAATGTTATAATAAAGCAAATGTAGTTGAGACTAAGGAAATGAGCCTTGAGAACAGAAACTTGAAGTTGTGCGCCAGGACTGTTGGGCCTCACACGCTGCCCCTGGGCCCCTGGGGAGTGGCATGCAGGATGCTATGCAATCTTCTGGATACATACTCCTGGAGTGTTTATGCCACAAATCTAGTGGGTTGACAATGACCTGCAAGTTTTCGATAGGTCACTGCATCCTGTGGAGCCATAAGGTCTGACTGTACTTGAGGTTTTCCTGCAGTTTTACTCTTTGAGAGTAGAGATTTGGGATGAGAGGTCTGTAAAAGTATGTGCCTGGGTGAACGTAATATTGGTTCTCTTCAAAGCTGAACTGTGGTGGGATGTACAGCTTGGTATCTGGGCGAGCTGTGTGTGTAAGGAAGCCTTTTCAGCCTGACTCCGTGTGGGCCGACTTACCTGAGAAACACCGTCACAGGCTCCAAAGCTGTCACCCCATCATGTGTGCAAGCGAGCTTTCAGATATCGCTGTTTTCTGCTCAGCAGACGTGTGAACAGCTACCCAGAAGCCTCAAGCCAGAAGGGGAGCTTCGCTCCTCTGTGGGTGCCTTACCAACTTGTGCTTTTCTGTTTTCACGTGTCAAAGATGTTGGACAGAGTCTTGTACTTGAAAATGCTATAAACGAGTTGCTATGAAATAAATTCTGACCTGTGGACAGCTCTTGCCTATTTTACCAAGAGAACAGATGCTCCGGCAGGCCTTGGCCTGGGCCGGTTAGGAAGCACTCTTGTGTTTAAAGTATTCAGTATCCCATCTATTCAACACACGGCCTCATGGGCACTGGGCTCAGTCTGATGGTTGGGTCTCTGCACTTTTGTCTTTGTTTTTTCTAGACAGGGTTTCTTTGTGTAACTTTGGCTGTCCTGGAACTCATTTTGTCGACCATGCTGGCCTTGAACTCTGAGAGATCCACCTGCATCCACCTCTCCGTGTGCTGGGATTACAGGTGTGCGCCACCACACCTGACTTCCCTCTGCATATTTTGGGAAGGCCCAGTTACAGAGTCCAGACTCCAGTGGTGTTCAGTGTTGAGGGAGACCGGAGGACTTGAGAGCTTTATGTGTGAATATTCTGCCTTCCTTTCCACACACCTGTACCTGTATCTGGGGCTACAGGCGTGTGTGTGGGAGAGGGCAGAATCTATAAGGCACCAAGTTAGGGAAGTGGGCACCAGGACCCCATCCCCCTGCAGTGGTGCAGCCAAAGCCCCGAGGCCTGTGTCCCAGGGTGCTTTATGATTCTAGAAGTTAACCTCATGGTGTTAAGAGGGTATAGCTGGGAATTTAGGGGAGCGACCATTATGAGTGGACAGACGCCATCCTGCTTGTGACATGATACCCAACACAAACACCCTGAAGGGTTTCCTTTGGATCAGGACTTCAGAGGTCACAGTTTATTGTTAGCTCACTTCACCCATCCTGAGCCTGGTGTGAGGTAAAATGCCAAGACGGGGGACCCTGGAGCAACAGCCACTCACGCGGCCACAAAGCCCAGTGGGAGTGCATGTGTGTGTGTGTGTGTGTGTGTGTATGTTGGCAGCATCTTTTTTCCCCTTCTGGTCCCTCCAGCCCCCCCCCTCCGGATGGAGAGGGAGCCCCCCCCACGGTGGGGGCCCCCCCCCCCTCTCCCCCCCCCCCCCCCCCCCCCCCGTGGAAACCCGGAAAGTGTCCTTTACTAACTTTTGCACTTCTCAACACAGCCAAAGGGGAAAGAAATAAAGATTAAGCATCATTGGGCTAGAAAACATGCTCAGCGGCTAAGGGCTTATAGTGCTTCCACAGGTCCTGAGTTAGGCTCCCAGCATCCATGTCAGAGGGGCTTACGACCAACTGTAACTCCAGCTGCAGGGGCTCCAACACCTTCTTCATCCTGCACTTATGTGTGCAAATTATACACAGACGTAAATGCATACGCCTAATTTAAAAAAAATACAATCTTTTTAAAAAATGAACTATTATAGTTATCTGAGAGCAGTTAACCCATTCCCTGCTGTGTGGCAACCAGTAGGCTGCAGCTGTTGTGAGTGCTAGCTGGACATGCCACCATGATGGTTGAGAACACTGTGCAGAAAGCTGCCAAACTCCCCCCCCCCCCAAACACACACACACATACACACCCCGCCCCGTTTCACATCTGGCCAGAGAGCCAATGGTAGCTGGCATCATAGCCTTCAGCATCAGCATCAGCGTGGTAGACTTCAGATCAGAGGGACCTGTGCCTCTTAGCTGTCTTCTGGAACATACTGACGGTGTGTCCACCCCACCCTCCACCCCCACCCCCCACCCCCGAGGTAGCGGCTTTCTACGCCCTGAAAAGATGGGACAAGGAGAAGCAGAGAAGCACCCAGGGAGGAGCTTCTAAGAGGGAAGGAGAGAGAGGTGGGCCCCGGGCAAAAAGACTTGTTACATCCTGAGGCCAGGCTGTCCAACCCCCTACATCTAACCATAAGCATGGTCCCCACCCAGTGGGCTGACATGGGCATAAATTGCAGGTAGGTGAGAAATTAGTGCCCAGCCAGTGCTCAGCAAAGGCTTCCACTCTCCCTTCCACTGTGGAGCTGCAATCCCCGGACTTCCCCATCACACGCCACAGAGGTGGCTACTGCCACTGGCTTCTGTCATAGACTTAAGTCAACTTGACACAAACTAGAGATGCCTGGGAAGAGGGCATCTCAACTGAGGAACTGTCCTGTGGGCATGTCAGTTAAAATTTTATGTACACTGGTATCCTGCCTGCTTGTATGTGTGCAAGGATGTCAAATTCCCCCGGAACTGGAGTTACCAACAGTTGTGAGTGGCCGTGTGGGTGCTAGGAATTGAACCCAGGTCCTTCGGAAGAACAGCCAGTACTCTTAACTACAGATCCATCTCTCCAGCCCCTAAGACTTCTATAACTTACTTTTAAATTTCCAGTTATTTGTTTATAAAGTCTGAGAGCATTGTGTACATATTTCCATGAACCTACTGTTCCTGCTAGCCTGTGGCACCTGTGGGACAGGCCACCCCCAGGAAAGCTAGCACTCATCTGGCAGAAATCCAAGGGGCCCAGTCTGAAGTCCGTGCCCCAAAGCAGTGTGGGAGTCAGTGAGAAGGCACTTGTGTTCCCACCTCTCTTCACTCCTGTGCAAGAGGCCACAGCTCTGGCTGAGCATCTGTCTGTCTGTCTGTCTGTCTGTCTATCTTCCCACATCTAACTATCTTCCGAAGAGACGTGGGCTTGGACCTTCACTTCAGGCTAGTTCTCTGGGACATCACGCAATACTTTAAACTTCACTCATTGTATGAGTTTCCTGTTGCTGCTGTAACAAAGTGCACACTCAGGCATCTAAACAACAAAGCCTTACTACCCTGCTGCTGCAGAGGTTAGCAATCTGATGGGTCCTCACTGGGAGAAATAAAGCGCTCAACAGTGTTGAGCAGTAGGCTTAAGGAACTTGTTTCCTTTTGTAGCTTCTGGAGTCACTGGCATCCTGTGGCTCACAGCTAATGTCTTCCTGTACCTTTGAAGCCGGTGATGGCCAGCTATTTTAGTTAGGGCTTTATTGCTGTGAAAAGACACCATGACCATGGTAACTCTTATAAAGGCAAACTTTTTTTTTTTTCGGGACAGGGTCTCTCTGTGCTAACCTTGGCTATCCTGGACTCGCTCTGTAGACCAGGCTGGCCTTGAACTCACAGCGATCCACCTGCCTCTGCCTCCCGAGTGCTGGGATTAAAGGTATGCGTCACCACACCCGGCTCCTAAAGGCAAACTTTCAACCGGGGCTGGCTTACAGTGTCAGAAGTTTAGTCCATTGTCATCAGGGTGGGAAGCATGGCAGTGTGCAGGCCACATGGTGCTGGAGAAGGAGCTGAGAGTTTTGCATGTTGACGTGAAGGCAGCAGAGTGGGACTGAGAAACTCATACTCCAACAAGGCCACACCCACTCCAACAAGGCCACACCCACCCCATAAAGGCCACGCCCACCCTCACAAGGCTATGCCCACCCCAATGAGGTCACACCCACTCCAACAGGCCCACACCTACTCCAACAAGGCCACACCCACTCCATCAAGGCCACACCCATCGCAACAAAGCCACACCTACTCCAACAGGCCCACACCTCCTCTAACAAGGCCAAACCCACCCCAACAAGGCCACACCTACTCCAACAAGGCCATACCCACTGCAACAAGGCCACACCTACTCCAACAAAGCCACTTGTGCTAACACTGTCACTCCCTAAGGGTCAATCATTCAAACACACAAGGGTATGGGGGCCATGCCTATTCTAACCACCACACCAGCCATGTTCTGTGAAGTCACACAACACTGATGTTTCTGTCTCACTCTTTGCTACCAAGGACTCTTGTCATTAAGGCACTGGGGTCACTGGAGGTAGTTTAGGTGCTGATGGCGCCTTCTAGTCCGTGAGACCCATATGTCACAGGATCTAGTTTCAGGGGTAGATATTCAGGAGCCTCCCTTTTGCCACTGTGCCCACCTCCCTCTGACAGCCCTCTCTGTCCACATAACACCACAGAGGGTCCTCTGGCTGATTGTACTGGTCAGAAGCACTTGGTGCTGGCTTCTCACTCTTTGAATTTCTTCCCATGAATTATGTGTGGAGGGAAATTTTACACTATATTACCCCTACTCAGCAAGCACGAAGTAAAACTAAAAACAGTAAAGGATAGTACTTTGTATGTGTGTGTAAGAAGAGAGAGAGAGAGAGA